>OX638260.1:1825743-2425743 GCA_951806755.1 Brenthis hecate | reverse complement strand
GTTATTTAGTTATAAATTTAAATCTTGTTAATAAAAATATAATGCTTTCGCTAGTGTATTTTTTATTCAGAAAAAGTGAAAATATAAGGACTTAGCGCGCGTGAATGCTTACGATGTTTGACAAATATAACAATTTCTGTATAAAATCTTTATTCAATACACATCCTATGAAATACAAACTGTTAATTACTTACCCTTCCATCATATTCCAATCCTTATACTAATAATTTTACACTATTTTATTAATTTTTTACTCACAAGTATTGAGTTCGAAGACCGCCAAAATTTAAATAAATTGTCTGCACAAATTACTAAAAATTATGTTATTGGAGTTATTACTTTTTTGAAATGTAGTATGATATTATTGCTTGTATTTTCCTTTACACGTTACAAAAGTTAGATAAAAATAAATATAGTTTAAATGTGAGAAATCACACATTAAATGACATCGGGACCAATCGACCTTTAAAAGGTCGCTTGACAGACAGGGGTCTTTTTGACATCGACCTTTAAAAGGTCGATCGACAGACGAGGTAATAACTAATGTATTTAAATTGTGTACAGTTTACATGATAGTCTCTGGTGTAAAATAATATTTCTTAAATATTTTAGGGTTACATTTTTACTGCTTACAACACAGTATCTGGTGTAAAAAAATATTGCTTAAATATTTTAGGGTTCATTCTCTATATCAGTAAACACAATACTAAAAATAATTAGTAAATTGAAATATAAGAAAGAGTGGACTTATTGCTAAAAATGCAGATGGCAGATTTTTCAATCATCATGTTATTCTTATTCACAAAAGAAAGAATTAAAAAAAACTTGCTATTGTGAACTCAATAATAAATTATAGTCTAGAATAACACATAGGCTACTTTTTATCCCACAAAAATGTATGGTTCCCGTGGGATAGGATTGTTTATGTTTTCCTAGTATGCTATAATTTATTTGTTAAATAACTTTCCTGATAAAAAAACCAAGCCATAAATAAATAAGTTATGTTTTTTTTAATAATAATATATTGTATTTAGATCTTAAATCTTTATGTAGATAAATGACTTTGTCAGCTGTGTATGTTAATAAAAATATATATTTGTAAAGGTTCTGGAAGTCAGCGGCACTAAAGCCGTTGTCCAAGTCTTTGAGGGTACATCAGGTATTGATGCCAAAAACACTCTTTGCGAGTTCACCGGCGATATCTTGAGGACACCAGTATCCGAAGACATGTTGGGTAAGTGGATAGGGCACATAAGATAAATAGAGATTTCTGGAAGCTAAAATCTCCAAGCCAAAAAATCTTCACTTTTCCTTAGTATTTGGTTTGCAATATTATTAGTCTTCCCTTACTTACTTGCCCCATTCTTATAATTTTAAATAATTAATCTGTTATAATTTAAAAAATTATAATAGAAAATTTCATTAGAATTATTGCATTATTTTCTGTATACTATGTTCCATTTCTCCCATAGTCCAGTCAGTGGGATACCCCATGTGTCACTTAAAACATAGTAAATACTGTAATTTTTTAAATGAAGCATTCTTTAACCAGGTCGTGTATTCAACGGCTCTGGAAAGCCCATCGACAAAGGCCCCCCAATCCTGGCCGAGGACTTCTTGGACATCCAAGGTCAACCCATCAACCCATGGTCGCGTATCTACCCAGAGGAAATGATTCAGACTGGTGAGTGCTTTTTTTGGTACACATTATATTCAATTGATATTTTAGGGAATGTTTCTTGTTTTTAATATATATATTTTTTAGATTGTTTGTTGATGTTATTAAAAATTTTAGATTTTGTGGGGTTTTTTTCCATTATCTTTTTACTGGAAAAGAAGATTCTTAGATTTACATGAATATGTGCATTTTAAATAAAACTATATTTTCTGATATTTTAGCATATCCATGGTCCGTGATTTAATGCTGTAAAGCAATCAGAACGTAGGGACCGAAAAATCAAAATTAATACGCGAAAAAGTTTTTTTTTAAATAAATGTTTATTAATATGACCATACACAAACTTGTTTACTTATTGACGAGTAATTTATGTATATTTTTTTATCCAGGTATTTCCGCCATCGACGTGATGAACTCCATCGCCCGTGGTCAGAAGATCCCCATCTTCTCGGCCGCCGGTCTGCCCCACAACGAGATTGCTGCGCAAATCTGTAGACAGGCTGGTCTTGTTAAGGTGTGTGTTTGTCTTTTTTGCAGCTATATTTTATGTACAAACACAATCAAAATGGGTATAATATGTAAGAAGGGAAGTTGGTGATCTTTGGTATACTTTACTCTGTAAAAATATTTGGGTTCCTACTATTATATTAGTATAGTGTATAAGTGCAAGTAATATTATCTCTTCATTGTTTTTCATTATAATTTTATTAATTAACACCTCCAGGTAAATTTCTAAGAAATTAATTAAATTTCTAAGAAATCTATTGTTAACTGTAACGCCGGCGTGTCCGCGGTCGTGGAGGGATTAAAATCTTCATCATCTTTTAAGAAAGGCTGGACAAAATTGTCTACTTTTTACCTTATTGTGCCAGAAGGAGGGTTATGTTTTTGTATGTATGTATGAAGATATGTAAGGAATATATGTATTATTTCTTTGGTACGCTCTGCCTAAGCGGCTTGATAGATTTTAGCTTGAGAGGTGTCGTTAGATTCGTCTTAATTGTGAGAGTGTGACACTAAGTATAAAATTATAAAAAATAATATGGCCGATTTTATATTATATTATTATTCAAACTTTTTTCCTTAAGACCTATCGAGAGAAGACACACACACTCAGTAAACATTGAGTGCTTTTTTCTATAGAATCATTTTGTAAACTTAGATCATGAACATATTTATTGGGACAAGACAACATCTGTTGGGTCAGCAATTATAAATAATAACAATCATTATCATTATTAGGTCCCCGGCAAATCCGTGTTAGATGACCATGAAGACAACTTCGCCATCGTATTCGCTGCTATGGGTGTCAACATGGAGACGGCCAGATTCTTCAAGCAGGACTTCGAAGAGAATGGCTCTATGGAGAACGTGTGCCTCTTCTTGAACTTGGCCAACGATCCAACTATTGAGAGAATCATCACTCCTCGCTTGGCTCTGACTGCCGCTGAATTCTTGGCCTACCAGTGCGAGGTTGGTTCCAGATTAAAGATATTTTGTTTTTTTTTATATTATTCTTAGAGAAAGTTTAGATTTAGGTTTTGATACGAAATAAAACGGTTAATTTCGTTCATGGAACTTAAATTCGTCAATAACCATTTTCCGGTTTATAACCGGTTAAAGTATATAACCAAAATCTTAAAACGAAAAGCCGATTTGGAATCAATGACTAAAACCGGTTGAAAAATTGAACGGGTTTCAATGTTGGAAAATGCATTTACGTACCTGTGACATACAAAATATGTCCTGAACTGGCATGTTTTGATTTATTTTTTAACAATAGAATAGATTTGAAGAAACATTAGTAAAAGTCTTTAAACCACCATTACTAAATGATCAAGTAATTACGTTATAAGCTGCATGTTTAGAGGATCGCAGGCCATTTTCGACATTGCCATTTAGTCGGGAACACAATAATAAAAAGAATTGACTTTAATTGCAATTACATGTGCTAATGTGAATATATTTCTTTTCAGAAACACGTGTTAGTCATCTTAACCGACATGTCTTCGTATGCCGAGGCTCTGCGTGAGGTGTCGGCCGCCCGCGAGGAAGTGCCCGGCCGTCGTGGTTTCCCAGGTACATCATATAGCATCCTTGTTGTTTGGTTGTTTTTTTGGATTTGTTTAAATAGGATTAATTTTAGGTGCCAAGTAGTAGCCTATAGCTTACTCCAGGTCATAAGCTATTTATTTACAAAATTTCATCAAAATCCGTCCAACAATAAACAAACATACTAACTTTTAGCATATATGATATTAATATAATATTATAATAATAATAAAAACTTTTACTTATGTACATCACTGTTAACTGTATTAGGCTGAGCCAGTATCATAGACGGTTGTTCTTTCTTCTATGACACAAAACATTAGTATTCAGCCCTTTTTAACCTTCCACTACTGGGGGTGGGCCGGGCCTCCTTTAATACGAGGGGATCAGGTCATAGTCCACCATGTTGGTAAAGTGCAGGCGGACTGAGCATGTCTGCAGACAAGTTGCTAGGTTCTCTCAGACATGCAGGTTTTTTCACAATGTTTCCTTCATCATAAGGCAAGTCATCATGTTAAAATGAAAAACAGTCAATAGTGCGACATCCGGGATTTGAACCTGCGAGAGTGCTACCACTGTCTTTCAACACGAAACATATATATATTTCAGCTTATAGTTTACTTTAAACTTGACACAATAATATTAATTACAATATAATGTATCCCTCAGGTTACATGTACACCGACTTGGCCACCATCTACGAGCGGGCGGGACGTGTGGAGGGTCGTAACGGCTCCATCACACAGATCCCCATCCTTACTATGCCCAACGACGACATCACTCACCCTATCCCCGATTTGACTGGTTATATTACTGAAGGACAGGTTGGTTGATGATATCTATACTTATAAAGCGAGAAAAAAATGTTTTTCTTGTATGTGTGTTTGTTTGTAATGGATATACTAAAAATACACTGAACCATTTTAGATGAAATTTGTTTAGAAGATAGTTTGAAACCCTGTAATGGATGTAGGATAGTTTTTATCCTAGAAAACATCCATTGGGGGATGAAAGTTTGTATGGGGAATCAATAATTTCTCATGTAAGGGAAATAATTCTTTTTTTTTATTTTTTAAAGTACTTATCTGATTTTCTATACCTAGTATGTAGTGGTATAATATGTACATATAGTCTATCTATTCCATACTAAAACGTATGTACCTACCTATTTACTAACATAATGATATAAATTTTTCCCCACAGATCTACGTAGACCGTCAATTACACAACAGACAGATCTACCCACCAGTTAACGTGCTTCCTTCACTCTCACGTCTGATGAAGTCCGCCATCGGCGAGGGCATGACACGTAAAGATCACTCCGACGTGTCCAATCAATTAGTAAGTGTACTAATATACATACATACTAGGAGACCCAATTGACTTTGTTCTATCCGAACATATAAACAAATCTTCTGTATGAGTATATATAAAAAAATACTAGAACCCGCCTGCAGCATCTACTGGGTCCAGTTGTGTATCTTAAACATCTAGAGATCCACTAGACACAACTTTTTAATAAAAATTGGTTCAGACGTTTAGGAGTTCAGTAATATACACGCATATAGAAGAATTATAACATATACCCATACTCATAAAACCAATTTTTGACATTAAAATGGACCTTTCCTTCAAAATAATTTAACAAAATGCAATAGTGTAACAGTTTATATTCGTAATCACAGCAAAACAAAAAACCACACGGACAATACGTCTGTGTGTTACATTACATACTCGTTAATAAAAAACATATATATATATATATATATATGTATGTACATAATATATTGCCTGATTGGACCAGTGTAGACCCCTTTTTAGATAAAGTTAAAATACTGCAGTAATAACATCATAGAAAAACCACTGGAGGGATTTTGTGATAGCTGGTTATCCTGGTCAATATATAGGATACTTTTTACCGCGGGAAAATATTTCATTTGCAAGAGTATAGTAATATGTAAACCTAAGAATTTGCGTTTTGGTCATCTGAACGCGGGCGGAGCCGCGGGCAATGCTAGTTATAATATAAAGAGCAATATATAATTTACTAACTTTGTTGTGAACAGTACGCGTGCTACGCCATCGGTAAGGACGTGCAGGCCATGAAGGCCGTGGTGGGAGAGGAGGCTCTGACCCCAGACGACTTGCTGTACTTGGAGTTCCTTACTAAGTTCGAGAAGAACTTCATCACCCAGGTTATTATTACATATTTTCTATATAGAAATTAATAAAAAAAAATGTTAGTTTAGTATTGCTTTATATTTATTTTAGTATGAAAGCTTATTTTTTAAGCTTAATTTGAAACAATTGAACTTAAATGAAACCTTAAAATTGACGAGGTTTTAATTCAATATGAAATTTTTAAGGTGATTTTTAATACTAAATTATCATCATGTCGTAAATACTAATATTTTTTCCTTATTAAATAAAATCTTTACTGTGTTTAGTTGCGTTTATTGAACATAATAAATATTAGTAATTCGTACTTTGATACATAGTTTCTTTTAAATTGCATTGTATTTGATTATTAATTTAATATTTTTATTTTCGCAGAGCAACTACGAGAACCGTACAGTGTTTGAATCGCTCGACATCGGCTGGCAATTGCTACGTATCTTCCCCAAGGAGATGCTTAAACGTATACCCGCTTCCATCCTCGCCGAATTCTACCCACGTGACTCTCGTCACTAAACTTGTATTACACACGGACCGACATACTGCCCTATTTATAATAAAAATAATATATTTTTTAAAACCAACACCTGTTTAAGCTAAGAATATTATTTTGTTCTTATTTAAACACCATGTAGTGTTGTTTATGGTAAATTTTGAACAGCATGTATATCTTCGATATAAAATTGACATAACAATATTTAAAGTCTAATGAATTACTTTTTGAGTATGGCAATTCTATGAAGGAATATTTATTTTAATATTATTTGTTTGAAAGGTGATATTATTTGTATACAACGATTTAAAGAGTTTTATTTTATCGCTCAGTATGTCGGGCCGATACTTGTAAGATATTATACTGTTTAATAGTAAGTTGTTGATAGATTAATGTGTATTACATACAATCAAGTTACAAAATTATAACAATCGTGTTGCTTATAAAAAGATTTAATAGCCATATTATAAAAATAAATGTTGCCAGTGTATATACTTTCCTCTGAAATGGTAGTTTCTGATTAAATTAAAATTTTCTAATTTGGTGCTTAAGTTTTGTTTTCTGTGCACAAATTGTTGAATGTGTATTTAAATAACGCGTCCATGTGTGATAATTCATTTTATTTATGTAAATAGCAATAATAGCCCCGTAACAATGTGTTACATTCCATGTCTTCTCGTTCACATAAATTCTATATTCAATGAAGTGAATTAGGACATTGTTGTTTTATGGAAAAATAAAAAGTATAGACGTTTAATGGTTTTATGTTTTATTTTTACATACATTCATTTATTTGATTACATAATAAATTTTGATCAACTTTGAAGAGCCCCGTTAGGTTGGTAGTGTTACAAGTTAGCAATGTGATTATCAAATAAAAATCTACATTTACTACTTAAAACCTACTTGTGCCAAAACAAAATTAAAAAGTGCTGGGATATTTGTGTCATTTTTTTTTATAACCCAGCAACTATTAGAAATGTAAAATGAAACAAAAATGGCTTTTATTTCTATATTAAAAGTTTACAATTTATGAAGTTGCAAGATAAATGCCGCACAGTGTTCCTTTGAATTTTCTCTGGAATGAAAACGGTATAGGGCTTGTTGGAATAAATACAAACTAGAAAAATTACTGACTAATATTGAATTAACCTGCGATCCCAGCGATTGCTTCAGACGCAAAGTATTTAACATCAACATCGGGATCTACATTTAATTTCTCCAAAACAGGTTTCACTTGTGGCTGAATAACCGCTGGGTCTAGGTAAGGCGCCATTTTCTGCAGAGTTTTGGCAACATTGAATCTAACGTTGGCAACATTGTCGTCAGCCATAGACAAAACTGTGGGCAAAAGAACTCGCGTCGTGATGTCCTTTCCGCATACTTCTGACAGAACATTGATACAGAATAAATAAGTCATTCTATGCAAATAATTTTGTTCTCGGGACATTGCCAGTACTTTTGGTATGACATTAGTCTCGGCCCAGGCCGCTCCATACTGTTCGACCAATTTCTTTAAATTCAAGGTGGCCGCTTCACGGATAGCATAAACATGATCAATCAGCCATGACATGCATAGTCCAGTTAGCTTTTCATCAAAGAACTCTTGTCCAAGTTGGCCAGCTAACAGTGGCATATGTTCAATAATAGCGAGCCTGACCCTCCATTTTGTGTCTTCTGCTAGTTCCACAATCGCTGGTAGTAAGGATTGGACAAGCTGTTGAATTCCAATGACTTCATTGACACATTCAAGGTTGGATATTATATTCAGTCTGACTTCTGGGCACTCGTCTTTCAGTTGTGTCAAGAAAAGCGGTAGCAGGTGTTCTATGGTGTTCTGTCTTCCAACAATGGGACTTAAGCCCATGATGACTGAAGCAAGAGCAGATTTGACATGTTGGTTGGGATCACAAACCAGGTCCTTAATTTGTGGGAGGATCATGGTCATAATTATATGCTCTTGGTGTGCCTTGTCCAGGTTCATGCAGAAGTCTTTTACCTGAACAATTTGAATATATTTAAAAAATTTTAAACAAGCATAAAGGTTCTCAGCAAAATTAATTTTCAAAGAAAATGTAATTCTTTTAATCATTCAATAGAGGTAAATAATAATAATAATAAATATATTGGGACATTAATAGTAATACACAGCACCATCTAGTTCCATGGTATGCTATGAGGCCGGTGTTATGGATACCAGATAGTTGATACACAACACATATATTTAAATTCATACATATAAAAAATATATTCATTTTTGGCAACATTAATATACAAAATTTTAAACACATTTGATTCTATGCCTGTTAAGCAAAATTTAATCCAAAAAATAATGTGAAATGATTCAAATCAACAACAAAAAATATTTATAAACAGTCTCTTTAATATTTAAGACAAGTCCAGTGTATTTTTTAAATTTAAATAAACATATCAGCTATACAAACCTTGCCTGCAGCGGCAGCTCGCACTTCAGCTTCAGTGTCCTTTAGGAGAGCTTGGAATATCTGAGCCAAGTCTGTGCGAGCAAGTTCAGGGCCTACTGCTTGTTGAAGCTCCACAAATCTGTTCAAAATTATTTTTAATTAGACTACATTAATGGTGGCCTATTATTATTTACTTTATTTACAATAAATAATAAATATTAAAAATTAATAATAAAATATGTTGGGACATTAACACAGCGCCATCTAGTTCCATGATAAGCTACGAGGCTTGTGTTAAGGCTACCAGATAGTTGATACACTACACATATAACTTTAAATATATACATATTATAAATATAAACACCCATGTCTGGAGTACAAACATTCATGCTCATTACATAAATTAATACCCCCAGCGGGACTCGAACCCGCGATCGCTGGCACAGCTAGTAAATAAATTTGTTAATTAATGATGGTTTTTTTTTCTTTCTCTCTGTTGGTTTTCTTTTGGTTTTATGTAGTACAGTGGATTTGGTTAAAGCCTGAGAGCAAAGGGAGGGTGGGTTAGAAGTTTTTTTATTATTAGAGTTAAATTTAGAATAAGTAACAAAGGGAACATTCATATTATTCATCCATATTACCAGCCTCTAAAACATAAGCAAGATTAAAAAAATTTATAAGCAGAAACAATCATTTTTAAAAAGTTTCATCATTAGAAATACATAGTCATTTGATAGCATTTTCAATAAACAGACATACACTCTTCTTCTTCTCCCTGCCCATTTCCCAATCACTTGGGGTCGGCGCAGTACATCTTCTGTACTGATGATAGGATTTGGCGATATTTTGGATTTTAAACAGACATACACACTACTAAAATAAGTTGTATAATACATAGATGTAAATTTCTACATGAATATTATATAGAAGTACAGTTAGTTTGTGTGTTGTGTAAAACTATTGATCTGATTCTGAAAATTCGTTCACTAATAGGAAGCTGTTACCGTCGACCGCGGACACGCCGGCGTGTCAGTTAACAATAGATTTCTTAGAATTTTAATTAATTTGTTAGAAATTTACCTGGAGGTGATATATTATAAAGAGGTAAAGTTTGCGAGTTTGTAACGTTGTAGGGGGTAATCTCTGGATCTACTGAACCGATTTAGTTGAAATTTGGTAAGAAGATAGTTTGAGACCCTGGGAAGGACATAGGACTTTTTATTTCGTAAAACATCCCTTAAGGAGGTACAAATGGCGATGAAAGTTTGTATGGAAACCTAGCGAAGCGAGAGTGAGTCGCTAGTTTTTTATATGAATAATAATGTATTACTGTCTGAAATCACACAATTTAAATTGACGTCGAAAGAAAATATTCATTGAGTTACTTTATCTGCTATTGTTATTCGCCCAGGGACAAACTCGAGTGAAGTGAGAGTAAGTTGCCCAAAATAAATATACTCACTTATCAGCCACCATGTATCGCACTCTCCAGGAGCTATCACCAGCTCTAGCCCCAACTGTGGGCATCACTAGCTGTTCCATATCCTCAGGGGGCAGTAGTGCTGCAACCGCTGCACTGGCTTCTGCCGCCAGGAGACGGACTGAATCTTGTTCATCCTGTATATTGCATGGGTATTATTGTTTTGAAAATTCATTTCAATAATTACTTAATATTTATATAGATAGATATGTGGCCAAAATTAGACCACATGTACTTTATTAACTGTAAATTCTAGTTAAAGTTACAAGTTGAATTTTATCAACTATTTCAGTTTACCAAGCTTAATTTATAGATCTAATAATACTATCTAAATAAAGTTAGAATAATAATGTTCTTCTGAATTAGTTTGGCCACAATATGGTAGCAAATCATAATTAGGTAATGTTATAGTGTAGTATAGCAATATTATAGTGGACCACTATACTTGGAAGTGCATTCACTATTTATTTCACTCCAGAGTTTGTTATTAAGAAATTTATTACAGAAAAACCTAATAACAACCCACTCAGCCTGACCCTTAACTTGGGACTTGAACCTAGATCTTAAAGATCTGTCCATGTTTGTCACTAGCACAATGGGGCAGTTTAAATTTAGTAATAAAAAATATTGAAAATACCCATACTATTTATTGTCATAATTTACATTAAGGAAAATCCACCACTTTTATAAAAAAAACTCCAACTAACCTGAGAGAGGAACACAAACATGGGTATAAGTTCACTCTTCACATATTCCACTTCAACGACTCGAGCAAACTCTCCCAATTTGTAGGCGGCTGCGCGTCGTACCATCGGCGTGTCATCCTGACAGAGGGAACGGAAATGTTCCCGGAGCTCCGCCTTCACTGGGGCTGATACGCGTGGGTAGCAGACACTGAAATCAATATTTAATATTATAAATGTGAAAGTGTGTTTATTTGTCCTTCTTTCACGTCGAAATAGTGACGGATTTGTGGCATGATTGTGTGGTGGTAGGAGGAGAGTGACATAGGCTACTTTTTATTGTAGGAAATTATCTCATTCTCATGGAAAAACTTTCATACCAACCGTTAAAATATACCTAGTGATGAACCCGAGCAAAGAGAGGGTGAGCCGCTAGATCATAAATAATTTTGTTGACTGCTTTGGAGATGAATCTACTTCGTACTACTATGTTCAGAATAAAAACAAAAATTAGCAGAACAAATTAGGCCAAGCTATAACTTTTTTTTCAACTTCAAGAGAAGCCTGGATCATATACAGATGTCTGTTTTTATTCGATAGAGATATAATAGTATGGGAAATTGGCACCTAATGTGGGAGCAAAACTTTTATCACTGTTTATTTACAAAACATTGCCAATCATAAACACATGTTTACAACAAAAGAAACTTAATATACCATTATTATATATATTATTATATAGATATTTTAATAGATAATCTGCTATTCAAAGTGGAGAAAAATCTAACAAACCAAAGATTGAAAAAAATTGGTCCAGCTGTTTTGAGTTATAAATGGTGTATCTAGCGAGAAGATTAAAAATATGTATTATTAAAATAATTAATAAATATTTTACATTTTATATGACAATTTTAATGTAATTGCTTTTACTCAAATTTCCATTTACCTGAATAATCCACATGCAGAGGCTCTAGAAGTGAACCAATCACCTCCAGCCAAACGCTGAACTAAGGGTACGAAATGTTGCTCCAAAGCTTGGGGTGAGTGATGAGCAGCGACTGCCCTTAATGATGCAACAGCTTTATCCCTTACTACTGTCTCTTCTACTGTTGCAAGAGACTCCAGAGGTGGGAGCAAGCAATGGGCGAATTCACCTCCTCCAACCAGGTTGATGAAATTTCCTTTAAGAATATTTGTGTTCGTTTAAAATTATCCTTGAAAATTGAGTGTGTTAAAGTAATAACTAAGATTGTGCAATATATATTAAAACTATTTGATTTATTTGATTTTAAATATATATAACTACTTCAAAATCATTGTTTCAACAGTTTATATAGAAATGTAAATTATTATATTATATCAATTGTTAATAAAATGTCTCGTCTAACATAACCTTCACCCTAACAATTAGAAATATAATAATTGTCAACATGCCATTTAAATTAACATATATTGATTACAGTGTAAATAAATTGAAATTGACTATATAAGGTAAAGTTGAACATTCACTTTAAATATTCCTAGTGTTTGTTATGAATTATTTGCCTTTTCACATAATTTATAGGATCTTACCCAATTGTTCTGCAAGTGCAAGAAGAACTTCATCTTCGTCATAAATAGTCTCTGTGAGGAATGGGATCAGTTCAGATCGCGTTCTTTCCACGCCCAATGCAAGTGCAATAGTTGACAGCTTCTTAATAGAATTCAATCTCAGTTGTACATCTTCATTTTTCAATTCGTCGATTAGTACGGCAATTGGATAAAGTGAGTCATCCGTCCCTGAATCGCTGGCTGCCATCCTTGACTGTTATTCACTGCGTTTTAAAAATTCACTAAAAAATCACGTTTTGCAAGACCAACAATAATTTAGGATTTTAGGACGTTAATTTTTTGTAAAATTTTACGCATTTAGCAGCAAAATGGAAGCCTTTTAGTTTGGATTGGCTTCGTAATTGTCTATGCGGACGAAGTGTTGCCACCTTCTTAACATATTTTAAATAAAATATTATATAGTCTATAGTGTATGGGGAGGAATTTTGCATTTTTCTCCCGCCAGATGTCGCGATCACTATAGCCCTCAGTATATTATAGCGTGGATGAATATTTTTCATTATATTTAAAATTTAATTAAAATGACAAATTGTACAGTGCCAGGATGCAAAGAAAATGAATATCATTAATTGTTCCCAAAAGACCAAAACTGAAGAAATTGTTGGTTAAAGCAATAAGTCGATCAAAATTGGCGAAATTACAATCTTTGTATTTAAGGCTATGTTCACATTATTTTAAAGAAAGTAATTTCTAAACTCTTAAATCGTCTGCAGGTTTTTTTATTTTATTTTTGATCTTTTTTACATATTGATTAACAGAGTTTCATACAAACATTCATCCCCCATTTTTCCCCCTTATGGTATTGAATTTCGAAAAATGCCAAAAAACGTATATATTTAATAGTATTGAAGAGAATTTATACCAAGTTTCAAGTAATTCTGATCATAAATAATTCTTTGCCCATATAAACTCATTATTACCCCCCCAACCCCCCCCCCTCCCCCCTCCCCCTTTAGCCCTTAAAGGGATGAATTTCGAAAAATAAATAAATATATTTCTTATATTTTATCTTAAAGCTAAACACCAGTTTTTGTCAATTTTACATTAAGAATGACAGACTTTTATGCACTCTTTAATCCCCTATTTTACTCACTTAGAGGAAAAATTTTAATACACAAAAACCTGCTATATAAGAGATAAGCCATACGTATGTTGCCCTCTTTTCGAGAAATCTTCCCCATTAGTGAATAATAAAATGTATTTAGTGAACCTTAAAAGTAAAAAAAAATCAACATATTGTTGAATATTAATTAAAATTTATAAACATACGTATAGTTGTCTAAGCTAATTTAAAAATCTGATTTTTTCCAGTTTTAACCAGAATATCGAATTACTAGCGACTGACCCTCACTTCGCTCGGGCTCGTCCCTAGCTTGCTTCCCAATACAAACTTTCATCCCCATTTTCACCCCCTTTTTTCCGGGTTAAAAAGTATGTCCTTCCCAGGGTCTCAAACTATCTTTTTACCAGATTTCTTCTAAATCGGTTCAGTAGATCCAGAGATTACTTACTCCCTATAACGTCACAAACTCGCAAGCTTTATCTCTAAATATTAGTATAGATTAGTCCAATTTTAGTGAATTGCGGCTACATATTATAATCACTGAATATTATTAATAATAATAAAACGTGTGTGTATGCTTATGTACGCACGTAAGAAGTTATATTTATTTGGCGTTATAAAACTAAAATAGCTTAAGACTCCGTACTAGCACTGCCCGCGGCTCCGCCCGCGTTCAGATGAACAAAAATCAAATTCTTAGGTTTTACATATTAGTATACTCTTACATTGCAGTTTTTGTATCTTTTCTCCGAAATGAGACATTTTCTCGCGGTAAAAAGTATCCTATATGTTCTATATATATATATATATATATATGTAATCTTTATTGCATATTAACAGAGTAACACGGATAATACAGAGATGAATGTGGGCAAAGGTGGACTTATCTCTAGAAGAGATCTCTTCCAGCCAACCTATGACAGTGAGAAATAGTGTTATATGACGGGACTAAAAGAGTGAAATTGATTTAAAATAATTATAAATAATTATACAATTAAATAAGACAAAAAATACACATATAATGATCAATATACAATAACTTACATATTATACATACTATATACACATATACATACATATATACATATATACATACATATTAAAGTATAAATATAATCGTATGCATTTGGAATACATAAAAATAGTGTATCTGATAGTAAAATTAAGGACCAATTTGTGAAAGAAGGTAGTTTTAAATTTTTTTTAAAAGAAGTTATAGAGGGGCTTTTTTGGATGTATTTAGGGAGTTTGTTCCAGAGTAATGAGGCATATACTGAGAAAGAGTGCGAAAAAAAATGTGTCTTACTCTTTGATATGTCGAGCATTGACATGACGTAAGACCGCCTGGAACGTGAGGGGATAGGGAGAAGTTGGATACGGGAACGAAGGTAGGGAGGAGAATTTGGGTCGTTCAGAATATTGAAGAGGAAGGAAAGGATGTGCATATCACGGCGAAGTTGGATTGGGAGCCATTTAAGTTGAGCACGAAAGTTTGATACATGGTCATGCTTGCGCAAGCCAAAAATAAAGCGAATAGCTAGATTCTGGAGACGCTCTAGTTTGTTATGTTGACCCGGATAACCAGCTTTTACCATACAAAATTTCATCAAAATCCCTGCAGTAGTTTTTATCACGTAGAAATGTATGGTTCCCGTGGGATAGGTTTGTTTTTGTTTTCCTAGCGACGAACCCGAGCGAAGCGAGGGTGAGCCACTAGTAAATCATATTTTGAATACTAAGTTTCTACCTACTAAGTTTGAACCAAATACAATCATGTTCAACATCAATCAATTCAAATTAGAGATTTTAATTTATGCTTTCCCATTTTTCATATATTAAAACCCGTCGGTGATCAAGATAAGTATACAAATACATACATATACCTTACTTACAATACATTTTCATTAATATTTACATATATAAAAACTTTTTAGACTGTGCTTGGTGTCATAAAATTATTGTATCTTTTGATATTGTCAGAATTTATAATTTTCTATGATTAGATTTATCATTTTCTAAAAAAAATATAATTTGTATTTGTACGAATTTATTTTCAAAATTTCTTAATAAATGAAATATAATGGTCGATGACGACGATATTAATGCTTCTATAGCTCATATTGTACTATGCTGTGTAGCGGGCCAGGGTTTGGGACGAGTGTACGCAAAAAGCTATTCGCATCCTGGCATGCATGCAAATTATTTTATACATGGACTTATTGGATTTTTGCATTACCAAAGTAAGATCGTATTAAAATTATAATTCTAAAATAACATTGTGATATCTCTGCATTGTTGTCTGTATATTAAAAATATTTTATTTTTATTTACAGGTGGAAGATTCAATAATGATTTTAAAAGTCCCTACACTATAAGTTATCAAGCAACTCGCTATTTGGCTTTACCATGTTTAAATGCGGACCTTTACCGTGGAGATTCTACCTTGAGCACCGTCCATCTCGTTTCCGGTTTAATTCCTTTCGCAATGGCGTTGGCGGGAAATGATAATCCACATTTAGGAAATATAGTTATCGCTTGTAATATTGTGTCTCTGTGTGTTTATTCTCATCAGAATGACAGAATTTGGGGCTGGTATACCGCTGGAGCAGCCGTCTGTGCTTATTTTCTTACAACACAGTACAACAAAAAAATCACTTATCCACTTTTCTTAGCTCTCGTGGATTATTGTGCGTGTAAAGTTTTTCATATACATTTTGGGTAATCGTGAATAAATGTTTTAAAATTATATCTTGTTTTATGTTATTAAATGAAAAGTACTTTATATACGTGTATGTATGCATATCTATACATATAGTAAAATTCTAAGCCGAATCTGTAGATTAAATATTTTTTGGAAAATCTTATTAAAATAGACATTATTTTCGATGCAGAGGCCGAATCAATAGTTTTTAGAATTTTTGTGTCTGTCTTTCTGTCTGTCTGTCTGTTACAAAACCACTGGAGTGATTTTGATGAAATTTGGTATGGTAATAGCTGATTATGCGGGTCAACATAAGGATACTTTTTATCGCGGGAAAATATCCCATTTCTAAGAATAAATACAAAAACTGCAATGTAAGAGTGTACTAATATGTAAAACCTAAGAATTTGTTTTTTGGTCATTTGAACGCTGGCGGAGCCGCGGGCAATGCTAGTATAAAAATATGCAAGTACCTAAAATAAAAGTTAATTTATTTCGTCATTCAGACTGAGTTTTGAGTTCGTTCTACATATAGTTGTATTTACAGTTAAAGATATTACTTTAGTCTCAAATCTAAATCATTATAGCTGTCAAGCTATAAGTATAAGTATAATAGCAATTTACCAGGATTTTATGTTTTCGTTTTCCGTCTGTCACTATTTTCATACACTTATTTCACGTACGCTTAACTTAAACACTTCCGATTTAGTTCAAAGCGGATAATTTAAGAATTTATTCTCGAAAGCGTAAAATTCTGGTATTGCTTTCGTCAGCTGCATTTTATATTCAATTTAACCAACCAACATTTCCTGGATAGAATGTTCTGGAAATTGTGAAAGCTTCATATAGGGAAAACGAAGAGAAAATTTTTAGAATCACATACGGTTCGTTTTATAGTGGCATACGGATCAAAGAAATGTTTGTAAATAACATAAAGGCACATTTGCAAGGTTTTGCATTTTTAAAATCATATGCTTTACGTTGTTATATGGAAGATTAGGAATTTCGGGAAAAACTGAAAGTGTTTTTTTATATACTCCAAGAATACAAACATTTATTGGAATTTGAACAGAGCAAAGTTCAAGGCAAGGGCAAGAAAGCAAGAGATCCATGATTAATAAAAATAAATAAATTATACAACTAAAATATTCCGACTGCATAAAAAGCGGATTAAAATGAAGGGAACAAGTTGACGAAGGAAAATATTGTGCAGTCGAACGTAATTAGACTCGCAGCAAGGATAAAATGTTATCGGACTGTATAGTAATTTTCATATATTTATATATATATATATATATATATATATATATATATATATATATATATATATATATATATATATAAACATCTTCAAGGGATGGGGAGAAACACATGGCGCGAAATCAAATATCGTTTGTCTAATATACAAATAATGAAAGTCAATTTTCTTGTACGTTAACATCGTTTATCTCACAACTTATAATGTACAGTAGAGTTTGGCAAATTGTTTTTTAAATCTGACAAAATAAAAAGAAAAGATTTAGCTGAGTCGTCGTAGCGCTTGGCTTGACTCCATCTAAGCTCCCTATCCGTTGAGCGACGTAACAAGATTACATATAGCATATAATATAATAAGAGCTAGAGGTATATAGAATCCATACTTACATATATAATATTCTTTATTGCACTAAAAAATAAATAAAAAAAATACATAGAAAATGATGTGGACAAAGGTGGACTTATCTCTATAAGAGATCTCTTCCAGTCAACCCATGTATGTGGGAAATAGTGTTAAGTAGCGGGACAGAAAGAGAAAGTGCAAAGGAAAGAAATAAAAAAAGAAAATAAATAAGAATAAGCATAATATGTAAAACAAAATGAATACAATATTTAAACATACACATATATGTACACACTATATTTCCATATATAATATACATAAGCATAAATACATAAATACAAATATTACTTATAAACAATACATAAACATTAGAGAGAATAAATAAATACCAAAACTACGAGTATATACATACATACATATACATACATATACATACATATACATACATACATATACATACATACATAAACATACTTAAACATACTTAAACATACTTATATTATTACGAAACGGAAAGATATATATTTTTCAATTATGAGCTAGAAGATGCTTCTTTAAATTGACTTTGAATGCATCGTTAGAAGGGCTCTCCTGTAGGACTTTGGGAAGTCTGTTCCATAACACTGCAGCGTGTACCGAGAATGAGTTTTGGAAAAACTTGGTGTTACTTCTCGGTATGTCAAGCATCGATGTGATGCAGGGCCGCCTAGAACGTGTTGAAGTAGGAAGAAAGTTAAACCTTGAACGAAGGTAAGAGGGAAAATTGAGGTTATGAAGGATATTGAACAGAAATGAAAGAATGTGCATATCACGGCGAAGGCGGATAGGGAGCCATTTAAGACGAGCACGAAAGTCGGAAACATGATCGTACCTGCGCAGACTATAGATAAAGCGTATGGCGAGATTTTGAAGACGCTCTAATTTATTCAAAAGCTCCTCCGTCACATCCAAATAGCAAATACATCGGCGTAGTCAAGAATGGGCAGTAGAAGAGATTGCGCAAGCATAACTTTGGTCTTGAAGGGGAGAAAGTATTGGAGACGCCTTAGAGAGTGGAAAGTGAAGTACATACGCCTACTAACCTCATTGATATGAGGTGTCCAAGTCATGTGACAATCTAAGATAAGACCCAAGTTCCTTACTTTATCGCAGTAACGTATTTGGACCCCAGAGTATATGATCCCAGGGACTGACTGCCAATCTATTTTACACCTAAATCTGCTGCTGCCAATAATTATGGCTTGAGACTTTTTAGGGTTAACTAAAAGTCCGTAAGATTCGGCCCAAGTTTGTATAGCGACTAGATCATTATTTAAAGCTTCAACAGCATCGGGTAACTCAGTTAACTCAAAATGGCGATATAGTTGTAAGTCATCTGCATACAGATGGTAGGGAGAAGAAATGACGCGAGATATGTTGTTAATAAAAACAGAAAAGAGTAATGGTGAAAGAACGCCGCCTTGGGGGACCCCAGCCGTGAGATCCAACCACACCGACGAAGTGTCATTAGCTCTCACACACTGGCGGCGCCCAAAAAGATATGAGCGAAACCAGTCAATAGCCGCAGGAGAAATGTTAACTGCGCTAAGAGTGCCAAGAAGAATGTCGAAGTCAACAGAGTTGAATGCCCTACTGAAGTCGAGGAGGACCATTGCAGTGAGTTTGGTGTTATTCATGGCAAACCGTATGTCCTCCGTGATGTTGAGCAACGCACCAATAGTGCTGTGGAAGGGACGAAATCCGGACTGGTAAAGACATAGTAGGTTATACGAGGCAAGGTAGGAGTAAAGTTGATTGTGTACAATAGATTCTAGGACTTTGGATAGGATAGGTAGGATGGATATAGGTCGATATTCATTGAGGCAGGTGGGATTTGTAGTTTTAGGTATGGGTATGACAAGAGCATTCTTCCATTGAGTTGGGAAAACATTGCGAGCCAGTGAATAGTTAATAATGTGAGTGAAAACTGGAGCAATGCAATCCAACACGGGAAGAATCATGTCGAGGCTGAGATGGTCACTACCGATGGCTTTGGTAGTGATGGAGCGGATACACTTCTTAATGGCATCTTCTGAGACTGATTCGAAAGAGAAAGAGAAGGAGTCAGGTGGGACAATATTAGACAAATGTGTAAGGGTAGCAAATTTTAATTGGGAGTTTAATGTTAAAGGAGGGATAGTAAAGTGGTAATTTAGCTTGTTGAGATCAACCGAAACTTCGCCAGAAGTCGGGGGTTTGCCTACGCCAAGAGACTCAAGAAATCTCCAAACTTGCGCTTGGGAGAGATTCTGAATTGTGGAGTGAATATAGCGACGTTTGGCATCCCTACACATTCTGTTGCAGATGTTACGAAGTTTTTTGTACGCTGAAAGATTGTCCTCAGACGGATATTTTTTGTTTTTGGACTTTGCCCTGTCGCGTTTAGCCATCATTCTCCTGATCGATGGTGTTATCCAGGGAGCTGGAGCATGTTTCATGCGAACTGGTCTTACCGGGGCGTGAATATCGTATAACCTAATCAGTTCAGAAGTTAGTGATTCGACCATAAAATCAATATTATTAGAAGAAAATATTGGTGACCAGTTGCATTTCTTCACATCCTCTCTTAAGCGTTCCAGATCCATATGCTTAAAATTGCGCTGAAAAAGAATCTTGCCTCTAACCTTTGGAGGACGCAGCTTATATGCAAGGTAAATTAAGTCATGGTGGGAGAAGGGGGCATTCATCTGGCTGTGAGATATAACAAGATTAGGATTAGAGACTAAGGTCAGATCAATGAGAGATGGCCTACAGTTAGGAAAATAGTGGGTGGGAGAAGACAAGGGGAGAATATACAGATTTAAGGAAGAAATTAGTGCATTTAAAGTTTGGGCCCTCGTGTCATTTTTGAGTAAACATGTATTTAAGTCACCCATGCAAATTACTTGGTCATAAGAAAGCAGAAGACTGTTAAATAAAAACTCTAAATCAGTGAAATAATTAATTTTGTCATTCGGGCAGTAAAGGACACCGAGTAATATTTTTTTATGATTTACTAAATTTTCTAAAAAGAGATACTCGAGAGACCCTGAAGTATGTGGAGGAGATGATGACACAACACTAGCAGAAATGCTGTAACGTAGGTAGATACCTACGCCACCTCCACCTCGGCCAGTGCGGTCATTACGATATAATTTATAGCCTGGAAGAGAGCAACTAGTAGACGGTAGGGATGGTTTAAGCCATGTTTCAGATATGAGTATACAGTCAACCACGCCGGTGCTAAAAGATGCGAGAAAGTCATTGTAATGAGCAAGTATACTCTGCGCGTTGATATGCACTAAGGAGAGAGAGGCCGATTTATTGTCAAAAACATTAGTAAGTTTGGTAGCAAGTGGTTCTGAATCAGATAGTGAAGTGTTGTTACTCCCAGTATACATATAATAAAATTGTAACTAAGCCGAATCTGTACATTAAATATTTTTTGGAAAATCTTATTGAAATAAACATTATTATCAATACAGAGGCCGAATCTATAGTTTTATAGAATTTTTGTCTGTCTCTCTGTCTATTACCGTATCACGGAAAAACTACTGGAGGGATTTTGATGAAATTTGGTATGATGGTAGCTGGTTATCCGGGTCAAAATATAGGATACTTTTTATTGCGGATAAATATCTCATCTCTGAGAAATCTATACTAAACGTTAAAACGTAAGTATGGACGAATCCGAGCGGAGCGAGGGTGAGTCGCTAGTCATAATATAAAATCTGTTTTTTTAAGTTTGTTTAATATACAAAACGAGTTTTTAATAAAATGTATAATATATATAATATTTGATATAATAAAAGATGAATAAAATGTTCATTTCCTCAGGGAGTAACAAAAAAATATATTTGTATTATCTCTTACAATTACAAAAATGAAATATCCAATTGCGTAAAAAGCGAACTAAAAAAATGGTAATAAGTTGACATAGTGTTTAGGAAAATAGTATCGTGCAGTCGATATTATTATACATGTGAGTGATTACACTTAGTGCGAGTTTTGATTTTATACGAGTACCTTTACTATATTCTCTTATATAAAATTCATTCGCTTTGAGAAATAAAGTACTTAAGGCAATTTTCGAATACCTGAAAACTTGTTAATAAACATATAAAATAAGGGTTCCGTATGAAACTAAATATTTGATATTGTGTCATATTATTTGTTACATTAAATACAGTTCGAGATAGTTACAGGCAAGGTAGAGCAAGTGATATCTCATTCCTCTAGTCTCCCTTGATTTTTTAGAGTTGTACTAACTGGTGCTCATTGTTATATGCCTCAAAAGTTCTTCAGTTAAAAAGAGATCTGTTTATTATAAATATTGTAAAATCGTTCTAACTTGTCTTTAAAAAAAATATAGATGCCATTTTTTATTTGATGGAAGGAACCTTGGGGTTTAGACAGAAATAGGGTGTTTCTTTCAGCCGTCAGCTTAAAATGGCGGAAAGACGCGACAGAGACAAAACAGTGTGCGACCAGAAGCCTTCTGTTTTAATTTAAATACGATTAATGAAGATAGATATTTATAATTCTTTTATTTTCCATTATAGTATTTAATAAATTATAACATTACATTTTTGAAATAAAACTTTTTTACGGACGCTTAACTTTGGGAGTAAGCTGGTGAATGCGAGAGAGTTGTGACATACGGAATGAAATAATAGCTATTTTTGTTCTGTTACGCCAAAGAAGTATAATTTCTTACGTGCGTACATAAGTACACACACACGTTTTTTTAGTATCTCACCTATCCTAATTATTTAAAACATAGAATTTCATAAAGAGGACCTACCGATAATCTATAGAAGTTCTACTTCTTGCGCATGTACCTACCTACACATTCATACACGCACTCTTTTTTTACATTCCATTTATAAATTCAAATTAGAATAAAAGACAGATGTTGGCCGCACGTTCGTTCTCTCTTTTTCTAGAGAATCCATTCCATTCCAATTCCATTCTCTACGTCTATGGAACACAAGATGCCAGTATACGCTTGTTGGAGAATAAAACAAAATATATGAGAACAATTAAGTCTATTAATCCAGTAAAATTTTAAAATTTCTACATTTCAACCAAGCCTCTAAATTCGTGTCACCCAATTACATTGTAGCAGAGACCTAGCAAATTTTCATTCATTTCTCCTCTCTCTTAAATTATCTAAATGGAAATTAGGTAAATAAAAGACGACAGTGATCTTATATAATAGGGAATTAAGACAAAGCCATGATCTTAAGCTCTGCTTGTTTAAAAATATTGTAAAGTGTTTTTAAGTGATTTCCACTACTGTAGATAGTATAATGCATAAATAGATAACGCATATATGTATGTAATGCGCAAATATTTTAAGTGTACTATCACTTCTATTTGACAATCCGACGTAAATCTGGAAAAAAATCCATGGTTAAATCTACTGTGCCCTAAAGCTTGTGCTACGGTGGTGTAACACTGCTAACTTTTCAACACTTAATACTTTCTTAGACTTACGCGAATATTTGACATTTTAAAATAAAAAGTTTTTTGGATTTTCTCGCGGTTTTCTTTAGATTTTTGGTTCCTGACGTTTTGAATGCTTGACAGCAGTCATGGTCACGGTAGAGACTGACAGTCAAAAGATAGTTTTATTTTAAATTTTCCAATATTTATTACGACTCGACCGAATTTTGGACATAAGCTATACGTAACACCGGCCGCACATTGTAGTGCACATACACCAATATCAAACTCGAGACCTCCGATAAAGAAAAATAAGTTTAATCTTATCACCTTTATAAACATCAATTCACGCTTGACCATATATTCGTAAAGAATACATAACTTCGAAAGTAATTGCCATCCCGTGGCGCAGATCCGCTGCGTGCATTAGAGCCTCTTAGCCCACGGTTGGTTAGCTCCTTTGTTTAGAAGTGCTTCGTATTGAGATAATTCGTTTGTAGATGAATTTGCTTTTTATTTATTAAAAGCATATATTATATTTTTGAGTATATTTTTGAAAGTCTGGCTCAGTGGCAAATGTTCCATTGGTATTGCCTATAAGATCGGAGGTATGAAATTCGATTTGTTGATAGTTAAATCAAACATACAATAACTCAGGAATTTGAATATGTTAGGAATATTTATTATGGAAGGAATCATGAATTTGTCATCCTGTATACTTTCCATGTGTAAAATGTGGGCTTATAAAGATTTAAGTATTTTTCTATGTAACTTAAGAAGATGTTAGGAAAATCTCTCTGCCTTGCAAACTTACTAATAGATAGATAGATAGATAGATGCTTTATTGTATACCACAAATAAATATACAAAAAGAAGATATAAACAATAGATGATGCACAGTAGGCGGCCTTATCGCTATAAGCGATCTAACTTACTAATATATTATGAACTAGCATATACTCGTAGCCTTCCTCAATAAACGGGCTATCTAATGCAAAAAGATTTTGTCAAATCGGTAGTTCTTATGATTAGCGCATTCAAACAAACAAACAAACTCAACCTCTTTATAATATTAGTATAGATTAAAAAAAAGACATTTATTTCACCAAAATACAGAATATTCCATTCGATTGAATTTATTCTGAAATAAGATATCCGGCATGTAACATTGATATTTTAGTCTATTAAAACGTAGCATTAAACCATCGTTTTTTTCTATGTCTATATTTGTAGAACAAAATACTTTACAGAACAATAAGATAGGTATCTGAATCACCAGATGGCGCAACCCGCGGACCCATTAGCGTAACCGATACTTGTCGTCCTTATTTTTTGCTGAGATCCTTTCAGATATTAATTTTTGTGGTCTCAACACTTGTGTTGTATTTTGTTTCAAACAGTATTGTTTAGTTTTCCATTGTAAAAGGTTGCATTATTTTTCATGATTTTCGAAGGTATGTAGTATATCTATATGTAGGAACTTATAATATGTAGGTTAGCGCGGTACATATTTACTAATTTTTAGATGCAGAATAGCATTGTCCATACCGACTTATTATTCTTGAATTTTAAAATGGATAAAATTTTTAAATGTACGTCATAGTCTAACGTTAACTACTCTAGTTAAAATTTTCGGGGCACAGATACATTAAAATTTACTACTAGTTTCTACTAAGTGAATGTTCGTATGTTTGTCGTTTATGCGTTCCTATACCATTGATCCGATTGTGATGAAACTCTGGTGGGTTATTTTGTATACACCTGCAAACGGTCTTGGTGCAAAAAAGGTTTTTTCTTTGCATTTGTCTTTTATTTTAAACCATTCAATCTTAGGAACGCACCCGAGCGAAGCGAGGTTAAGTCGCTAGTTTCTTATAAACATTAAATTGTTTACATTTTTTTTATTAATTATTATTAATTCATACGAAATTCGATCTATAAAATTTAGTTTACAACACGAGATAATAGAATATTTAATCTGTGTTTTAATGAACCTTATTCTATTTAAATATTCCTAATTAGCATCCATCCAATTAACATCATTTAAAAATGGCTTCCTTTATAATAAACTAAATTGTCCTTTTGGCAATTAATCTAAAAAACTTGAAGCAGACTCAAAGCCTAAATTATAATTCTGTACTAAATTACAGGACATTATTCCCATTGCAAATGACGCGTGAAACCATCTAGCATTGTGCCGTTGCAAAGTTTTAGTAAACAAAACTCTTAACTTCACGCCCCGGATTGTGATGAGACCAAAGTGCCAGAAACAAGGTTAATGTCTTAATAGTACATAAAATAAGTGCTTGTGTATGACTATATGTAACATTAGATAGGATAAATCTATATCTATAGGTACATATAATAAAATTCTA
The DNA here is from genome assembly GCA_951806755.1 of Brenthis hecate. Classification (NCBI taxonomy): domain Eukaryota; kingdom Metazoa; phylum Arthropoda; class Insecta; order Lepidoptera; family Nymphalidae; genus Brenthis; species Brenthis hecate. Next base: position 2,399,943 of record OX638260.1, on the reverse strand, counting down.
ACTGAGTTGTCAGTTGAATCTGTAGTACATTAAATATTTTTTGGAAAATCTTATTGAAATAGTCACTATTATCGATACAGAGGTCGAATTTATGATTTATAGTATTTTTGTCTGTTCGTCTGGGAATGTCTCACGAGAAAATCACTGGACAGATTTTGATGAAATTTGGTATGATGATAGCTAGTTATCCGGGTCAACATATAGGATACTTTTTACAGGAGGAAAATATCTCATCTCTGAAAAATCTATACTACACAAGATTTTTATTTAATAATCTATACCAAATTATATTTACATATGTTTCGTCCTATAATGTAAAACTACTATAGTGATATTATAAAAAGGTGCAGTCTGTTTTATAGAATTTTAATCACCCGACTGCAAGGAAAGGATTTCATCATCTTCCAAACCACTCAATGATTTATTTAAATTAAGGTATCGTTAGATTCGTCTTACTAGTCCAAGTGTTCTTAGATAGGTGTCATAAAAAATAAATAAATATGGGGACAGCTAGATTCCATAATGTGAAAAAGAAAAAAATGAAAATCGACGAACTATGTCAAGTGGAGTATCGTTGAATAGGTATTTAAAAATAATTTTTAGGTTTCTTTCATCATTTTTCATTTTAAATAACAGTTTAGGATATATATTGATTTAAAGTTCGTTAACAACCATTCTTGCTAATTTTCCTACTTAAAATACTTGTAAATAAATAAATATATCATAAAAATAAAAAAAACCCGACTGCATAAAAGCTAACATAACAACAAACATACGAGTAAGTACATCTTGCGGCAAGGATGAAACGTGTTTATTACTATACTCCATCGTCAACTTTTTTCATCTTTTTAGTTTGCTTTTATGCAGTCGTTTTTTTATTTTTATAATATATTTATTTTAAGTTTATACACAATATATTTATTATTTTTTGTTTATACCTACATAGAACTTATTCCGATTTAATTAATCTGAATGACCATATTTTACCGATCAATCTCCTTCGTGTCTTCTCCATTCTACTTGACATTGGAAAAGTAATCTGTGCTCAATTGGAAGCCATTATCAAGAGTATTGAATTGAATAATTAATCTGGTTCAGATTTTTTTTTAATTTTGCCAGTGCAAGCTTTATTACTTAGTCCATTGAAGAAAAAATAATAACATCTTTTTACCCTACTGAGTCGGAGACATACGCGTAGTAAGACTCGCAGCAACTATAAAGCATGTATATACATACACTAGCATTGCCCGCGGCTCCGCCCGCGTTCAGATGACCAAAAACCAAATTCTTAGGTTTTACTTATTACGACTAGTATACTCTTACAATGCAGTTTTTGTATTTTTTCTCAGAAATGAGCCTTTTTTCCGTGGTAAAAAGTATCCTATTTGTTGACCTGAATAACCAGCTATCACCATACCACATTTCATCAAAATCTCTCCAGTGGTTTTTCTGTGATGCGGTAACTGACAGACAGACAGATAGACAAAAATTCTAGAAACTATAGATTCGGCCTCTATCGATAATAATGTTTATTTCAATAAGGTTTTCCAAAAAATATTTAATGTACAGATTCGGCTTAGTTACAATTTTATTATATGTATAGATAGCAACCTTCATTTATTTATTAAATAAAGAAAGAAAGATAGAGAATTTTTAAAATATAGAAAAATAGGGATGATCTCCATAGGGATGAATAGGAATTTATCCCCTAAATTGATCAAACTGTAGGAGGAGCTAATTATTTTTGAAGTTAAATATGGAAATTGATGTTTAAACTTCTGTTTATATTGCCGATGCGAAATCCCATCGAGCTGTTTTTGTATATATAAAGTTGTATTTAAGTTGAATATTTTACAGTGAATATTATATTGAGTAAAATCTGCCAAGTCTCTAAGCCAGTGATAGTCCAATAGCGCGCTTGCTTAGGAAACCAAGTGAAGCAAGTTCGTACCTTAGTTCTCGCACCTCTGAAATTTTTATGTACAAATCATATTGATAAATACCACTCACCTTACCGTAAAAGAAACATGATGAGGAACTTATATATATATATATTACTAAATATTTTTTTTTTTCGAAAGACATGTGAAATCTCACGACCCTCACCGGCATGGCGGACCATACAATTTTTACACAACTCAAATAATGAAAAAAAGCAATCAATCGAAATAATACCCTAAACAAAGAGGGTCGAATCTATACTAATATTATAAATGTGAAAGTGTGTTTGTTTGTTTGTTTGCTTGCCGTTCTTTCACGTCGAAACGGAGTGATGGATTTACGTGATTTTTTGTGTGGATATAGTTGGAGGGCTGGAGAGTGACATAGGCTACTTTTTACCGCGGAAGATTATCTAATTCCCACAGGAAAACACTTTATAATACAATAAAAAATTATGATCAGAATTGCTTGATACTTGGTATTAATGCTCTACACAATAAGATTAAATCAATATGTGTTTTAGCATTTTTCGAAATTCATCTTATAAGGGGGTAAAATATGGGATGAAAGTATGTATGAAAATACCTTTTTAGAGATTTTTTTGTAGTTTTAGCGCGAGCGAAGCTGCGGGTTCTGCTAGTCTTCTATATAAATAGGAAGTAATTTTTAGCGTTGGTAGATTACATATTAGTCAATCAACACTTTTCACATGCGCATGTCGACAGACAAATTTATATCTAAATAATAATAAAATTGTAACTAAACCGAATCTGTACATTAAATATTTTTTGGAAAATCTTATTGAAATAAACATTGTTATCGATATAGAGGCCGAATCTATAGTTTTTAGAATGTTTGTCTGTCTGTCGGTCTGTTACCGCATCACAGAAAAACCACTGGAGGGATTTTGATGAAATTTGGTATGGTGGTAGCTGGTTATCCGCGTCAAAATATAGGACACTTATTACCGCGGGAAAATTTCTCATTTCTGAGAAAAAATACAAAAACTGCAATGTAAGAGTATACTAATATGTAAAACCTAAGAATTTGATTTTTGGTAATTTGAACGCGGGCGGAGCTGCGGGCAATGCTAGTTATTCCATATTTTTTGGCAGTATTGCAATGTAGAATAATATTTGTATGGCAAATAGTTATTTATAGCAACATTTAAGTACTTGACCCAACCAATAATATGTACCTAATTTGTTTGAAAAAGCTTATTTAAATCTCTTATTTTGAAAGCTCAGACAAATGTAATTCATTTGTGATTGAGAGCTTTTTTGTTATTTTAAAACCAATCTTATACCCTGACAAAAGAGTCCATTTTTGTTTGATACAAATGTAGATTCAACTTTGATGTATTAATTGTGGCTAGTATTGTTGATTTAGCGTTAAGAATTATAAAGTAAGCTCTACATCATATGAGCTTTAAATTAAAATTTTAAAAGCTGTTAAATTAATTTATACATAGGTATATGTGATACTAGCGACTCATCCACGCTCCGCTTGGGTTCGTCCCCAGTTACGTTTTAACGTTTAGTATATTTTTCTCAGAGATAAAATTCTTTCCCGCAGTAAAAAGTATCCTATATGTTGACCCGGATAACATACCAAATTTCATCAAAATCTGTCCAGTGGGTTTCTCGTGATGCGTTCCAAGACAGACAGACAAACTAAATTTCTAAAAACTATAGATTTGGCTTCTTTATCGACAGTAATGACTATTTCAATAAGGTTTTTCAAAAAATATTTAATGTACAGATTCGACGAGTTAGAATTTTCAAATATTTATTATACAGCTTAAATCATATTATAATCTTATCATATGTGTATACTCGTAGTATATAAATATACGTTATGTGTAACAAGTGGCCATAATTTTCACAAAAGTACAAGACCAAAGTCAAGAATATCGCTCTTATATTTTTGTACTTTTGTTAGAACAAGTGTAGAGCTGGCATAATGTGGTCAGTCTGATTGAAGATCAAAGTCGTCTTAAACGAAATCTTATATGTCATCTTTATTTCGTCTGTCTCTTGTAGCTAAATAAGGTTTTTAAGTACGTCTTAAAATAGAACATTTGTAATGAAGTGAATCAGTTTTATTACATGCTAGCATTGCCCGCGGCTCCGCCCGCGTTCAGATGACCAAAAACCAAATTCTTAGGTTACACATTAGTATACTCTTACATTGCAGTTTTTGTATTTTTTCTCAGAAATGACACATTTTCCCGCCGTAAAAAGTATCCTATATGTTGACCCGGATAACCAGCTATCGACATACCAAATTTCATCAAAATCGTTTTCCTGTGATGCGGTAACAGACAGACAGACAAAAACTCTAAAAACTATAGATTCGGCCTCTGTATCGATAATAATGTTTATTTCAATAAAATTTTCCAAAAAATATTTAATGTACAGATTCCGCTTAGTTACAATTTTATTATATGTATAGACAACTCAGAAGTGGTAGCTCATTCGTAGCGTTCCCGCTTGGAAACTCAAGTGAAGCGGGTTCAAACACAATTCTCGTACCTCTAAGATTTTCCTGTGTGTATTTTCTTCTCCTTTTCCCACGTTACGTAGGATCTGAACGACATATTTCCTCCTTCCATAACCCTCTATCAGCCGCCATCTCAGCATTGACCACGTAAATACCTAATATGCTTTTGCATATTTGATTTTCTTTGCCTCTTCATAATATGCCCATACGACGCTAACCTGTTACTCAGCTTCTCTGTCCGTGGTGCCACTTTCAAGCCTTCTCTAATATACGTATTCCTGTGTGGATTTCAGCAATAATGTTTGCCCATATTAGGACGAAAGAAAACATCGTGGGGAAACTTGCATGTCTGAGAGAACTTTTGGTCGCGTGGTGGTGCCCCTCGCATTGAGAGAAGGTCCTTAGCTAGCATGGCGTTAAGTTATTATTATTAGATATTTTCATGCAGCTTCAGGTAGGAAACGAAACTGATATGCTATATTTTATAAATTAAATATTATGATTTGGATAAGATAAACTTATATTAACAACTAGCGACTCACCCTCACTTCGCTCGGATTCATTGCTATATTGTTCATACAAAGTTTCATCCCTATTCTCACCTTAAGGGGTTAAGGGATGATTTTCGGGATAAACTATTTCACTCACTCACTTTTCATATCATGAGATTTAAAAAAAACTTTTATTTCAGTAAAAAATTTTTTTTTTTAATTTTCTTCTATACAAAGCTCGTCCCGACAATAACAAACACAAAAAAAAATATCGTTTTCTCGTTCGACGAATTACGTTTCGGTGAATCATTTATGTAAATTTTAATCAAAGTTAAAAACTAAAGCGTATTCACTATGGTTATTGCTTTAAAAATATTTATGCTCTAATAATTAAACTACGATAAGGGATCTGTAAACATTAAAAGGGTAATCGTGTCGCAATTTTTTGGAAAATGCGGCTAGAAGCCTACGAGGATCATTTGTTAAAGTTGACAGCCTGTTACATGGCAGAGAATTTATCATACATTGGGGAAATTAGAATTAAGGCTTTTTATATATACTTATCGCTATTTCGAGATTAATCGTCGTGTCGGTTGGTACATAAATGTGTATTAAGAAGAAAGTATTGCTTTCTATATTTTTTTATAATATCGGTTCGCTCTCACTTCGTTCATTTCGTGTCGCTACCAAATAATAACTTAATAATATTTTAATAACTCACGTCTCACATCACACAGCTAGCGATGCCATATTCACATATATATGTAGACACGTTTTTCTGTTTGTCGGACAAGGAAAGCAAATAACATACTTTAATAATTATCATATAATGTATGAAAAATCAAATTAGATGAGCAGCTCTAAAGCTATGTTTCTCATATTAAATACATATGTTATATTGTTATATTAAAATTATTATATCAGGCAGTGGAAGCACAATGGTAACGCCCTCGCTTGGGAAACCGAGTGAAGCGGGTTCAAATCCCGGGCCTCGCACCTCTGATATTTTCATGTGCGAATCATTTCTACATGATTACCAATTCTCTCACGGTGAAGGAAAATATCGTGAGGAAACCGGCATGTCTGAGAGAACCTAGCAAGTTTTCGAAAGACATGTGAAGTCCGCCAGCCACTTGTCCAGCGTGGCGGACTATAGTCTGATCCCTCTCGTATTGAAGGGAGGCCCGTGCCCAGCAGTAGGACGTTAAAAAGGGCTGAATACGTACAGACATACATTAAAATTATGGTTTGGTAGCGTAGATTACTCGGGTATAATTACTCTGCACCCAAGGGGTTTTAGCGTGATGTTAGATAGCATAAAACCTTTCTACATAAAAAGGCTATAAAATGCAGTTAATTCTAGAATTTTCGTTTATATAAACAAAAAAAAAACGAACGTTTCGGATTTTATCGCGGATTTATTTTGATCTTTGGTATCCGACGTTTCGAATGTTTTACAGCGAACATGGTCACGAGAGAGACTCAAAGTTCAAACTCGCGAAACAATCCAAAAATATAGTTTTATTTAAAACTAGCGACTCACCCGCGCTTCGCTTAGGTTCGTCCCTAGGTACGTTTTGACGCTTAGTATGGAAAATTTTTTTTTTTCAATTTTTTTTTCGTGTTTTTTTTTCGATTTTTTAATAGTTATTTTGCTATTCGGGGTGAAGACATATCCAACAAAACAAAGATCATAAAAATCGGTCCAGCAGTTCTCGAGTTATACCTAAGTGTTGTAACATACCCGACTTTGTTTTATACATACATACATACATACATACATATATATATATATATATATATATATATATATATATATATATATATATATATATATATATATATAGACGTCATATATTCGCGTAAATCTAAGAAAGTTTTAAACAAAAATAAGCTTTTACTTTGTGTGCGAAAATGTTTAGTATTTTCGAAATATAGCTATCCGTGACATAAACTCACATTCACCTCAAGTCAACCCTTCACAATATAAATGCCATATATCCGTCTGGTATTTCAAGCTGTCGTAAACGTTATTGTTATAATTCGTCCTACGAATGCAATATTACTGCCTCGTAATCTAAGATTATACTGAGGTCTGAGATAGACTGTGTGTTGATGACGAGAAAATATTACATACTAGCATTGTCCGCGGCTCCGCCCGCGTTCAGATGACCAAAAACCAAATTCTTAGGTTCTTAGTATACTCTTACATTGCAGTTTTTGTATTTTTTTTCAGAAATTAGGTATTTTTCCGCAGTAAAAAGTATCCTATCTGTTGACCCAGATAACCAGCTATCGACATACCAAATTTCATTAAAATCCCTCCTGTGGTTTTTCTGTATGCGGCAACAGACAGATAGACAGACAGACAAAAATTCTAAAAACTATAGATTCGGATTCTGTTTCGATAATAATCTCTACCTACTTCAATAAGATTTTCCAAAAAATATTTAATGTACAGATTCGGCTTAGTTACAATTTTATTATATGTATAGATTTTAAACGTGTCAAATAAACTCTTCAGTACCTATAACACGCTTGCTATAAGTAGGTATTTATCTTTCACGCTAATGTTTTGTATTAACCCCTTTTTAATGTTCCATCGCTGGGCACGGGAGTCCCTTCAATACGAGGGGGAATCAGGCGCTAGTCGCACGCTTCTCAAGTGTGGAGCGGACTTCACATGTCTTTCGAAAACTTGCTAGGTTCTCTCAGACATGCACGCTTACGATGTTTTCCATCACCTAATGTTATAAATGTGAATGTTTGTTTGTTTTTCACGCAGTAACTGCTTGAAGAATTTGATTGAGTTTTAGAATGAAGTCAGCTTGTATCTTGGATTAGGACATAGTTATATAGATGGATACTTTCTGTGGACGTACCTCTCAAGAGGAATCGCAGGTTTGATATCGTTCAAAACCATTTTTCTAAGGAATAATTGAAATTTTGAATTTTATTATTATTATTTTAAACATGCTGTAATGCTATTTATAATATTAACGTGAAAGACTGAAAATATAATTAATATGTTGAATATTTTCATAGTTGTTAATTAATCTAACCTGAACCAAACGGATTCAACACGAACTTGACACACAAATTCTCTACGTAAATAACGCTCTCATTTTCTTCAGAAAAATTATTGGCAGTATATACATAAAATAAATTAAAAATCAAAAAAGGAAAAGCAAAACTAATTTACTAAAGGCTTTTATTTGAATTAAATGAAATCGTTTGATTTTAATAAAATCCCTTACTTGGAATTCCAGTTATGAGGGTTGAAAGGTAAATTTATTACTTGATCTCTATGTACTATTTCCTTTTATTATATTTTTTTACATTAGTAAAGTAAGTATGACGTATAGAGAAAGAGAAAGTCACGTGTCACTATGTTTACTATACATCGCCAATGCCGAGGTGAAATTTTGCGCCGTATTAAGTATTAAATATGTTGAGACATTAACACACAGCACTATCTAGGTCCATGGTAAGCTACGAGGCTTGTGTTATGGATACCGGATAGTTGATATACTACACATATATAACTTTAAATACATACATATTTTAAATATAAACACCCATGACTATAGTACAAGCATTCGTGCACATCACACAAATAAATGCCCCCAGCGGGACTCAAACCCGCGACCGCTGGCACAGAAATTAGGGTCACTACAAACTGAGTCAAACGTGTCGTCAAATTCGTCGTGGTCGTATTAAATTCTAATATTTGTGTTACTAGGGTAAGTCTCTATTTCCATTTCGCTCAGGCTCGGCTACATCCCTAAGTGCAATAGTGTTTACAGTATTATATAAAAGTACTAGCATTGCCCGCGGTTCCGCCCGCGTTTAGATGAGAATAAACCAAATACTTAGGTTTTACATATTAGTATAACTCTTACATTACAGTTTTTGTATTTTTCCGCAGAAATGAGATATTTTCCCGCGGTAAAAAGTATCCTATATGTTGACCCGGATAACTAGGTATCACCATACTAAATTTCATTAAAATCCCTCCAGTGGTTTTTCCGTGATGCGGTAACAGACAGACAGACAAAAATTCTAAAAACTATAGATTTGGCCTCTGTATCGATAATAATGACTATTTCAATAAGATTTTCCAAAAAATATTTAATGTACAGATTCGACTTAGTTGGAATTTTTATATGTATAGATAGTTTAAAACGGCAGTGATAGTAGAGTGGTAATGCGCACGCTTAGAAATCAAGTAAAGGGGCTCGAATACCGGGTCTCGCACCTCTGACTAGGCATTAGACTCAAAAGTGGGACGTTAAAAAATGCTGAATACATATAAATAACACCAGCTTTTGGAAATTTTTGTTTACTTTTCTCCCTAATCTGTCCAGCGTAGAGGAGTAAAAACTTCAAACTGGCACTTTTATAATAGTAATGTGATTACGGCGGCTTACCAAATAAGAAATAGAAAAAGCTAAAAAATGAAATATTTAGGTTATCTATATAAAAAAAGTTTTTAGAATTTCGTACGTCAATTATACCTACAAGATCACTTTGGGCTCGTCTGTCTGTCTGTTTATCAGTCTTTGTAATCACAAACTTTTTTAAAGTAGATACAGTATTCAGATGACGTTTAGTTTAATATCAGTCAAAACTTTTCAATCAAAGATACGACCACTTATATCAATATTTGGATACCCGCAAATTCACTCATAAAAACCTAGTACCTGGGCTACCGAGCTTTGCGCGGAGTTTTTGGCCTAAATTACATTTATTTTTTTAAAACTAAAAACTTGAATAAATATAAAAAACAAAAGTACAAATTTTGTATTCGACCGAGATTCGAACCTGGACACCTGTGATTGTTGATCTTGCACCTTAGCCGCTTGACCACGATGATTATGCCTGATCGTGCAAACTACCAACTATATTTTGCGTGGAATAATGCAAAAGAAAACTGCATGAAAACTCGAAAACACGCGTTTTCTCAGACATAAAACTAATCTAGAACGATTCATCGCCCCCGAAGCCCCCCGTATACTAAATTTCATGAAAATCATTGGAGCCGTTTCCGAGATTATATATTTATATACAAGAATTGCTCGTTTAAACATATAAAATAAGGCTATTGCCTTATCTCGTTCAAACCTCTCGAAAAACTGTCGCACGTTAACATAGTACAAGTTTGTCACACAATAAATAAGATAAATGCAGTAATAGAAGTTTCGAAATTGGATTCCTAATTTGCAGTATATTGAATCTATTTCCTTAATTCGGCATATAAACTTAGTTCGAATGCTCTCTTGTCCACGGAACTTAATAAGCTATAAAACATTGTAAACAAGTGGGGATCTTAAAGGGTAGAGTTGAAGAAAAATAATGTAATAAAGTCGTGGCTCGATCGCTTGCGTCAGTTGTGTCGAACGGGCAGAGTAATGGCCGTACTGACCGGCTATATAGGGCAATGTGGGTAGCTGCTTGTAATGGATGCGGCTATTTGTATGGAATTAATTCGATATAAATAGACGTTTTTCATGTTTTTTTAGTTTAGTTCTTATAAAATACTATATAGTTATAAAATACTAGCTTTGACCGTGGCTCCACCTGCATAGCTTATTTATATCTGTGGAAGATGTAGCGTGAAATTAGATTGCTTGTAACTTTCCTGCATAAATAAATTATAGAATGTGAAAACATTTTTTTAAATTGAACTTGCTGTTTCAGAGATTACCGTCTTCAAAAAACAAACAAACATACTCTTCGGTTATATATTGGTATTAATGTAGGCACCATTTTCCAAAAAAATATTTAATATACAGTTTCGACTCAGTTAGAATTTTATTATATGTATGAATAGATTATAATTCTTATTTTGCTTTTTGCATCTAAAATGCATGTAAAATGCCTTATCCATTCTTAAAACGTAATTCAAAGGCAACCTAAACACAGCAAAGCTACCGCAATCCACGTCAGACATTCGTCGTATCCGCACAATATTTACTCACCGACTTTTCTAAACAAAGGATTCCTATAAAGCCTTTAATAAAGAAGCGAGACAACGGAAAATATGTCTAATAAATTTTCTCTTCACAATATTCCCTCATAACTTTCATGGGAAGAGGAACTTGTTATTGCAGGGTAAAGATGCAGTGAAATATCAAATGTCAAAAGGAAACTTTATGGGCACCGAATATAGGGTTTACACAAGCACATCTCATGCCTAATTCAAGATAGTTGAAAATAATAATAAAGGAATAGACTGCGAAATAGTAATAATGTTAACAACAGTTAATGGTAGCTTGGACTGTGTAATATTTTCATATTGGTTGTCTTTTCATCAAATTGGGAACAGAAAATGAATATCAACTAACTGAAAATAAATATCATATTAATTTAATTTAATGGGTTTTGAATTGCCTGCAATAAATTATTATTATTATTATTTCACATGGGACCTCGTAGACATGATTTTTAAATGTATCAAGAGAAATAAATAGAACTTTAAGCTATTCAACCTGGAGGCTTAGATAACATGTTCTTCTACAGCGTTAAAGCATAAAAAAATGGGATTGATATATCTGCATACATATACATAGTACATAGAATATGAATAGAAAAAGACAAAACAATTCAGTGCATTTTTCTTCTCTACTTGTCAAGCGATTTTCTTCTTTTTCTGTTTAATAGCAATTGACTAGCTTTTGTGTTATAATTAAACATTTTTGGAAACACTTGTCTTTTATAAAGATAGGTAAAGACAAAACAGTTCAACATTATCCATACTAATATTATAAATGTAAGTTTGTGAGGATGGTTGGATGTATATTACGTCAGAACGGCTGAATAGATCTAGATGAAATTTGGCACAGAGATAGAATATAGTTTAGAATAGCACATAGATTACTTTTTATCCTAAAATGTACGGTTCCCGCGGGATAGATTTGTTTTTGTCTAGGGAAGAACTCGAAGCGAAGCGAGGGTGAGTCGTTAGTTATTTATATGTCTTTAATAATGACTATGCTTGAATTTCGAACACAGGGCGAACACTAGTTAAGATTCTAAGTCATCATGATTGAGGTTATTTCAATACAATTTATAAAATGTTATTTCAACGTTTTTCACCTCTTTTTATCACCATATTAGTTTAGATAATAACAAATTATTGTATTTTCATCTAAATTTCACTTAATTACAAAGTTAAGAAATTATTTAAAATAGACTTCCAAGACTTGATTACATACTCGTAGGTAATAAAGCCCCTGTTCGTCCACAAATTGAATCAAAATTGATAGTACTTCAATATCGTCCAGAACTGGTGCCAAGTTTTATTTCTTTTGAATAAACTGATTTCGAATCTTCCTTTTCCTCGTCCTAAATAAACGTCCAACTCAATAAAGTGGCCATACTTTAGTGAGTTTGAGACCGTTGACTAACTTATTGATAGCATATTTCTTCTTTATAATAGACTAGCGGCTCACCCTCGCTTCGCTCGGGTTCGTCCCTAGGTACGTTTAAATGGTTGGTATAAAATAGAAATCTTTAAATTTCTCGGGTTTTATGTACTATAATATGCATGTATAATACATATAAACCTTGCTCTTGAATCACTCTATCTATTGCTGAAAACTGCGTTAAAATCCGTTGAGTAGTTTAAAAGATCTAAGCAAACAGATCGCGGAAGGAACTTCATTTTATACTATGTAAAAATTAACTTAAAATAATACAAATACTCTCTTACCATTTGTACGTATGAACAAGGTACTACCTAAATACGACACGTTTGGCTCAGTTTGTAGTGACCCTACATTCGCGGCATTCATTTGTGTGATGAGCACGAATGTTTGTACTTCAGTCATGGATTTTTATATTAATAACATGTATGTATTTTAAGTTATATATGTCTAGTGTATATCAACTATCTGGTATCCATAACACAAGCCTCGTAGCTTGCCATAGAATTAGACGGTACTGTGTGTTAATGTCCAAACATATTTATTTCATCGTAAGTGGGTTCGATTCCTCCATAGAACATATTTTGTCAGACGTTATTAAGACATATCTAGGTACATATGTATATTCAGTCCCTGACGGGGTAAAAAAGTGGTTGACAGTTGGTACGATAAACACACAGCTATTCCCCAGTAGTATTTTATCCATATTTCTGCCCAGTTAAAGAGTATAGCATTGCAGGCTTCAAACAGTGTTTTCTTCGCGCTCTGTCTATCACATTGAATTAGTCTGAGATAGAAATAATTCGTTTGTGTGTAAATCCACAGACGTTAGCTAGTATAGAAGTAAAGTAAAAGCTTGAGTTTATTGAAAGAAATAGAGTATCTTTGATTGCGTAATTTATAGACGTATTAATGATAAAGTTATTCGGACCTATCTGAATAATTTGACCTTTCGGAAACAGACCTCTAAACTTTTTGCTGCTAAGTGTATTCTAAGTATAAAAAAGTTATAATCTTTATTGGTAATATGGTAAGCGGGTCAAATTTCATCCATGTTGAAAAAGGTAAAAAAAACGGACTTAAAGGATTTTTAATTATGTATTAAAATACGTACATACTTTCTTACGTTTACGCGAATATTCAAAATTTTAATATTTTTTTTAATGTAACGTTTTACTTGGTCATGTACATAAATTAAGACAATATTTAGAAAATAATTGAAAAAAAAATAAATAACACAATTATGTAGAAAACATAATATTGAAAAAAAAATACAATGCACATACTGTTGGCTGTACTGAAGGCAACGTGAGTAGATTTTTAAATTAAATTATCTAATAAAGTACTATTAAATTAGATCGTAAATGTCGGAATACTTGTCATGGGAATCTACTGAGCCTACGTATCTACGTAAAGCGTGACTGCTGTGTTGATGTAAAGGAATTTAAGTTACACTATTTAGATGTTATCTTTAGTGTTAACGGATTACACTTGCAGCGCGCCCTGGTTTGCTCAAGTGTAAAATGACACAAGCACACACACACCTTAATTATTTATATACGGTTTTAAAAGAAAGTATTTTTTTGGATTTTCAGAGTAAATATCGTCATGGGAGAGAATCTCTAAGTATAATAAAACCGAAAAAAAAGAATTATAAATCTAAAAAAGTATTAGCTATACTTAAATATTGGTTGTAAATATTGAATTCGTTTAGATAAATAAAAATGAAGTATCTGTTTGTAATGTCAAAATAACAGCTTTTTACTAAACGCATATGAAATTATTATTAACGATACTTATATATGAAATACACAATTTTTAAAATGTTTGTCTATCTGTCTGTTTGTTCCAGCTAATTTCCAAAACAGCTGGACCAATTTTAACGGGATAGCTGATGTTATAAGGAGTAACTTAGGCTACTTTTAAAAGAATTAGGGTCCTGCTCAAAAAATTTAAACGTACCTAGAGACGCACCCGAGCGAAGAGAGGGTGAGTCGCTAGTGTTTTATAAGATTATATACCGTCGTCAAAGTGCTTATCCATACGACCAATTTAGCGAAAGAGATTTTAATACAGAATTATTAACTCAATTCCCCATACAAACTTTCATCCCCATTTTCACCCTCTTAAGGTATGACTTCCGAGATAAAAAGTATTCTATGTCCTTCCCAGGGTCTCAAACTATCTTATTACCAAATTTCATCTAAATCGACATAGGATAACTTTTATCTCGGAAATTACAAAAAATTCGGAAATTAAAAAAATGCAATCTCTACAAATGAAAACCAAATCTCAAATAAAGGCACGGAAAAAGAGTATGTGGTGTTCGCATACTTTTTAAAAAAAACGTTCTCTCTGAGGCGTTCTTTGAGGTGAGGTGAAGAACTTGACAGAAAAAGCCAATATAATACTTGGCCTAAACTAAAACTCGAACACAGGATATTTTCAAAAATACATATTTTTAATTTTATACTAACCAAAGTTAATCGTGGAAAAATAACCGATATGTAATTGCAAAAATGATGCAAAACATTTGCTATTTGTTATAATTAATTTTTCATTCTTTAATTAAGATAAATATTGTGCAATAAATGAAACGTGCCGTCTCTAGCAACATGGTATATTTACACGCGGATATGATTAAATAATAACTATCTTATCTTATATCTTTAAACGAGCAATTCTTGTATATATCTATATATATATATATATAATATATATATATATATATATATATATATATATATATATATATATATTATATATATGGGTGGTTCTTCAAAATTTGGTTAACTTATGGCCTAATTTTGACAAAGGTCTTTTTAGATGGTTATCAGTAAATTTCTGATTCTATACTGTGGATATAATATTTACTTTGTTGTATCTAAAAGGGCCAGTCACTTTACAATGTATTTTAAGAGAAATTCAAGTTTTTTTGAAATCGGTTATCTAGGGACTGACGAGACATGATAGGGACTGACGCCAAAGACGGTTAATGTGTTTAATCACATTTTTATAGCAAAATTAACTTTAACAAAATGAAATAACTTACATATTATTATTAATTATTGTAACAAACTGTCAAAATATAAGATATTTTATATAACAAGTAGAATTGTTTCTTAGATTTACGCGAATATTTGACATTTTAAATAAAACTATCTTTTCGGATTTTGTCGCGGATTTATTTGCATTTTTGTTTCCCGACGTTTCGAATGCTTTACAAAATTCATGGTCACGGGAGAAACTAAGGTGTTACATGATTCGAAGGTATAGTTGTTACAGACAGCCTACCCACAATTAACAAAATGAAAATTTCACTAATTACCTTACAATATTTTTTAACTTTAAACAAACTTTAAAATTATAAAAATGTTTAAAGTTAAAAAATATTGTAAGGTAATTAGTGAAATTTTCATTTTGTTAATTGTGGGTAGACTGTCTGTAACAACTATACCTTCGAGACATGTAACACCGCAGTCTCTCCCGTGACCATGAATGCTGTAAAGCATTCGAAACGTCGGGAAACAAAAATGCAAATAAATCCGCGACAAAATCCAAAAAAATAGTTTTATTTAAAAAGTAGAATTGTCTTCCTACAATCTTAAATTTAGTATCATACTCAAAAATATTCAATGTACTGAAGTAGACAATCAATTTTATGTTACCTTGACAAGCTATTTTTTATATCAGTGAAACTTATTATTACCTACTTATCTCTTCAGTAAAGAAAATTTAAAAAATCTGAGTAAACTGAAAAGTTACAATCATAGGCTTTCTTTTATTAACTGTACTTTGAGTTTAGTACTTACAAACTAGAAATCTTTAAATAACTAACAATACTTTAAAAATTAGCTTTCTAAGTAACAAAATTATAATTTGAACGTAATAATCACTCTTTCTCTAATTAATCACAAATACTATCACATCACTATTTATTTGTTCTAATTTTCGTAAGCGACAACATGTTTCTTAAATTTGTGAAACACGGTTCCACCCTATTAGGTTAGGAACTGGCAGTTATTCTAAAACATTCATCGTAAGGCACGTCAGCGATATCATTCTCATTTATTTGAAATTCTGTGCCATTTATCAATTCAGCTTTTTGATTAGGCGCGTT
The DNA here is from genome assembly GCA_951806755.1 of Brenthis hecate. Lineage (NCBI taxonomy): Eukaryota > Metazoa > Arthropoda > Insecta > Lepidoptera > Nymphalidae > Brenthis > Brenthis hecate. Next base: position 2,383,462 of record OX638260.1, on the reverse strand, counting down.
AGCCATGGCTTCAATTTTACTTTTTGGTGTAAGAGCTTTCTTATTTTTCGTCATTTTACGTTTGTCTTCTGTTTCGTGGTTCTTCTATGCTCACGCGGTGTCATGTCCTTGACACATTTCCTTTGTCTTTTTTCTTTGGATATTTATGTCGTTCTTTTTCTTTGTACTCTGCTAGCAAAATAGGGTCTTTTTAATTTTTTCCAAACGTCTCTTTGCCTGTTTACACTTTTTTTGGCGAGTTCCCCTTTGAAAAGTAATGTTTTCTTTTTAGGTGCCATATTCTACAACAAATACATATATTTTATTATTAAAACCATGGATCACGCAGTATGACCGTCAGTCCCTAGGTGTGACATCAGGCCTTAATCACTTTCACGACGAGGGCCTGACGGTCTAGGGACTGACGAATCAAAGCAAAATCAAAAATAACCTGTTATTTAAAATAAACATAACAACCAGCAGGTGATCAAAATAACAAGGCAGACAAAGCTCAAATTTACAATAAGTAATGAGATCAATTATTAATTAACTATCTTTGAAACGACTTACCTAGGGACTGAGAGTTTGACTGGCACAGCACGTGTTTCCGTAACAAAGTCGGCGACTGCAGTAAAAACGAAATAGCTGATGCAGCATTGGTCGTGTTTACATTTAACTTCACATCGATGCTTTCGCTTGAGTAAGTTTTGAAAAACGCCATAAGCTTAGATGCCGCTTATTTTCGAATTTCGCAAATAGCTAGGGACTGATATTTTTTAACGCTTACACTTTTTAACTTGAAATAATATGATAAAAGTTATTGTTATTAAAAATTAAATCGCAATGACTAGGTTAATAATGTAATAGTAAACGTGTTTAAGTCGAGTTAAATCAAAGTATGATTTAGAGAATTACAATAACAATGAAATGCTTGCTAAATTTGGGAGATCTTACATGGCTAGGGCCTGATATTTGGAGTAGAAAGAAGCGATTTTCGGAAATAAAAAATATTGTGATATAAATCAAAGTGAGTGACCAAATTACATGAACTTTATAATATTGCTTAGTAGTTGCAAATATTCAATAAAATAGATATAAATATGTGAAAATTGCTGCTAACACCAAGTTAACCAAATTTTGAAGAATCACCCATATATATATATATAATCTGAATCTTGGAAACTACTCCAACGATTGTCATGACATTTAGTATACAGAGGGTTTACTTTTTTACTTTTGTATTATTTTTAAATATTTATTCAAGTTTTTAGTTAAAAAAAAAAGAAAATTGTACTTTCAACCAAAAACTCCGAGCGAAGCTCGGTAGCCCAGGTTCTAACTACCTTATACTTCTTATCACACTGTGTATGGGTTGGAATTTTTGGTACGAATAAATATAACTGTGTGTTATAGTTTTGCACCTTTTCCACTCTTACGCTTCTTGTGCATGAAGATTCGCCCACGTCGGAACGGATTTTTTAAACAATTAACTATGTTGGCTGAACTTCGAGAAAATTAAATGGACGAACGATGATGATTATGTCAAAATTTTAAAGATTTCGTTTAAAGCATTTGACTATGAGAACCTATAATTTAGTAAGTAAATAATAAAAATAAATACTTTTCTTTGTCATTTTTTTTTTAATTTTTTCACAACGTATATTTCAAAACTAAAAATTCTTTCGTAATCTTAGCCCAGTAGCTTAAATAGGGGGCGGCATGATCAGAATTTCTATTCAGCAATGAAAAAATGTGTTGGCAGTGATTTTTGTGACAAATTATTAATTTTCTCCATTTCATGTTGGTACACAATATTTATTGTGAAATTTTGCCGCCTTTTAAAAATGTTAAAATGCCGCCCGGCTCGGGCTTTGATGATTTGATTTTAATTTTACAAGGTTCTTTTAAACATCTTTAATTGTTTAATGTTTGTACTAAAATTTATTGCCAGCAAATGGGTTAAGTGCTGATAGTTTAGTGGCCGTAAAGCTGTTGATAACAATTAACTGTTGACGCTAATAGTTTGAGAGTTATACACGGACAGTTAAACGAAATTGTGAGAGGAAATATACTGACAATTGTTTAGTAGTAAAAGCTTAATGTAATATATACATCTTGGATTTTTTCGACTTTGTCGCGGATTCTATTCCCGTTCGGGACAAATACTTGTATTGTTTATATAAAAAAACACGGTCGAGATATATGTCTTTGTGTTCTATTTGAATATATATGTTTATGTTTAATAATTAAAAGTGGAAATAAGCCTATTTGAATAAAGTTTCATTTCATTAAAACAATCTATACTTTTACACTAATATTATAAAGAGGTAGGTAAAGTTTGTGAGGTTGTAGAGGGTAATCTCTAGATCTACAGAACCGATGTAGATGAAATTTGGTAAGATAGTTTGACACCATTGAAAGGACATAGGATACATTTTATCTCGGAAATCATCCCTTAAGGAGGTGAAAATGGGGATGAAAGTTTGTATTGGGAAGTAGGCTAACTCGAGCGAAGCGATCGTGAGTCGCTAGTAAGTAATAAACATGTACATTTCTCAGACTTGATTACGGCGACATTCTAGTAATGTCAGTTTATAAAAAAAATCATAGATATATTAAGGACTTGGCCTCGCTTCGCTCGGGTGCGTCCCAGGATCCCTACCGATTAAGTAGAAGTATCTACTTATTACATGTTACTCTCGTACTACGTACTCGTACTCTCGTTCACTTTGCCGTGGTGTGGGGGTTCATTAGAATCCAGCAGTTCATCCGGATGCGAAGCCAAGAAATGTACAGGGAGTTGGCCCACTTCGGTCGGCGGTGTACCATGCGGGTTGCTCCTGGTACTTCTCTGATAGCAGAGTGGACTATGGTGCAACCCCATGGTTGTTGTGGTCTGCTTCGGCAGACCCACCGTCGGGGCGTCGTGGTTGAGTGCGTAAGCGATCCTGCGACGTCCCATTAAGACGTGGGAAAGTTTTGTTGGGTTTTAGTGGGTAGTACTGGCTTTTCTAGCCGGCGAGTCCCACATAACCACCTGTATATCTACAGGTGGTATGCATAAATGAATTTCCCAATATAAAAAAATGTCATAATCTATATGTGCATTAAATACGCCTACGCACAAGCGTACGTATAAACACGCATACGCACACACACAATCACACTCGCACACGCACAAGCTTTTATTTAGATAATATGTCATTACTGTGGTGTATAATAAAGTGTATAAATAAAATAAAATAAAATAAATGTCACGTCTCACATTACGAAGTTGATGAGATGTAAATTATTTATCTATAAATACTTGCGTGAGATATTTCAATCCTCAGAGAGAATTGAACTTTGGGTTATTTTCATCCGCGCTGTGATAATTTAAGCAAATGACAAAATAACAAATGATAATTTAGTTGTAGCTAATCCAATGACTAAATTTATTTATTTACTAGCGAGTCACCTTCGTTTCGCTCGGGTTCGTCCCTAGCTTGATTCCCCATACAAACTTTCATCGCCATTTTCACCCCCTTAAAGGATGATTTCTGGGGTAAAAATCCTATGTCCTTCCCAGGGTCTCAAACAATCGTCTTACCAAATTTCATCTAAATTGGTTCAGTAAATCCAGAGATTACCTCCTACAACGTCACAAACTGACAATTCACAAACTCACAAACTTTACCTCTTTATAATATTTGTATAGATTTATTCATTTATTTACATATTTATATAGGAAGCCAACATAGTATACAATGTTTTTTATCTGTCATACATAATTATTAATTACGTATAGTATATTTTGTATACTATACAACTATAAATGAGAAGTATACTATATTCATAAAAAAAGTGACATTGGCTTCGAACACATGACAAGAGATCATACAATAATGTACATAGTAAATAGACGTAGTAAATAAACGTAGTATTATGAAGACATTAAGCACGTATCAGCTACAGAGAACGGCAATGCTGTTAACAAATCGTTCCCTACCATTAAGCTTTGTATTGAATTATTCATGGCGGCATCGATAAACGCAAATATTTCGCTATTTAGGGTTTCTCTACACTTGTCGTTAAAGTGACTTACGTAAAAGATATTTTCTATATATTATATATATTTTACTGTTTTGTATATATTATAATATCTAGCGTATACAGTTGCATGTCCGGATCTGCAAAATCATATGGTTCTGGGTTCGAGTCCTGAGTCATGTTTACGTACACAATTATACACTATAATATCTCTTGCAGATGATTAGTTTAAGTGCGAATTGGTTGCCGTCTAAAGTCTAAAAAAGTCTAAAAAATTACAAAATTTTGGTATTTGACAGAAAAATTAATTAACATTAACATAGGTACTCTAGTGAAAGGAGCCTTACATAAAATCTTATTCAGTAAGCAGCTGATGATGTCTGGTTAGATAGTAGATAGGCCACTGGTCGCCCTGTTTTTATTGAAATCGGAATTCCTTAATAGCCGTTTCCTTTGCATTTTCTTCGGGAATAAACTCTAGAATGTAATCGATAGCGCTAAAGTTTATAAATGTACTTTTTCCGATAAGAAAACTCCTATTCTATTGTGTTTTGTGTGAAGTGTATGCTCTTTTATACGAATTTTAAGCTTATATACAACTAGTTTATGGCCATTGCTCTACTTGATTAAATACGTGGTTAAAATTAGTTTATATTTAGGGACAATGTAGCTTTCTTTTAAAATACTGTTTCATAGTTAAAAGCATGGTAGCAGGCAAGCAGTGATAGCTCAGTGGTAACGCTTGAAAAACCAAGTGAAGCGGATTCAAGCCCCGGGTCTCGCACCTCTGACATTTTCACTTGCTTTTACGGTAAAGGTCGTATCGTATTCAGCCTTTTTTAAAGTCCCACTACTAGGCACGTTTTGTTAGGTTTCTCTGCTCCGAAATGTTGAGTTGGGAAGTCAGCATCTTTGTGCGTCAGAGAGCATTTTATCGCTATCGGTTCTACGGACTACGTAGTATCTCAGCCCATGTCTAGTGCTTGTCTAATTAGAATACAAAGTTAAAGTAATATACTTGTGTCACACTTATATATACTATACATAATATGTCGCAAACACTAACCAAACCTCAGTGAGGTTGGCCTCCATAAGTGAAATCGGTGAAATCCATTAAAACATACATTTAAAAACGTGTCATAGCCTATTTGTTTATCCGACTATCTTAATTTCAAATACCTCAATTTCATTGAGTCAATACCGCGTAAAGAAGTAAGAAATTACTCCAAAATTTTGCATATAGTGTGAGTTACTCGGCCGTATTAAATTACACATGTATGTATTTTAACTATGTAACAAAATTGCCATCGAAATATGTCCAGCAGACTTCATCAGATGAGATAAAGATAATTATATTGTATAAAGTATGACCAATACAATTCACACCGTTGTTTTACTCGTAATATCCGTCGTTGTATGGCGATAAGTACCATGTTTGGCGTCACGGTGGTGGTCATTTTGGGGTATTGTCGAATTATGTGTCAAATCCAATATAAAAATTCTGTTTGAGCTTAACCGTAAAGAAATATTTTTCATATGTCTGTGAAATTTTATTACTCGACGCATACATTTTTAAGGAATTTTATTATTAACGGGATAACGAGTCATCATCATACATAAATTTCATCAAAATCTCTCCAGCGGTTTTCTCGTGATACGTTCACAGACTGACAGACAGACAGCCAGACAAAAATCTAAAAACTATAGATTCGGCCTCTATATCGGTAATAATGTCTATTTTATTTTATGTAAGTACTAGACTTAACTCGTACTAGTCTTGATTGTGGTTTATTTGAGAAGTATAATTTACTTATTAGATATATATACATAAGTACCTATTAGTAACTTATTGAGTGCAAAATATATTTCTTTTTCAACCGACTTCAAAAAGGAGGAGGTTCTCAATTCGACTGTATGTTTTTTTTTTTTTTTTATGTTTGTTACCTCAGAACTCCGTCATTTATTAACCGATTTGGACAATTTTTATTTTGTTTGAAAGGGTATACTTCCAGATTGGTCCCATTTAAATTTAAAAAAAAAATACCACCCCTAAGGGTGGAAAAACAACTAATGATGAATTTAACCTACTTCTAATTGTCATATTGACTTGAAACTTTGCAAGTATTTCTATTTCCGTTGATAGTACAGTGGTTCGGTGTTGTTGACCTGATCTGATGGCAAGGCCAGAAGGTGGATAGGTGGAACTCTTCAACGGCTAATAGTAGATACTTTGAGTTTGGGCTTATTTTGTTTGATTTGACAAGCCTAACACGTTAGAATCCTTACTTTGCTACTACTGTCTACACTAAAAAGGGAAAAATAAAAACTTTTTAACAAAAAAATAAAAACCGACTTCAAACAAAAGCACTAAAAAGTAAAAAATAACTGATTGGTAGTTCTCATTTACTATACATACCTAATCAAATATTTTCGAAGTCGGTGTGCTTTGGCTAAGTAATTAAAGCCTACCTATTAAATACATACCTAATCAAATATTTTCGAAATCGGTGCCAGCCCATACAAAGCAAAGCACACCGACTTCGAAAATATTTGATTAGGTATGTATAGTAAATGAGAACTACCAATCAGTTATTTTTTACTTTTTAGTGCTTTTGTTTGAAGTCGGTTTTTATTTTTTTGTTAAAAAGTTTTTATTAATTCTAGATGTAAAGCATTTAACGAATGACTTAAAATTAGAAAAAAAACTACAATTAGAACAATTTATGACTATCTTTAACGATCACGTACCCTAAGCTTTTTTTTGAAAGAACTCTATTTCCAAAGAAGTGCTTGTTTATGTACTTTATTTAAATATATTATATTAAAATATTTTTTTATTAAATACAGTGGTAGCTTAGTGGTAATGCGCTGTTTTGGAAAACCAACTTCGCACCTTTGGTATTTTAATGTGCGAATCATTTCCAATTAGATTACTACTTGGCGGCACTTAGCTAATTGTTTCCAGCATTGTGAGGAAACATGCATTTTTCAGAGAACCTCGCAAGTTTTGAAATACATGTGAAGCCCACCAACATGCATTTGGCCAGTGTGGTGGACTATGACCTGATCCACTTTGTATAAAGGTAAGGCTCGTGCACAGCAATGGTATGATCGATAGGGCTGAATAGATTTTTTATGTAAATCTTTTTTACTCTTTCACGCTGAAACAGCTAAATGGATTTGGATGAAATTTAGTACTAGTAGATTTGGATGAAGTTTAGCAGTAGGAGCAGTAGTAGTATTTTTTTTTTTATTGTCGCTCGACAAGATGACTCCATGACGCCTGATGGTAAGCGACAGTGGAATCCAGAATGAGATCCATCGGTTCCGGGACTTGATCTCGATTCCGATCAACCTCACCTCGTCGGCCTGCAAATGTGCTTTTTCACGCTCCGTTTAAACGACCCAGGATTATAGGAAGAGGGAAACACGTGAGACGGTAATGAATTCCATTTCCTAATAGTGCGGCACAGGTAGGAGCTGCCAAACATTTTGGTACGAGAAGGTATGGGTAGTACCGTGTAAGGATGGAATTTCCGACCAGCACGTGTGGTTTTGGAGAGGAAAGGAGAGGAGGGTATAAGTTGGAAGAGCTCTTCTGAGCACTCGCCGTAGTAAACGCGATAAAAAGCGGCTAGAGAAGCAACATCTCAATGCAATTGCAGAGATTCTAAGTACTGAGTAGCCTCAGGTTTATTGATTATGCGGATAGCACGTCGTTGCAATCTATCAAGAGCGTCTAACAAGTACTTTGCAGAGCCATCCCAGAGGTGGGAGCAGTACTCAACGCATGAGCGCACTTGAGTCTTGTAAAGTAGACATAGCTGCTCAGGCGTGAAGAACCGCTTCACCCTGTTCAGGACCCCGAGTTTACGCGAAGCTAACGAAATGACACTCTCGTATATAGGCTATTAGGCTTTAGGAGCCTATCCGGGGGTAAGTCCCTAGTTTATCAATAAAATTGGACCTTATATTAAACAGCGGTTAAAACTTCCAGCGTAAGGCCGTATTATACCAGGCATTTTTATGACTTGTTGTTTTACTATAGCATTTGTGCCATTCACCAAGTTTAACGCTTACCGATTTTACGATAGGGTATTAACAGAAAAATCCTAACAAGGCGTTTTTTGAATCGGAATCTTCTTGATTCTTACTTTTTCCTTATTTGCTTTGTCTATTTATTAGAAATCCCATAGCGACAACACATATACTGTAAAAAAAACGTGTATGTGTATTTATGTACGCACGTAATAAATTATACTTCTTTGGTGTAACAGAACAAAAACAGCAAAAAATTTCATTCCGTATGTCACAACTCTCTGTTTGTAAAAGGAATGCAGCTAACTTCATCATGTCGCTTTTAGGCTGTCGGTATGCACGCGCATGGTAAAAATTTTACTCTTATAATTCTTTCCAAACGTGCCAAAAGAAGTATAACTTCAAAAATTAACTTTCAACTTTATATACAAAGATACCGAAGAGATATATATGGAGGCACGGTCGGATTGACAGACGAACAGTGTAGTAATGGGGTTTCACCCTAGCCTTTTAGGACAGAAACTTTAAAACTTACGCAATTCCAAAATAATATGACACATGTTTATAATTCCGCAATAATCGTTATTTTTGAGCACTCGACTTCACGCGAAGTATTTTTATGGCCACTTTATCAAATTTATGTTCGATGATTATGAGTGGACTTGCTCTTCTTATCATATGTTAAATAAATTTGACTTGGGATATGAATTGCAAAATAAATTTTAAAATTTGTAAAATGTAAGTGTTCGAATAAATATTCTTTCTAACGATATGTAGGATGATAGAAAAATTAAGAAAGTCGTATTAGAAATAGTAAAAATGTGATTCATAGCTCATAAGCTCTGTCTAATAGCAGTTAGGTGCGGCGTCCATTGCTATCAAGCAGTTTTTATAAATATTATTATTTTGTTACTTATTTTACTGATAATATAAGCTAAATAATAGAAACAGGCAAGGAAGTGGTAGCCCAGTGGTAAGGCGCCCGCTTGGGAAACTGAGTGAAGCGGGTTCAAATCCCGGGTCTCGCACCTCTGATATTTTCATGTGTGATTGCGAATCATTTCGTCGTTATCGTGAAGGGAAACATCGTGAGGAAACCTGCGTTTCTGAGGAAACCTAGCGAGTTTTCGAAAGACATGTGAAGTCCACTAATCCGCACTTACTTGGCCAGCGTGGCGGATTATGGCCTGATCATCAAGGGTTTGAAGGGAGGCCCACATCCAGCAGTGGGACGTTAAAAAGGACTGAATACAATAGGAGCAGGATAGAAAACTATGGGTATTTATTTATTTTATTTTTTAGTCCCTTTTTAGTCCCTTTTTGGGGAAATACCTATTGTTTAAAATCCAATGTTAGGTTCAAACAAAAATTGAATTAGAATTTTATTTTAGGGTATTGTATATAGCCGTAAAGAATTTTTATTTTTTGTATACAAGTAGTAGTATGTAGGACATAGTACAGGATAGGTAGGAGGAGGATACTTGTATTAAAAAGCTGAAGAGATTGTACTTTTGTTTGTTTGTACGCGTAAAACTATGGAACTATCAGTCCGATATAAACTTTCGTCTTGCAACTTAAAGCTTAATTATTGAGGTAATTCGTTAAGTTAATATCAAGCGTTTACCCTTGGGAGCGGTACAATTATACATATACAAACTATGCGAGCGAAGCCGCTAATAAAAGCAAGTAATACTATATCTATACATATAATAAAAAATTGTAACTAAGCCGAATCTGTGCATTAGATAGTTTTTTGAAAATCTTATTGAAATAAACATTATTATCGATACAGAGGCCGAATCTAAAGTCTTAAGAATTCTTGTCTGTCTGTTACCGCATCACAGAAAAACCACTGGACGGATTTTGATAAAATTTAGTATGATGATAGCTGGTTATCCGCGTCAAAATATAGGATACTTTTTACAGCGGGAAAATATCTCATTTCTCAGAAATAATACAAAAATTGCAATGTAAGAGTATACTAATATGTAAAACCTAAGGATTTGGTTTTTGGTCATTGGAACGCGGGCGTAGCCGCGGGCAATGCTAGTTACCTATATTAACAATGCAGGTAGTATGTATATTAGTACATAAAATAATGACGTTTATAGCTTCTAAAAATCACTCTTTCTGTCTCATCTATACATAGACCCTTAAAGTTCAAGGTCCGAAGAGATCAGATGTCATCCATCATCCAGACAGACGGCTAAAAGGTTTATATCAAAGGAAAACGATACGGGCGATCTTATAGAACCATCTGAAACTCTTTAATGTTTCTCAATGATTCATCTCGCGGAAGTTAAGATGGGATAAGTGATAAAGAACATATTTTGTGATTTTATGATATACTAGCGGACCCGACAGACGTTGTCCTGTCTACACGTCTTTAATTTGAAAATTTCAAACTTTTTGGACAAAATTGTGAATCTAAACCATTCCCAGATCCCCTTGAACACACACAAAAAATTTCATCAAAATCGGTCCAGTCGTTTGAGAGAAGTTCAGTGACATACACACTCACAGAAGAATTATATATATAATAAGATGTATGTCCCTGTGTACTTTTATATTTAGCAAATATTAAAAAAAAAGAAGTTTATTAAGCTTCCATATGCAAAGGGTGGATTGGAATTCTGTTACTATGTATAAGTAAAATTGCGGTTTTTGTAAAAATCAAATGTAACACACGATGAATGATTTAGTTGTTGTCAAAATATGTTAGTATAGATTTCTCAGAAATGAGATATTTTGCCGCAATAAAAAGTATCCTATATCTTGACCCGGATAACCAACGGTCATTATACATCAAAATCTGTCCAGTGGTTTTCTCGTGATGCGGACCCCAGATAGACAGACAGACAAAAATTCTAAAAACTATAGCCTGCTGTGTATTGTTAATAATGACTATTTCGATAAGATTTTCCAAAAAATATATAATGTACAGATTCAACTCAGAATCTATACATACTCGTATAATAAAATCTATACATTAAATATTTTTTGGGAAATCTTAATGAAATAGACATTATTATCGCTACAGAGTCCGAATCTATAGTTTTTAGAATTTTTGTCTGTCTGTCTGTCTGTCTGTTACCGCATCACGAGAAAACCACTTGATAGATTTTGATGAAATTTGGTATGATGATAACTGGTTACCCGGGTCAACATATAGGCTACTTTTTACCGCGGGAAAATATCTCATTTCTGAGAAAAAATACAAAAACACAAAACTGCATTGTAAGAATATACTAATATGTAAAACCTAAGAATTAGGTTTTTGGTCATCTGAACGCGGGCGGAGCCGCGGGCAATGCTAGTTTTATTATATGTCTAGATAACAGGCCGTCTTAATTACTACGTTGATTTCGAGATCTGATTTTTTTAGAACTCAAAGGGACCTTAGACCTAGTTATTTCATATTAATTTTGAATATGTTACGTTCACGTATTCTTGATAAAAAGAGTCTTTATAGAAAGATAAGCGGCTAATAAAGTGATTTTATAAGGATTCTTTTTTTACTTTTCAAATAAGCAACCTCTACTGACGATGAGAGTTACGAGCAGCTCGTTTTCAGCTTCGTGTTCGAGGGTATGCGGCTAGCATTCTTGCCACTATTCCACGCGGACATTACTTGTACAGTAATAACTAAGAGTACATTTGTTTTATATATATATATATATATATATATATATATATATATATATATATATATATAAAACAAATGTACTCTTAGTTATTATATAATTAAGTATATAAAACCCTGAAGAAGGGACCAAAATAGTTCAGTTCAAGAACTACATAAATAAATACGAGTTTACAAGAAAACATTTTCGTAAACACACCAACAGACATATAAAACGTTGTATGGTAAATCTCATTTTGTTGCAGTAAAATCCCGTCGTAAACGTCTGGATTAGATAGATTAGTTACCAAGACAGAAACTGTATATAAATTATAAAGTGGTGTTATACTTGACTTTTATGTGTAGAATGTGAGTAAACATTCCCGCTCTTAAAATACATACATACACTAAAATTCGAGTGTTTGTTTTTGTGTATTAACACACTACTAAAGCATACACTCGATATATTCGCCAACTAACGTTTTCCCGCGGCTCCGAACGCGTAGTTTTATTATGTATTACTAATTTTTAGAAATTATAGCCTATTTGTTACTCTGTATACGCTATATTACTGTAAATTTTCATCAAATCCGTTCAGTAATTTTTCAGTGCAAGGGTAACAAACATCCTCACAAACTTTCGCGCTTATAATAGTCTCCAATTGTGATTATTACGAACATTTTTAAGGAAAAGAGTTTTCTATTTCTGTTTAGTAGTAATTGTCGTGATTTAGTGTTATCAATGAACCAATTTTGGAAACAGTAGGGCTTATCACGTAGATAGGTAAATTCTATTCATATTACTATGTTTTCTTCAAATTTTTAAGAATGATAATTATGGTCCAATTTTGACCAGTGGGCGAACACTAGCAAGTTACAATATCTCGAGAGTGGTTGAAGAAAAAAATTCACCGTTAAGAATGATTCGAAATCATCAACCGACTTCAAAAAGGAGGTTCTCAATTCGACTGTATGTTTTTTTTTATGTTTGTTACCTCAGAACTCCGTCATTTATTAACCGATTTGGACAATTTTTGTGTTGTTTGAAAGTGTATACTTCCAGATTGGTCCCATTTGAATTTCAAAAAAAAAAAATACCACCCCTAAGGGTGGAAAAATAGTTAATGATGAATTTAACCTATTTCTAATTGTCATATTGACTTGAAACTTTGCAAGTGTTTCTATTTCCGTTGATAGTACAGTGGTTCGGTATTGTTGACCTGATCTGATGGTAAGGCCAGAAGGTGGATAGGTGGAACTCTTCAACGGTAATAGTAGATACTTTGGGTTTGGGCTTATTTTGTTTGATTTGACAAGCCTAACATGTTAGAATTCTTACATTGCTACTACTGTCTACACTAAAAAGGGAAAAATAAAAACTTTTTAACAAAAAAATAAAAACCGACTTCAAACAAAAGCACTAAAAAGTAAAAAAATAACTAATTGGTAGTTTTCATTTATTATATATACCTAATCAAATATTTTCGAAATCGGTGCCAGCCCATACAAAGCAAAGCACACCGACTTCGAAAATATTTGATTAGGTATATATAGTAAATGAAAACTACCAGTTGTTTTTTTACTTTTTAGTGCTTTTGTTTGAAGTCGGTTTTTATTTTTTTGTTAATTTTCAAATTCATGTCGGTGTAACTTTTTAGTTAAAAAATTATTATGAATAGTAAATAAACAATTTTAACTCGACCTTTTTATATTGTAAGTTTTCAATATTTTGTAGATTAGTTACAAATAATTCATTTTTTCAATTTCCATAAATAAATATTTATATACCTATTAAAAAAATAAAAAGCTTGGCGATTCCATTTCTCTTTTTGGTTGAAAAATTGATACTTAGACACCACTTTGGTTGCTTATATTTATAAAAGTGTTCGTTGACATCAGACATACATAAATTTAATTTTTAGTCTTAATCAGACTTTTATAATAATATAAAAAACATAATTAGAATTTGTATATTTTATTCAGCCCTTTTTTCCACTGCTGGGCACGGGCCTCCCTTCAATACGAGGGGGATCAGGCCATTGTCCACCACGCTGGCCAAGTGCGGGTTGGCGGACTATACAATACACATGTCTTTCGAAAACTTACTAAGTTCTCTCAGACACGCAGGTTTCCTCACGATGATTTCCTTCACCGTAAGACAATGGTAATCATGTTGTTAATGATTCGCACAAGAAAATATCACATGTGCGAGTACTGGCATTTGAACCCGCTTCTTTTCCCAAGCAAGCGCGTTATTACTGGGCTACCACTGCATTATTTATAAATTAAAAAAAAAATTAATGATTAAAAGTTTAATAAATCAATAAAAACCCTATTTAAAAAATTAAAATAACTAATTACATAAACAAAACTACTCAGAAATCTTCCGTCTACTTTTACGGAGCTCCAACAAAATGAATTATATATAGACTGCAACAAGTTTATTGTAACAGATTATGCAATTTCATCAATACAAACAAATATATCACACGTGTTTCTTCTCCTAAGCTTTTAATCTTTTGGTAGGAAGCGTAAATCAAACGTGTATTGCGTCCACTAAATTATGTTTTATGACCAATAATTCATTATATATGTGTAATTCAGTTAGCTCCTAGACTATAATGTCGGTCATAATCAATATTATTATAATAATAAAAAGGTCAACAAATAACATAATAAACATTCAAAGGGAAATATAAATTTTGTTTTCTTTCAATGTAGGTTAATGATTGAAATAATGTTCTTTTTTGTTTTTAAATAAATTTCTGATTTTTTTGAAATCATTTTGTAAAATTGTTGGTAGGTGGTGTATGTAACAAGTTAAATAACCTTTGAGACGTCTAAAACCTTAGTCCCTCCCGTGACCATGATTGTTGTAAAACATACGAAACGTCGCGTCGGGAACCAAAAATTAAAATAAATTCGCGAAAAAATTCGAAAAGATAGTTTTATTTAAAACTGGCGACTCACCCTCGCTTTGCTTAGGTTTGTCCCTAGGTACGTTTTGACGCTTAGTATGGAATTGTTATTTTTTCAAATTTTAGTTTTCGTGAAGTTCGCCGATGTTTTGATAGTTATTCTGTTGTTCGGTGCGGATACAAATCCAACAAATTAAACATCATAAAAATTGGTCCAGCCGTTCTTGAGTTGTAAATGGTGTAACTAACCCGACTTTGTTTTATATATATACTAGCAGAACCTGCGGCTTCGCTCGCGCTAAAAGTACAAAAAAATCTCTAATAAGGTACTTTCATACAAACTTTCATCCTGTATTATACCCACGTTATAGGAGGACGAAATATACTTTATGACCTATTCTCATACCTATTAAATATACAAAAAAGAATAATTAAAATCGGTCGAACCGTTTTGGAGAGTGCGATCACAAACGCCGTGACACTAGATATTTATCTATTAGATAAGGATTACTTTAGGAATCGATCAACCTTCAATACTTATTTCTTACCCGAATATTATACTCACTTCCGTATAAATAGAATCTTTATAACTCCTTCGAAAAACCAATATTATTATTTAGTTTAGTTAGGCAATATTGACTGCTATCGTACCGTTTTCCACCTATAAACATATTTCGACATCGTGCTACTTTTCGTCAAAGGATTTCCTCGGAGAGTGGACACGGTGTCAGTTTATGTTTGGCTGAAGAGGCACTTGGGCTTCTGCAAATAAGAGGCAGACGTATTAAATATTGGTTTTATTTACATAGTATAGTATGTCTCTTTGATGGGCCAAAGGTCTGTTTGCTTTGGACGATGGATGTCGGATTTTCAGTGTTTGATGTTTCATAGATTATTTTAAGTGTTGC
Organism: Brenthis hecate; assembly: GCA_951806755.1. NCBI lineage: Eukaryota > Metazoa > Arthropoda > Insecta > Lepidoptera > Nymphalidae > Brenthis > Brenthis hecate. Next base: position 2,367,969 of record OX638260.1, on the reverse strand, counting down.
AATTGTTTGTAATATCATACCTGATTTACGGTTTTCCTTTGATTTTTAGAACAAACTTATTTCTTCATTCATTTTCTTAGTTGAACGGTTATCTAAAGTAATATTATAATTGTGAAAGTTTTTGAGGATGGATGGTTGTATGTTTGTTACTCTTTCACGCCAGAACGGTTGAACAGATTTGGATGAAATTTGGCACAGAGATAGAATATAGTCTGGAATAGTACATAAGTTATTTTTCATCCCGGATTCTACGGTTATGATAGATGATACTTTGACTCGACCGGTGAGAGCTAAGGCACTCTGAGGCACGGGGTGCAATACCACCAACTTTCCAACTCCGGGCTACTACAGAGAATATATTAACAGAAAGACTAAACTTAAATTTCACCCGACCCGAGACTTGAACCCAGGACTGGAGGCATTTACCAATATAATATGGGTAGAGCGATAATATTATTTCAAATTTGTAACCAAACATGAATTAAGATAATAATTTATTATAAAGAAAATACCCGTAACATTTCAACTCGCAACACATTCGTTGCAGATTCCACACACGTTCTTAGATAAGTTGTGTTATTTGTCATTTCATAAAAAGTGAGATACTCTTACACGGTACGTTGACTTCACTGTACAAATAGTCGCTACCGAGTTTACTAAATTGGTTTATTTTGCGTTTCCATTCTCTATAAATATATTCATAAATATCACTCCAACCAGGTAGCAGCTACCAACTACAAATCTAACCAGCTTCTAGAAAGGAGTATGTGTTTTTCTTCTATATATATTGTTAGTCGATATCTTTGTTTATTAATAATGATTTTATTTACTTTTTTGTATAAATACTTCTGAATTGTGGGTCAAGGATTAATATTTTAATTAAATTGTATGTATATTATATAGATGGAAATTTTCAAAGTTGTTATTATTTTAGTTTTGGTTTAAGTTAGATTTTTTTAAATTACAATAGTAATAAGAGTTGAGTCAAAGAAAGACCCTTGTTAATCAAAATTAGTACATAGTAATTATAGTATGGCTTCTATTTCTACTCATAGTAAACACGGCATATCAAGGGTTGCCAACCATACTTTATAATAACGTACCTACTTTATTTTTGATGAATAAGTATACTTTATAGTTTTGCATAAAAATAAAGAATGCGAAAATACTTTATTTCGAATCTTTACTATGATGCGCAAACCAAAATACTCCCATATGTAATTTTTTAACGATTTATCGATTTTATCGATACCTAAAGTAAAGGAGTATCGAGGACACACTAAAATGTTTATTTGTTGCTAATCCAAACGGTAATATGTAACGATAATAATTATTATCTTTATCGGTTTTTCAGTTTTCACTGAAAATTGTTTTCGGTGATGAAAGTAAAGTGGTGAGAAGAGAGAAATAGATCATCCATAAATTTAATAAAAAAAATATTATTTGTTTATTTAAATCTCAACTTAGATTGTAAAACTAGTTTTGGAACTTTTTAAGATAACCCTATAAGATCTTATGTCAGAGAAAACACGTGTTTTCAAGTTTTCATGAAGTTTTCTCTTGCATTATTCCACGCAAAATATGGTCGGTAATTTGCACGCTCGGACATAATCATCGTGGTCAAGCGGCCAAAGTCCAAGTCACAGGTGTTCAGGTTCGAATCTCGGTCGCAAACAAAGTTATTACTTTTGTTTTTTTAAGTATTTATTCAAGTTTTCAGTTTTTTTTTAAATATATAATTGTGCTTTAGGCCAAAAACTCCAAGCGAAGCTCGGTAGCTCAGGTACTTGTAATATTAAATGAGCAATTCTTGTATATATTATATTAAGTGTATCTCAGAAACGATTCTAACATTCGGATCAAATTTTGTATTTAGATAAAGGTCTTTTTATATACAGTGCATTTTCTGAAAAAGAAAAACGCAATTTTTATACTTATTCTTTCCGAAAAACGCTCATGTACTAGATTATAGATATTAATAACAAAAATGTAACTTCAATCTTAACGCTGTTGTGTTTGAAGACTTTGCTAAAACAATTTTTTGTTTGTTTGTCTAGTCGAATAATTATACTGACCCTGACCGTTTCACCAATAAATGTTTCTGTAGCATTAGACTCTAGAGGATGGGAAACAAAGTTAAGAATACTAGTAATATGAAGAAATATGACAAGATATGAAGAAAAAGCAACTTATTTTCCTTTTGCAATACAAAAACCTCAAAACATTCCATATTAGCAGTTTGATAAAAATACTTGTTGTGATAAGCAACAAAGTGAAATAAATGAGTCGATATATTAAATCTTGCCCATTTGTTTCGACAGATGTAACATTGTTACATTTCATATGACATCTGCAATTTGCTCACTGAATATGATAATAACTTAATGCTCAATAACCATTGACGCTTAATTAAAGAAATTTTACTACAATTAGAAAGAAAACCAGTAATGGATGCCGAAAGTTAGTTTTTCAAATTTATTTCAATGGAGGTCTGTACAAAATTTACATAAAATGTATGATAAATGGTATATTGTCAGCAGTGTTGTCGCTTGGTTTGACTTTACGATCTGCACGCTTATTTTATTTTAGGTGAACTAAAATATTTTTTACTTTCAGTTCAGAAAATTATCTCCTTTCAAATAAACTTATAAAATGCTTCCAAACATAGTAATTGGTGTGCTAAAAGCACGAGTATAGTAAGTAGAATAGAGCTAAGTAAAATAAGCTTTCAATAAGTTTTGTAGATTAAAAAATACTTTTCATTGTTGTAGCACATCTGTATAAATATTATAACTCTAACTGTATAAATATTATAAGCGAAAGTTTGTGAATATGTATGGATGCTTGTTACTCTTTAAGCGCCAGAACGGCTGAACGGATCTGGATGAAATTTGGCACATAAATAGATTATAGTCTGGAATAACACACAGGCTACTTTTTATCTCGGAAAAATATATGGTTCCTGAGGGATAGATTTGTTTTTGTTTTGAGCCGCTAGTTATTATCATAAGTACGAAGGTTTGTGTGTGTGTGTGTGTGTGTGTGTGTGTGTGTGTGTGTGTGTGTGTGTGTGTGTGTGTGTGTGTGTGTGCGCGTGCGTGCGTGCGTGCGTGCGTGCGTGCGTGCGTGCGTGCGTGCGTGCGTGCGTGCGTGCGTGCGTGCGTGCGTGCGTGCGTGCGTGCGTGCGTGCGTGCGTGCGTGCGTGCGTGCGTGCGTGCGTGCGTGCGTGCGTGCGTGCGTGCGAGCGTGCGTGCGTGCGTGCGTGTGTGTGTGTGTGTGTGTGCATACGTCTTAATAGGAAAAAATCCTAAAAAGTGTTTCGTTGGTTTAGTCGCTAGCAAGTACATGTATGATATGGATGTTTTGAGTTTGATTCCAAGGTCGGACCAAGTATACTCATTAGTTTTTTGTGCTAAGAACTTTACTTAAAACTTTAGTACCTGAAGTTAAAAGTCGAAGAGACATAAAGATATCGGACCTGCACCTGATTCCTCATTGTTCCTGTCGAATGGTCTTCTCATCGGACTTCTCTCATTGAAAAGACAGTAAACGTGTAAGTATTTGCGCTTGCATTTGTGCAGTACAATATTTTTTGTAGATGGCTTTATTGAGATCGGCCAGGAGGAAATGTTACATCATCACATCCTTTGTAATAACTTTTTAAATAAGATGACATCTACACAGAATTCAACATAATTTTTTATAAGAAGAAATTTCACTACATTTCAATTTCATTTCATTTATTTATTGGCTGCACTGTATTGAGTACTTTCTTTCTTTTGAATTCGGTTAATAATAGTCAATACACACGAATGTTCTATTATAGGTTTATACTGCGCATAAAATTCATATTTTATTATAGGTCTATACATATATTCACAAAATCTTCATGAAATCCGCTAGCTTTTCAGTAGAAACAAGTTTCCATTTTGGGTGCCATGTATGTAAATTGTAAATGTAATCATTAGAAACATGATTTGAGTTACTCATGTGACATACATACTTATGTATGTATAATGTAGATCTACATATTTTTTAATATTTAAATAAATATTAAAATTTTCTTTGTGTGTTTGTATGTATATATTTGAATATATTGTTAATTATGATTAAAATGTTATTAAATACATACTCGTATATGTAGGTATAGATAATACTAGCGAATCACCCCCGCTTCGCTCGGGTTCATCCCTAGATACGTTTTAATTTTTTTGAGCGGAACCCTAATTCTTTTTCTAAAATAAAAGTAGCCATGTTACTCCCTATAACATTTTATATAAATTGTGTTTTTCTTATTAGTACCGTATATTATTTCACACGCATTTAGTAAAACGCTGTTATTTTGACATTACAAACGGACATTTCAATTTTATTTATCTAAACAGATTTGGTAACTTCTGAAATAGATTTCAAATTATTTTTACGCTGTATTTATACGTAACTTTTTTTATGATTAAAGCTGTATAGATTAGGCAAGAACTAGTTATGAATGAAATTTTCGCTAATTTATTGAACCTTAGAGACTACTCTTTGGGTATCAATCTTTTTTTATTTTTTGATCACACGGATTTTTATATTTATTGCTCCGATTATAATAAAACTTTCGTGCATTTCGTTTTAATTTTTTTGAAAAAAATAAATAAAAAAGAGTATAATAATATATAATACAACTAGCGTTGCCCGCGGCTCCGCCCGCGTTCAGATGACAAAAAACGAATTCTTAGGTTTTACATATTAGTATACTCTTACAATCCAGTTTTGTATTTTTTTCTGAGATATTTACCCGCGGTACAAAGTATCCTATATGTTGACCCGGCTAACCAGCTATCGCCATACCAAATTTCATCAAAATCTCTCCAGTGGTTTTTCTGTGATGCGGTAACAGACAGACAGACAGATGGACAAGAATTCTAAGAACTATGGATTCGGCCTCTGTATCGATAATAATGTCTATTTCAATAAGATTTTCCAAAAAATATTTAATGTACAGATTTGGCTTCGTTACAATTTTATTATATGTATAGATTATAGATATATATTATATTATAAATATTCGATATGACAACATATAAATTCAACGGAAATTAAAACTGAGCAAATTTTTTAGTCCACGCGAGCGTAGTTGCGGGCAAAAAGCTACAGTAAAATAAGAATGGCATTCATTATATACATGTAACCTAAAAAAGGAGGAGGGGGACTGTAAGCTTTAGGTGTACATAGCATTGGGTCTTCAAAAATAACGTAGATGTTAGCCTGTTGGTATGTTAGTTAAAGACCCATATTATCCCATATACCCAGCCGAGTTACATAATTCTAAAGTCGTAAACATTTTATTAGGCAGTGGTAGCCTAGTGGTAACGCGCTCGCTTGGGAAACCGAGTTAAGCGAGTTCAAATCCCGGATCTCGCACCTTTGATATTTTAATGTGCGAATCATTTCCAACATGATTACCACTTGTCTTAACGGTGAAGGAAAACATCGTGAGGAAACCTGCATGTTTGAGAGAACCTAGCAAGTTTTCAAAAGACATGTGAAGTCCGCCAACCCCGCACTTGGCCAGCGTGGTGGACTATGGCCTGATCCCCCTCGTACTGAAGGGAGGCCCGTGCCCAGCACTGGGACGTTAAAAAGGGCTGAATACAAACATTGTATGCGATTATGCGATTGTATCATTGTACTCTCTTCCTCTAACTTTGAAAAGATGGAGTAGAAAAATGTGTAAAAAAATAAAGGTAGTGGAGCGTAGTAAATACCTGAAATGAAACTTTATTTACAGAATATATCTATCTATGTTTAACATCTTTTAAGATACTGGATGTTTTCAGTTACGATCGCTATAATCAAATTTGTTTTAGCAAAAATTTAATTAATTTTTGCAAATAATAAAGTAAAAACAAAGTGTGTAGCAAAAAAGTTTACTTCTTCCATAATTTGATCGCGGGCGAAGCTGCGGGTTTTGCTTGTTATTTAATAAAACGACAGTATAGTAAATTATAAAAGTAATACAGATATTAACACACCAGAATAAAAACGATCCTAAATAACTATTTATTGCAATTACGAAAATGAGAAAATAATTTTCCAAGTTACTCGTATAAAGGCATTTTGATCTGAGAAATACAGTATTTATTTGTGACTGAGAGAAGTCAGTTTTTTCGAATATTTTCATATCGCAGTGATCCGAATTCTATTCAGATTTCTTAGTAAATGTAATTTTTCAGGTCACGTTTGTGAAGTAAGTCGATATGCAAGTTATCGTAAAAAAATATACGCTTCGATTCCCTTTTGTCATTTTAATAAGAACGTTTTTTCATTTCATTCGCTTGTTTATCTTCATAAGTTTTATCTGTAAGTTATACGAATGTTACAGGGCTTATGCCCGGTTTCACCAAGGTCACCTAAGTTTAAGGTATCCCCTAAGCATGGTTAGGGGGCTGTTAGGGGACAGTTTCTGTTTCACCGACAGTTAGGGGTCACCTAAATACTAAAAGGCCCCCTAAATTTAGGTGCTCGAAATATGGGCTTAAAGACGATCGTAAAACGAAATTTAATTTAGGGGCTAGTTTAGGGGATTTTTAAGCTAGGGATCCCATACATAGGTGGTAGCTTATGGGTTGTTGGTGAAATCGGGCAATAATCTTCTTATTCATTACAGTCTTAACAGCCTGGTCGTACTCATCAGATAGGTTTTGTAACCCGCTTGACTATTCGCCTCCACTCCTTTCTATTATTTGTATTAGTTTGTTACAGGTATTTATTTATTTATTTATAGGACACACAGATGTTAACACATTACATATCTCATCAAAAAACTTAACACAAAAATCTAAATATAGAAAAATGTTCAACATTTGAAGGTGTCAGAACATGCACCATATTATTTATACCACAGCCTTATACAATATCTACGAAATTATTATAATAATTAACAAAAATACCATACCACTGATATAATTAATAACAAAAAGGAAAAACTAAAGAGAATCAAACTCAAACAAAGCAACAAAAAACATAAACAAAACCGTAACAATATAACGTACATATAGAAATAGGCAAAGATAAAGAAGTTTAGTACCTTTTCCTTGTTTAGTAATTATTGACAAGCTTTATTGTTATCAATGAAAATTTGAAAGTAGTAAGTTTTTTACAAGATTTTATTTAACTTGAAATATTTGTATGAATGTTTGTTCGAATCAAACCTTGCAATTGTATTTTGGAGCAGTTATCCTCAAAGGATTGAGATGAAATTTTGCGTAAGTGAAAACGCATTTTAGAAAAAAAAAATATACACCCCGAAAGGGTTTGCTGAGAAGAATACGAATAAATACCTAAAAAATAAACTTTAAGTTAAATCAAACCCATATTTACACAATTTATATGATATATAAAAGCTTGTTTTTAAAAATGTTTTTTTTTTAATAATTTATTTATATAGATTGGTAAATTTTATTCATTTATGTTTTCCTCTTTTCAATAGTGATTACGGTCCAGTTTTGACCAATTGGTGAGCAATAGTTAGTAATATTACCCATAAATGTTGTTTAATGCAGATTTTAGGGTTACATTCGAAAGGGTACTTACCCGATTAATATTATCAGTATCCTGACTGTTTGTCCGACTGTCATACCTTAAGGACTCTATATTTTATAGTAATATTTATTAAAAATTTAAAGAACGTGAAAAGTAAAAATTTGTCGATATCATCTTAAATGAAATGTATTTATTAAGCAATAAAGAGATCGACACCCAAAAAACCTGTACAAAAATCCAAATACGTTTTTTTTGAAATGAACTAAAATATTGTATAAAATTTAAAAATTACATTTTTCGTACACTATTTAATAAATTAAACTTACTAGTGTTTAAATCATTGTAAGCAATTTCATTATGGGTTATTGGATGCATAATCAATTATACATCAAAGGGAACAGCTTCTACGAAGAGCACGTGGCCACGAGGCAATAGTAGGGCTTTGTTCTAGGCCTGAGTTCAGGTCGATATCCTCATATTTATTATATTCTATATTGCACTAAACAATTCAAACAAACAAAAAATACATAGAAAGTGACGTGGCCAAAGGTGGACTTATTTCTAAAAGTGATCTCTTATACCATCAACCCATGTATGTGGGAAATAGCGTTCAGTAGCGGGACAGAAAGAGAAAGTGCAAAGAAACGATAATGAGAATATAAAAAATAAGCATAAATACTAATATGTATTATAAACACTACATAAACATTTATATATTTTACTATATATGTATGTAAGTACCTATATATAGTTTTACAATAATGTATGAAAATCTGCCCGATTTGTTGACATTTATGATTACTGCTCCACTCCCTTAGGTAGTAGCATGATGATATATAACTTATAGCCTTCCTCAATAAACGGGCTGTCTAATGCAAAAAAAAAATCAAATCGCAATAGTAGTTCCTGAGATTAGCGCGTTCAAATAAACAAACAAACAGATAAACTCTGCCTCTTTATAATATCAGTATAGTGTAAAACGCAAATTTCGGGGTCTCTACACTTTTGCGAAAAGCTACACAGCAAATGGCTGGACGAATTTCGATAGTGGAAAGATAGATTATAATCTAGATTAGGCTATTGTTATTGATAAAATTTGCCAATAGGTGGCGTTATTTGTTTATAATAAAATATGATAAATAGAAAAGGTATCTAGGGATGCATCTGAGCAAAACGGCCAGTTATACGTAATTATATTTTTTATATACATATGTGCTTATTCTAAGCGATAATCGAGTCCTTTGCATAGAGTAGGTATTTACATCTCACGTATTTCATTTTTGCTTCTGAGATGTCATTATACAGCAATAATTCTAAATATGTATAGTTTTATATTCGTATTAACAAAAATTTATTAAGAGAAAAAGTGAAAAAAAAAAAATGTAATAAAATACGTGCAATGTCCACATGGTATGTAAATAATGAGATAGATAATGTTTGTTTACTTTATTCTGTGTGTTTTGAATGTTTCCATGCCTTTTACCATTCAACATGGTGGATTTGGATTGTGGATTTTCTTCATGGCTCTATGAAGGGGATGGGTTTTGGAACTAGAATACAAAATTTTACCCTCCCATGGGTTTCTGCTATTAATTTTATACTGTAAAGGTAGATACAACCAATTTTTACCAACCTTTGACTTTGTGTACACAACTTTACTAAATATTTGTACATTTCTACTAACATACTCGTACATCAAAAGGAGCTTCTTAGTAGTGCAATATGCAGTTCATGCAGTGTTGAGTTTTCTAGGTAAAGTATAGTTGAAGTTTTTGGATTTGCCTGTACTACAAAACAAATATTTGTCTTTAATAATTTAAATGTTTTTCTAATGTATATGTATAAGTATTGTTGTTTGTTTATTTAGTTTGCTATATACAGTCGAAACATCTTAAAGGGGTATCGTAATATTTAATATGTCGTTCGTTTTAGTTGGAGATTTATTGCTATATATTACTAATATGGACAGATGCTTCTGTCCATAATTAGCTCCAAAAATACTGTAAAATATTTGCTTTTTTATAAGGAATGTTATATGAGCAACTTTAATATAAAATAACAAAGTAATAATAAAAGAAAGAATATCTTCTGGGTGTGATGCGATGAGAGAATTATTATAATTTATTTAAAAAAAGGATAAAAAAATAATCTGAGTCCCGCTAAGCATTAAGTTTGATTCTTATATGTAGACTATACGGCTCATCCTCGCTACGCTCGGGTTCGGCTCTTGATACGTTTTAACGGTTAGTATGAAATACAAATCTTTGGATTTCTCGGCTTTTCCGTACTATAATAGGCATGTATTATACATATAAACCTTTCTCTTGAATCTCTCTATCTATTAAAAAAACCGCATCGAAATCCAAATTTTAAAGATCTAAGCATACATAGGGACAGACTGACAGCGGGAAGTGACTTTGTTTTATACTATGTAGCGATGTGGATTGTGTACTAGTTTTACCTCGACAAGGCTATGATGTACGCACTGACAGAACAACTGATTAGATTTCAGACATGGAATGTTAGCATCTGCTTTCGTTCCAACTGCTAAGAATAAAATCTAGTTCTTGTAACATCTACTCTATTAGTATATTATAATGAATTCTAGAGAAGGCATTGCGAAGTGATACATTGTTTGTTACTCGGAATTGAGGTAGTAAAAAAAAAAGTTTCCTTATGTATACATATAACAAAATTGTAATTAAGCCGAATAAAAAACATTAAATAAAAGAAAAAACATTAAATAATTATAATAATAAAGTAAAAAAAAAACGTGTGTGTGTACTTATGTACGCACATAAGAAGTTATACTTATTTTGGCGTAACACAACAAAAAAGCTAAAGATTTCATCCCGTATGTTAAGTTTGTAAAAGGAATGCGGAAACTTTACCATGTCGCTTTTTCGCTGTCAGAGTGCGCGCGCGCATCGTAAAAATGTTACTCTCATATTTTTTCCAAACGTGCCAAAAGAGGTATAACTTCAAAAATAATCGAATATTATACTATTCCTCATTCAAGGGGAAGAGAAATAATGCTTAAAAATACAAAAGAGTATAGTATTATTTTTATTATTCATATTTTGATTCTAAAAATTGTATAATAACTTAATTAATGCAAATTTAAAATTTTCCTTATTCTCTAAAGAAAGTAAACAATCTGTAAGGCAAAATCAAGAATAGTAACATAAACAGCAAATCAAGTTACTATAAAGTCTAATATAGAATACCTACTATGTAGTCAAAACGTAGTCATTTATTTAGGTGGCCTCTATAATTATATGTTAACTAGCAGAACCCGTGGCTTCGCTCACGCTAAAACTAAAATAAAACTCGAAAAAGGTAGGTTTCATACAAACTTTTATCCCCTATTTAACCCCCTTTTGGGATGAATTTCGAGAAATGCTAAACACGTATTTATTTAATTGTATTGAAGAGCATTAATACTTAGTTTGAAGTAATTCTGATTTTAAATAATTTTTTTCGGTTTATATTATAACGTGTTTTTCGAGTAGAAATGAGATAATCTCCCGAAAAAAGTAGCCAATGTCACTCTCCAGCCTTCCATCTATCTCCACACACAAAATCACGTCAATCCGTCACTCCGTTTCGACATGAAAGAAAGACAAACAAACAAACACAATTTCACATTTATAATATTAAAATGGACTATATGTTATATGATCGCTATATATTTTGTAGTCTGAGAGTGCTCAAATAAATATTCAGATTAAATTTTTAAAACGATTGATTTGACTTCAAATTGCCAAACTTTAAATTACTATCCACTCTTACATATACTAAATTAGCTTTCGATGCCTTTTTAGTCTAATCTTTCTGGCTTTCGTTTCATGAAATTTTTTTATGAAAAAATAATACATATATTGTGTGAAATTTAATGTTTTTGGGCTAATTAAATATACAATATAAAAAAATATACATAAATTACTCCATTTATAAATGCAAATCTAAAAATAAAACTTAGAGCTTTCCGAAACCTGCTATTTTTAATATTCTTAGATAGAAACCAAAGCTTAAGAAATATGGGACTTTAGGGATTGAAATATTAAAAGCTTTTGCAAAATTCAAGACTTACGTGTGAAGCTAAGAGGAGTTAGTTATTACCGCATACTCAGTATATGAGATTTAACTAGAGATATAAATGAAAGTTTACTTATTCGACATAAATTGATGTAGTTTCGTTACATACTATTATTTGCAGCTCTGTTTGTGTAAATTACGGGAATCTATATGTAGTTATATAAATTTCAATGGGTTTATTATGAACTAACGACACCCTCGCTTCGCTCTGGTTCATCCCTTTGCTTCCTAATACAAACTTTCATCCCCATTCTTACCCTCTTAAGGGATTATTTCCAGAATAAAAAGTATTCTATGTCCTTCCCAAGGTCAAACTATCGTCTTACCAAATTTCATCTAAATCAGTACAGTAGATCCAGAGATTGCCCCCTACAACGTCACAAACTCACAATCTTACAAACTTTATAATATTAGTATAGATGACTTCATATTTATTATCTTCAATCAGATATTGTCTTCAGTCCTTTTTTAACGTCCCACTGCTGGGCATAGATAAGACTTCTTTCATTGCGAGGGGGATCAGGCAACAGTCTATTACGTTGGTTAAGTGCGGGACAAACTTCACAGGTCTTTCAACACTTGTTAGTTCTCTCAGACTTGCAGCTCTTCACGATGTTTTCCTTCACTGTAAGACAAGTGGTAATCATGTTGCACATGAAAATATCAGAGGTGCGATACCTGGGATGAACGTTACCACTGGTCTACCATTGCCTCTATCCTTTCTTATATAATATTGTAAAGAGAAAATTTTAAGTATAATTATAAAAAATCTTTTAATTAAAATCATTTTGAGGGTGTTCCTTTTTAGTAATACAGAAATCATTAGGTTAAGTTGAGCTTGCAAAAGACTACGTTGTATAATATTTTTGCTATAGATTAAATTAAAAAAAATATATAAAATTGATTTTTTTTAGAACTGTTACTAGTTTATTCAGATATTTGAATGTATATTCATTAATTATTCGTTAATAAACAGAAAACTTTTGTAATATTTCAAATATAAGGGAACGTAAACGGCTGTGTTCAAAAACTTTTAAACACTGCACAGATGTTACACAACTTTTTAGTAGGAGAGAAAAACTGCTATTAAAAAACGTTTAACCTTCACATAGACAAGAAAAACTTAAAGTAGTTAATTGTGGTAGTACACTTATTGTTGTATGTAATATATACTGTTGTAATATATATGTATGTATTTAATAATCTACATATGATTATTACACCGATATGAGTTGGAAGGGTACATCATTTAGGTAAAAGCACAAAATTTTAGTACCATCGAGTTACGCTACGCTCTTCTAAGTAGTTTTTTGGTTTTGGTTCGAATTTGAGCTTATTTAATTTGTAATGACTCTACTTGTTATTTATTACATTTGGTGAGAAGTGATTAAGAGACTACCAGACTACAATAAATAATTTAGTTATGTTAAACTGCTTCGGTGGTCTAGTGGCTAGCATGTACGGCTGCAGATCCGGAGGTCCATGGTTTGAGTCTCGGGTCGGGCGAAGTTTAATTACTGTGTTTTTTTGTTCAGTCGATATTCTCACTAGTAGTCTAGAGTCGGGAAGTTGACGGTGTTGCACCTCCGTGCCTCGGAGAGCATAAAAGCTGTCGGCCCTGCGCTTTCACTCTTACCAGTCCTTTCGATGTATCGTCCCATCGGATTTATAGTAGAGTATATAGAGTAACAGGAATAGAGAGTGCACTTGTGTATGCGTAAACACGCGTGGCACACAATATATATATATATATATATATATATATATATATATGTATATATATACATATATATATACATATATATATATATATATATATATATATATATATATATATATATATATATATATATATATATATACTTCTGCGCAGATGGCTAGTCTCAGTTGCTGAAAACGTGTATGTTATTATTATTAGTTATATTAATCTATGGCTAATAACTATTATTACATTCGGAGATTATTAGTACGATATAGTTGAAATTTGAAAACTAGTTTTTTTACTTGTCTCATATGAGTACTCTTTATACCATATTAAAAAGGTATAATGACCCTGTAATTGAAGGGTAAAAACCTTTTGGGTATAATTGAATAGATATTTCAAAATAAGAGGAATTTTTCAAGCGTCTTTTTTTTAAGTAAGGATTCTGAAAAAATGGACATGATAGAGTTTTACCTAAATTGTTTTTAAAATTGTATTGAGTGAGTTTTGGAGTTCGAGTTGGAGTAGGTTTTGAGTTACACGATATTTTCTAGAATTTCTGATTTTTCAGTTTTATTAAAAGCTTGTATATAATTATTAAAAAAAATATTTCACTTTTATATAATTTTCCTTTTTAATACATAATATTTACTATACAAATTTTAATATTTTATCACGACTTCAAAACGTCTATTTTTTGACCATTGTAAAATATTATCCTACATTTTTATTAAACCACTAGAGTGATACGAATGAAAATTTTAAGCTCGAAAATTCATTTGAAAATACGAAAATTTATGCAAAACTACATATATTTCACATAAAGTGAATGCAACATGTACGCAACTCGTTAGTGCGGCGTTATTAAAAAGTGATTAAGCTTATAGCTCAAAGCTTTTTGTTTGTTGATATTGCTAATGTGGTGTTTGGAGCCATCCTCTTTTAATTAAAGCATTAAAGGATAAACAGATGGAATCTGAGAGGTTTTAGCAGAGAAATGTATTGAAAATGCTTGTCAGTATACATTGTATTTATAATTTTTTATATTTTCAAAGCTCTTGTATAAAGCTTCAAAATTAAAAGTAAGTTTTCCTCAATTTGCAGACTTTATAGTTATATAATATGGATATGTAAATCTATATAATATTTTCGAAGGCGATGCCAGCCGATGCAAAGCAAATCTAATATATTTCGATACCTAAAATACATCACAAATTGGTGTATAATATTGTAACTATTATTAGAGTTCTATTATAAATATCATATTTGTATTCAGCCCTTTTAACGTCCCACTGCTGGGCACGGGCCTCCCTTCATACGAGGGGGATCAGGCCATAGTCCACCACGCTGGCCAAGTGCGGATTGGCGGATTCACATGTCTTTCGAAAACTTGCAAGGTTTTGTCAGACATGCAGGTTTCCTCACGATGTTTTCCTTCACCGTAAGGCAAGTGGTAATCATGTTAGAAATGATTCGCACATGAAAATATCAGAGGTGCGAGACCCGGGATTTGAACCCGCTTCAGACGGTTTCCCAAGCGAGTGCGTTACCACTGGGCTACCACATACAATATCATATTTACCTATTAGATATTCATGTCTTAAAATATTGTAGGCAGGCACCGACTTCGAAAATATCTGATTAGGTATCTATTCTAAATGAGGATAATATTTAATATTATCCTACATCGTGTACGTATAAATAATACTTAATAATCCAAATAGTATTTAAGAAATCATTACATTTAGGTCAATAACTTAAAGCAGGTATGTTGGCGCAGTGAAGAGATATTTTGAGAAGTTATTTGTAATGAAACTATAAAAATTAATAAGTAATTAATTTAATAATAGGTTGGGACGTTAACACACAGCACCGTCTAGTTCCATGGTGAGCTACGAGGCTTATGTTATGGATACCGGATAGTTGATACACTACACATATATAACTTTAAATACATATGAGTATATATTATAAATGTAAACACCCATGACTGGAGTACAAACACTTGTCCTCATCACACAAATGAATGCCTCCAGCGAGTCTCGAACCCGCGACCGCTGGCATTGCAAGTAGGGTCACTACAAACTGAGCCAAACGTGTCATCAAATTAAACAACATAGTTTACGTTTCGCCCGCGTTCAAACTTCCGATCCCTATCAAACTTCACAGAATCACCCGCTGGGCTAATTTGAAGGTTGCCTGAAAATTTAATCAAAATCGCTCTGAGTTTTGGAGACTTTTCGGAGTCCATGGGGAATATACATACGCACATAGATTTTTAAATATATAATAGATATAATTAGACTATATGTTAATTAATGGAACTTGAGTGTCTTTATACGGAATCTAGATTCGAAATTAATTTGGCTATCCGAATATTCTTATATCGACGTACAAAAACCTTGTCAACGCTGTAATTGCCTTTTTTAATTTTAAAATGATAAAAAATTGTGTTTTTCTTAGTTTGTGTTTCTTAAACTCTCAAAGTAAAACTTTAGAAGAAAGCTCAAAGCAAAAAGTAGAAAAATTCTAACAAGCTTTACCTTTGCTTTTCGCCCCTTTATGAGAACATTTCTAAAAATCTCACCAGTATTGAAATCCATTATTATGCACGTTAAATTATTCAAAGAAAATTGCTTTGATTTCTCTTTTAGGTTATTTATAGGACTTAAAAATCTAAATATTTTACTTAAATGTCATTTTATTAGCAACTACAGTTAATTTATTTATCAATCGAACATCCTACTATCTTACTAATATGTAATATAAATGCGAATGTTTGTGAGGATGTATGGATGTATGGATGTTTGTTACTCTTCCACACAAAAACTGAATGGATTTTAATGAAACTTTACAATAATATAGCTCATACATTAGAATAACATATAGGTTACTTTTGACCCCGGAAAAATGTGCGGTTCCATTGGGATAGATTTGTTCTTGTTTTTCTAGAGGCGAACCGGAGCGAAGCGAGGGTGAACCGCTAGTCTTAGATAAAATAAGATTGATAAATATGTAAAAATAAATATGTGAACAAAATTAAAGTTTTTTTTTCTATGAACCCTATTATATAAATGTAAAAAGGTATTAAGCTTGTGTGGGAGTCTATTTTTTTAGACTAAACTCGTATATTTCGTTAAAGGTATTAAAAACAAACATCTGAGATCTTATTACTGAGCCTATACATACGTAATAGTGTTATTTTCTTACAAATTAGGGTCTACAAATATTTTTTTGTGGTTTTGTATTATACATATATTTGAATTGGCTCTTATATAACATCGTATTCATATGACAATATGACAATATGACATGTATCTACCAATTAGCGACTCACCCTCGCTACGCTCGGGTTCGTCCCTAGGTTGATTCCCCATACAAACTTTCGCCCCATTTTCACCCTCTTAAGGGATGATTCCCGGGATAAAAGTATCCTATGTTCTTCCCAGGATCTCAAACTATCTTCTTACCAAATTTCATCTAAATCGGTTCAGTAGATCTAGATATTACCCCCTACAACGTCACAAACTCACAATTCACAAACTTTACCTCTTTATAATATTAGTATACATATACATGGGAATGACATAAAAGAATTACTATAATTAGAATATTCTATTCTCAAAATTGTATTTTTTTAGTTTTATGTAAAAATATTAATTAAAAAGATACTCCTTGAGACTAAATTATATTTACGATTCAAAAATGTTTGTAAAAGCTTAGAGGTAGTTTTAAATAAAACTGTATTTTCGGATTTTTTCGTTGATTAATTTTGTTTTTTGTATCCTAAAAATTAAGGGGAACCAAAAATCAAAATCAATCCGTGAAAAAATCCGAAAATATATTTTTATTTTAAATTTCAAATACTTGCGTAAATCGTAAGAAATTAGTATTATTCAAGGTAGAGTAGGTAATTTTAATTTCAACTAAATCTTTGACCAAAAAATCATTTCAGGACGAGTCATTGATACTTAATATTAGAACAATATTAAAAAAAAAACCATAGAAACTCTTTATCCATCAATCCAATTCGCACTTGACCGATATTTATTTTTATAATGGTTAATCGCTGACAGTAATTGTGATTCAGCATTATTATTCCTGAATACGGACGGCCTTGGTTTCATTCATTGTAAAAATGAGATGAGTTATAAAATATTCAATTGTAAAATTTAAGGAAAAGTTGTAAAACATATTGTTAAATTATAAAGTTACATATATTCGTATTGTATTGTAGTCAGCCCTTTTTTTAACGCCCCACTGCTGGGGGTGGGCCTCCCTTCAATACGAGAGGGATCAGGCCAAAGTCCACCACGCTGGCCAAGTGCGGATTAGCGAACTTCACATGTCTTTCGAAAACTTGCTAGGTTTTCTCAGAAATGTAGGTCACGATATCTGAGGTGCGAGACCCGGGATTTGAACCCGCTTTACTTTTCCCGGTTTTCCAAACGAGTGCGTTACCACTGAGCTACCACTGCCCACAGATCATATGCTATACTAGTAAATTGTGGCCCTTAAAGGGCAAGAGTAGGTAAAAGGTTTTGAATTTCAGATATAGATTGAAGAAGTTTCATTCAAAAAAGTATTTGAACTATACCTACTCCTAATAAAATAGTAAGAATTAATTCGGCCGTTCCTAGTAAGAATTAATTCGCTCCTAGTAAGAATTAATTCGGCTGTTTTAAAGATGAGCTTTGGAAAATAAGACAAACGTAAGTATTAAATATATTTTTTATTTTGGTAACATGTTAGTGCCAGATTATAAGTCTTATTAAATGAAAATGATTTAATATTTCAATGTTGCCATAATTAATGTACAAGTACAATAAATCGAGTATTTGCAGCTATCATGTAGTTATAGATAGGTCTTATAAGCAAAATAAATAATTTTAAAACTAAGTCAAGCCCTATACTGATTGATATAAATAGTCCAGTCATTATAGTAAGTTCACCTCGGAATTCGAGATATCCAGCTGTAAGTCTGTAAATACATGTATATTGATACCTACATATGGTAGGGTGTACGCAACTATTAAATTTCAAGGTCACAAAAATCGTCCGTCGTTTTTGCGCTTTTTTTGTAAATATCTCATTTCCTATCGGTTTATTGCTATTTGTATTTATTATCAATATTGTAGAATACAAAATTTTCTACAAATTTTGTTCAAAAAATTTTTTTATACGGTGAACCGTTTTCGAGATAGAGAGCGGAGAGTGCGCGGTCATAGGATCACTCGGAAAAAAATCATTTTTAAAAGTTTTTGAGAAACTGACAAATATGGATGAACTAGCTGCAGCATTTGAGGAAGAAAATTGTTTGGCCCAGAGATTATTAGAGAGTGGAACTCAAACCTTATTGGCAGTCTATAATGCTCCGAAATCTGTGAAAAGTCTCGATCATCTTCGTTATATGCATTAACGTCAAGTCTACAAAATTTAATAAACCTGTGCAGCTTTCAAATATTCCACCAACAAGTGCAGCTGCTCATCAACATTTCAAACTTGTATATTATCAAGTTCAAACTTGGTTAGGGCATGATTTGGAACCCCAGGTACGGGGTTAAAAACCCATAGGAAATGAGATATTTACAAAAAAAGCGCAAAAACAGATTTTTGTGACCTTTGACCTGGAAATTTAATAGTTGCGTACACCCTACCATATGTAGGTTTTGAGACAACTTTTAGGGTGTCAATATACAAGTATTTACAGACTTACAGCTAAGTATCTCGAATTCCGAGATTCTTACCTAATTTAAGCTTAAATGACTGGACTATAAATAATTAATCAAAAGTAAAAAAAGTAAAATATTTGAACCAAGCGACTCACACTCGCTTCGCTCGGGTTCGTCCTTAGCTTGCTTCCCAATACAAGCTTTCATCTCTATTTTAATCCCCTTAAGGGCTGATTTCCGGGATAAAAAGTATCCTATGTCCTTCCCAGGGCCTCAAACTACCTTCTAAAGAAATTTCATCTAAATCGGTTCAGTAGATCCAGAGATTACCCCCTACAACCTCACTAACTCACAAACTTTATCTCTTTATAATATTAGTATAGATAAACTATTGCACTCATAAAACTTATTAAAATATTTTGAAGGCGGCTATTTTTAAATTAATTAAATTGTTATTGTTGTAGGTACAAAAAGATATGTGCCGCCATAACACCAAGCTTTTGCATCATATATCACTCGAACCTGTCTCATAGGCCCCTTTTTACCTAATATTTATGTGTTCATTTTGGTATAAAATTACAAGGACCCATAATATATTATTAAATCCATGTTATGATTTTTGGGAATTCCTTCAGATTTTTGGCAAATACTGTGTTTTCCTTAATTGAATTCTACGTAGCATTCTTCAAATGAGGAAATATTTTCTTTAATGTTTAAATGTTCTGGTAATGTCACCACGTTGGTATTTTGTTTGCATTGGATGAGAGGCGCCATTTTCTTTTTGGTAAAAAGAGTTAGGTTTTATATTTGTTTTCTCTATAGAAGAATGGTGTAAAGTTGAAGGAAATAATAAATCTAAATAATTATTAAGGTATTTGAGATCCAAGACAAAAAGGGCTATACGACATTTTCCAGAACAGTAGTAGTCAAATCAATTCCAAATACATTCTTAGATTTACGCGAATTATTTAAAAAATCAATACAAGTTCAGTGAAATCTTATTTATTTATTGTAATTTAAATGAAAAATAAAGCAAAATACGTATGTTTTCATTCATAATTAATATTAAACGCTATACATTTGCTTTATTATATCAGATTGGATATATTATAGTATAGAAGTGGTATTCTTAAGTTTATTTAGAGGTAAGCTGTAATGATATAGTGAGAATTTTTATGTATATCTACAGTTGAATTCTCGATCATGCTTCATACAACTAGTATGAACTATATTCGCGGATACAAAGTAAAATCCATACTAATATTATAAATGTGAAAGTGTGTTTGTTTGTCCTTCTTGCTGGAGGGCTGGAGAGTGACATAGGCTACTTTTTTCGGTAAATTATTTCATTCCCACGGGAAAACACGTTATAAAACAATCCAAAAAAATATTTCTGATCAGAATTACTTGAGACTTGGTATAAGTGCTCTTCAATAAAATTAAATAAATACGTGTTTTAGCATTTTTCTAATTTCAATTCTATAAGAGGGTAAAATAGGAGATGAATGTTTGTATTAACCTACCTTTTTAAATAGTTTTAGCGCGAGAGAAGCCGCGGGTTCTGCTAGTAACATATAACAAACAAATATGTTCTAAGTAACCAAGCATGTATTGAGCATTATGTGTGGGTTCTTCGGTATAATAGACAGCTTAGTTTAGACATCACACACTATGACATCCATTGTTTAACGAATAGCATTACAGAAATATGTACTTTAAGGACCCTTACATGTAGATAACCTAAATTGTATATAAATTAGTGCGAATTCGACAGGCCTTTGGGAGAAAGTTTTCATTCAGCACTAACTTTCATTACCAGACTTCGGAACAGTGTGTTAGACGAAAATTGTATGTGGTTTGAGACGACACATTCTCTAATTAAAGGACTCAACACTTATTGTACAAGAACCCATTTTTTCCTTATAATATAAATAAATGTCTTACTTTGTGTGTTTTAGATTTTATTGCTAAATGTCAACTTATTCTAATGCAAAATTATTCAATTTATGTACGTGAATTAGTTTTTATGTCCATACTTCTGTTTGTCTGTTACCTTTTCACGTTGACGTAACTAACTGATCAGATTTGTATGAAATTTGGCAAGGGCATTCATTGCATAAAACCCTAGCAGTGACTAATCTATACATATAATAAAATTGTTACTATGCCGAATCTGTACATTAAATATTTTTTTTTAAATCTTATTGAAAAAAACATTATTATCGATACAGAGGCCGAATAGAAACTATAGTTTTTAAAAATTTTGTCTGTCTGTCTGTTACCGCATCACAGAAAAACCACTGGAGGGATTTTGATGAAATTTGGTATGGTGATAGCTGGTTATCCGGTTCAACACATGATGATACCTCATTTTTGAGAAAAAATACAAAAACTGCAATGTAACAGTATAACAATATGTAAAACTTAAGAATTTGGTTTTTGGTCATCTGAATGCTGGCGGAGCCGCGGGCAATGCTAGTTAGTAATAAAAATGCTAATTCTTCATTATTCAGATCAAACTACTGGATTGCAAAGACTGTAAGTTTCATAATTTAATCTCTTGACTTTATTTTAGAACTTTTGAAAATTTAAGCCATTAAAAGTCAAAGTATGGAAACTAATATTTTTTTGGTGTCAATTTAAAAATGGAACCTGTTTATTCAAGGTAGAAATTAAAAAAAAATTGCGAGAACTAGTAAAAAATATTAATGACGTACGTTTTAAATAGTATATAAATAGTTATTAGCCAGCGTTAGCCATATAATTTTTTTTTTTTTGATAATAATATTGACAAATATTGTCATTAATATTTATACGATTGTAACGTCACTCAATTGCCTTCAATTTTTTGCCTTCCCGGAACCTCTCTACTAACACTTAAACTTTATGTTATGGTATTAAAGTTCAAATTGACTTTTAAGTACTATTACGAATCTTTTGTATGGGAGTATAGAAAAGTGTTGTTTTAGTCTTTTTCAGGCACTTTTTTAATTTTTTCTCTCCGTAAGAACCATCCTCGTACTTCATGGAATATTCTAAAAAAAGAATTAGCGAAATCGGTTCAGCTGCTCTCGAGATTTGCGCTTACCAACACATTCAGCGATTCATTTTTATATTATAGATTAGTAATTCTGAACAAATATTCACGCTTTGACTGTCTTTCTATTTCTTTTTGGTGTCACAAAAATGCAAGAATCCACTTAAGTGTATCCTATTATATACTGTGCACAGTTTGTTAAGAGATGTTTATGTCAAAATAACATTGAACGGATTTGGATGAAACTTGGTACACATATGGACTATATCCTATACACATTCGATGATGAAATCCTTACTATTTAGGGATTTACGCTATTTATTCGATGTTGTTGCTCTTGTCAAATCTTTTCAGGAAAATTTGAATTTTTTTTGGCAAATACTGAGTGTATATCTGTAAAAACTATTATATAAATAAATAAATACGTTGGGACATTAACACACAACACCATCTAGTTTCATGGTAAGCTACGAGGCTTGTGTTATGGATACCAGATAGCTTATAAAATACATACATATTATAAATAAAAAACCTATGACTAAAGTACAAACATTTGTGATCATCACACAAATGAATGCCTTCAGCAGGATTCGAACCCGCGACCGCTGGCACAGCAAGTAGGGTCACTACAAACTGAGCCAACCGTTCCGTCATTATATGTTAAACAAGAATTTTAATTTTGAATATTCATACATGGGGTAGTAGTTTCTTACAAAGAGCTACTAAGAGACCCGCCGGAGTGTAGCGAGGACGTGTCATTAGTTATTCATAAAATAATTATCAACGATTTTTTCCTCTCATCGTGGGAATACCGCCGTTTCCTGAACGACGATAAGCTTGGAAATGACATTGACCTATACTGGCTTCATCTAATGATGACTCATTTTCAATTGAAACAATTACATATAATGTTTTAATTTTATGACAAATACTAACTTTATACTAAACGTCAAAACGTAAGTAGGGATGAACCCGAGCGAAGCGAGGGTGAGTCGCTAGTTATAATATATAACCAATTAGGGGTTGATGGGGTATAATATTATTGTATTGTTGGGTTCAAAGCCAGGTAATGATCAGACTACGACTTTACTATTAGAAGCGCGTTTATTGAATAGCCAGTAGCATTCTCGAGTCTCGAAAATTCGAAAAAATCGTCGAGACTCCCGGGATGAAAGCCCTAATAGGCACATCTTAACCTAAGTAACATCTTATAGTAAAGTATAGTAATGCTGGGCGCACACTACATTATAAATGCGAAAGGTACCTAGTTCACACACTAGGAAATAAATTGATTAATTTGTATTTTCATAAAGTCTATTTCAACTTCATTTATTATGTATAACACCATTATAAATAAGAATAATTTATTCGTTTATATGAATGTAGGCGATCTACTCTGGAATAATAGAATTGATTAGAAAGTTTATTTAATTATTTTAACAAAAGCAGAGAGGAAGGTTTTCAAGTTAACGCAAATATTTTTAAGTATAAGTTTTTAAATAAAAGGTTTTTGATGACTCCTTCATTATGATGGGTACCTGAAAGTTAGTCTTATTTTAATTTTTGAAGGTGATAATTAGTCACAATAAATAACAAAATAAAACTTTTCAACAAAAACTTAATTGACGAGTAAAATAAGCACGTTTAAGCAAACAAACAGACAAATAAACAAACAAACTCTGCTTCTTTATAATATTAGTATAGATAACTAAGTTTCTGAAGTAAAATATTAAATAACTTTAAATTGACGCCAAACGAATGCACTAACTAGATATGAGTTCTATTTTTTTATACTTTTTATTATTACTACAGAAATAGAGGCATTTAATCTCTTATCCATACTAATATTATAAAAAAGTACTCTAAGTAAGTTCTGTTTGTTACCTTTTAACGCCTAATCTGCTGAATCGATTTAGACGAAATTTGATCTTTAGGTAGTTTGAGACCTTGGAAAACACAAGCATAGTTTTTATCCCGGAAATTATTCCTTAGAGGATGAAAAAGGAGGTGGAAGTTTGTATGGGGAATCAATGATTTATCTAGTAAGGGATATATTTTTTTTTATTTTTTGAAGTACCTATATACATATATACATATACAATATTCATATATAGTCCATTCTATACTAACCGCTAAACCGTATCTAGGGACGAATACGAGCGATAATTTAAAAAAATTCAAAGCCAAAATAACGTGCCACTGACTTCGTTTGCTATTGTCACATGCCAGTAGTACCAATTTAGTGGCTGAATGAATTTTCGATTCCAATGTCGACTGTGATAAATTACTTTTGCCGTATTAATTGATGGTATCGGTAGTGTTTTCATTTGTTACATTCCTGTTACTAGCATGTGAACGAATGTGGAATATATTCTTAAGATATATGATATTTGAACAAAACTTTTACAATAAAGAAAATTACAAATATAATAAACTAGCGACACAGTCGCTTCGCTCGGGATCGTCTCTAATTACGTTTTAACGCTTAGTGTAGATTTCTCAAAGATATTTTCCCGCAGTAAAAAGTATCCTGTAAGTTGACCCGGATAACCAACTGTCATCATATCTTTTATCAAAATCTTTCCAGTGTTTTTTTCGTGATGCGGTCACAAACAGACAGACAGAATGACAAAAATTCTAAAAACTATAGATTCGGCTTCTGTATCGGTCATAATGACTATTTCAATAAGATTTTTAAAAAAAATATTCAATGTACAGATGCGACTCAGAATATTATATGTATAGATTATGTACAAAATACAAAAAACAAATGTACACTTAGTTATCACTGTACAAGTAATATTCGCGTGAAATAAAATTATAAAATATGGCAAGAATTCCCCCGTTAAATGGCAATGCCGATTCTTTGGGCGAAAAATGCGAAAGCTTTCCTGTCACCAGTAGAAGTGATAAGATTTTAAGAAGAACTTAGCACTTTTGACTCCATGGGCCAAGGGTTTCTACAGCAAATGGAATAAAAACATAATTTTGACAGAGGCTGGCGTATTTACGTAACTTAAGTAAAAAAAGCTTAAATTTAAGCTTTTATTAAAGCTTTTAATAAATTAGGCCAATCTTGTCCTGTTCAAATTTCAATAAAGTTTGTAATACAAATATCCTATAGAAAGTATTGTTAGAATTCCTTATTTTCCGGTCAACTTTATCAATTTTTTTCTCTACAAACTTGTTTGGGCTTGAAAGTTATGTGAGACGCTTATTACCGAGTAGCATTACAGTTTTATTTACATAAATATATTTTAATAAGCTTTTATTTTAGCTCTTCAAAAGCTTAAAATAATTTAATGTTGAAAATTAAACGATTAACATATTAATGTAAAAGTTTCTGAGTGAGTAATTGTAAGTGTTTGTAACATTCTAACGGCTTAAGGAATTTGAGTGAAATAATTGGAGATAACTTCTATCATAAATTGATAATAAGAGTAGTGGGTTCAAATCCCGGGTCTCGAACCTTTGATATTTTTATGTGCGAATTATTTCCAACCTGATTACCACTTGATTTACCGTGAAAGAAAACATCGTGAGGAAACCAGAATTTCTGTGAGAAACTAGCGAATTTTCGAAAGACGATCGATCGATCGATTTCGATAGAATTTAAATATGGTCGCATTTGTCCTGGGAAGTATAAGCTTCGAAACAAAAAAATCCAAATCGGTTTAGGCGTCTTCAAGTAATCGGTGAACATACATAAAAAAAAGATTACGACGAATTGAGAACCTCCTCCATTTTGGAAGTCGGTTAAAAAACATTAATACTTGGACAGATTTTTCAATATTTGCTCTAGTCCAGAATAGAACTGTTGACTGGCTAATTAATAAGTGCGAACTAATACTTTCTTATTATTTGAAGTGCGAACTACTGATCTATAGCATAGTTGTTAGAAGACACCTGCCCATTTATATTCGTCTTGTATAATTGATTTTTTTGTTTTCATGCGAGCTCCGCGTGAGTGAAGCATGGGAAGTATTTAAATTTAATTGAAAATTGGCCTCTCACACAGACGCTTGATATTAAAGGGTTGCCAAATATATTTATATACGAGACGTTACTGTACTATGTTTATACCTGGACTACTTGTTGTTTTGACACTTACCACGTGTTTTTTCTTCTCGACTTCTTTTCGATAGTTTTTTTTATCAATTTTTGCCACTTTCAAAGTTTAATAAAAATAATTTTTATCCATACACACACACATATATATATATATATATATGTATCAATTAACTAACTGCGAAAACAGCTCCGATAGTCGCTATTTTAAAAAAAAACTATATTTCGAATCACTCAAACTAGTAAACTCAAACTTTTTTGCGTAAATAAGTAATATATAAACTGGGCATTTATAAAATGACCTCTTAAATAAACGGGGGTAAAATTATACTATGCCAATCTGTTTCCATAAATTAGTCAATTTTTTCCAGACCTCTTTTAAGAAGTCTGCCGATCTGCTTTTGCTGCATGGTAGAGGATAAACCAAATACTTTCAATTTCATTATATGATGTATATTCTGACTAACACTTTTTATTACGCCTGTGGTTACAGGTTTGATTCTCGCACAGGTTAAATTTTTCTATCACGTTCAGTTTGATTTAGATATGGCGTTTTTTAAACGCTTAAAATTCTAGAGTTTTTAATATTTTGATACAATTTTTGGGAGTTTAGACAAAATAACATTTGCCATCACTAAGTCCTTTATGAATATATATATGAAACGCTTTATTTAATCGCGTATCACATATTTTTTACTACAGTAGAAAAAGGCAAAGTTATAATATATTTAGGTTTTCGTTAACGTTTAGTAAAGATTTCTCAGAAATAAGATATTTTCCTACAGTAAAAATTATCCTATATGGTGACCCGGATAACCAGCTATCACCATACCAAATTTCATAAAAATCCCTCCAGTGGTTTTTCCCTGATGCGGTAACAGACAGACAAACAATTCTAAAAATTTTAGATTCGGCCTGCCATCGATAATAATGTCTATTTCAATAAGATTTTCTAAAAAATATTTAATGTACTGAAATATGTACTCGTAGCTTGTATCTAGTCGGTAGATGTGTAGATTCGACTCAGGTAGAATTTTATTATATGTATAGACTAGCATTGCCCGCGGCTCTGTCCGCGTTCAGACGACCAAAAACCAAATATTTAGGTTTTACAGATTAGTATACTCTCATTATAGTTTATGCATTTTTTCTCAAAAATGAGATATTTTCCAGCGGTAAAAAGCATCCAGTAAGTAGTATACATATTCAGTAAGTAGTAGGAGCCAACATGTAAGATACTTTTACTGCGAGAAAATATCTCATCTCTGAGAAATATATATATATATATATATATATATATATATATATATATATATATATATATATATATATATATATATATATATATACTAAACGTTAAAACGTATCATTACTCGCAGTTATTTACTATACGAAGAATTCGTAGTATAAAAATGTTTATTTGAAAAGTACTAAATAAAATGTTACTTTAATGATTAAAGCCACAGTTAATGTCGACGCCAGTAGGTTGGTTAAATTAATACTATTCTATTTATAATTTCAACGCGTGCCAAATTGTGAATGGCTTGCGAATAATATCGATGTAGAACATTAGTGCGGGATCAAAGAGAACAATCCAGTATTCAGTTGTCAAGCCTCTAGACTTGGCATGTCGAGATATTTTTGCCAATTTAATAGAGTGGTTTATGATGTATTAATATATATATATATTTTATTATGTTTGTCAAAGTTTTTGTACACATTTCTTTATATGGTTATAATCACATTGACATTATAAACGCGAAAATTTGTTTGTATGTATGTATGTATGTATGTTTGTTTGTTATTTCTTAATGCTAAAACGGCTGAACGGATTTCGGTGAAATTTAGTACACTTGTGAAAGCTGCCGAAGGTGTCACTGCATATAATATTATAAATACAAAAGACACTTAGGCACCTATAATTATGTAAGTAACACTTATGCTGAGTATTGTTGGTTTGATTTCTTTAAGGTGTAAATGCTTGTAGCATAGATGCAAAGGCTTATTGTGATCTGGTAAAGACAAGTCTCTTTTCTCTTCATTTATTTCCGCATACCACTTCGTGGGCCATCTTTCAGTGTATTTCTTGGATTCATGTCCGGCTGGATTGCCGGACGCTACTGACCTATCACGACAAGATAGACTTACGTTTTTAAGGAAAACTGGAAAAAAAGAAAAAAGAATCTGTTATTAATCGATTTAATTAAAAATTTCAACCACAGATCACATACGAGTAATACTATACTAGGTTCAACTATCGCATTTAATATTGTTATTTTATACGAGCATTATTTGCACCGGAACATACAAAATTCATAATTTAGTAGAGATATTGTCTTTACACCCATATATACGCATACGTACACCGAGCTTTGAATGGCCAATATTTATTATTGTTCTACAATTTGTATGCAGGAATTTCAATTCGACCAAACATTGAAGTTATACACACTAACTGTATTTCAGAAACAACACTAGCCGTCTATCTGCCATACCTTTATATTTTTTACAATTGAGATGTCGCGAACAAAGAACACTTATCGATACTTCCCCACATGTCTATCTGTCTATCACTACGTGTAATACCTTTTAAGAGAATATAAGAAAAACCTTGGATTCTTTTTAAAGGAAAAGCCCCTTGGAAAGAAACTTGAGATTGATCGATTTATACAATAAAATAAAGTATCACTTTGTATTATAAAGGAAAACGATGATTTAATTTATTTTTTATTAAAAAAAAATCTATTATAGTCATATTATGTGGTAAGAACCCGTAACCTCTTCAGTAATGCGTAGATTCAGCCAGAAAGCACTGAGCCGAGGCGGTCTTCAACAAATTATGTAGAAATTATATGCGTAATTAAATAAGCTAACCGGGGCATATTTACTTTAGATATTATAATAACGAAAACAATTTTCGTATTATTACATACAGACTTTAGTAGTTTGATGTTTCATAGAAACAGAAACAGTGTCATAATAAATTTATTAGATCGCACTAGATTTTAGAGAAAAATGCTGTTTTTTAGATAGACTTGACGTATTTATGACGGAGTATTTTTTTGTTTAGAGAGAAATAATATTCGGGGTTTGATTAATACTTGTTCTTCCTGAAAACGATTTCATGAACATTTAAAAATATCAGAAAAATCTGTCTGATATTTTATCGACTTTGAAAATGGAGGAGATTCTCTCTTTAATATTCTAGATTTTAATTTATTACAAAATTACTTTATTGATCGTCATTTGATAAAATTGCTAAACTTCGAGGGTGACCCCATTTGTATTTAATTTTTGCTTTAGCTAAAACCTTGAGAATATTTATTTCTATCATAAATCAATGATTTTATGTTTTAAAATACGTGTTACAAACACATAAGTAGGGCTGTAGACTTAAATAAAGTTGGAAATCAACTTAAGACAGCATGTCTTGTAAGTAGTATAGATAAAGGTCACATTTATAGCGTTCTAGTTAAACTAAGAGGTGTGATCAAGTGACATCTCAGAAGTCAGAACAGTTAAGTGTTAACCTTCAAATAAAATTATCGTTGTAGCAGGTTTTGATAGATTCAAAAATCTTAGTCAATAAAAGTATTAAAGGTTTTCTTAAATAAAGTAAGAACTAAAAGTCGACGACGCGTTTGGCTCAGTTTGTAGTGACCCTACTTGCTGTGCTAGCGGTCGCAGGTTCGAGTCCCGCTGGAGCATTCATTTGTGTGATAAGCACGAATGTTTGTATTCCAGTCATGGGTGTTTATATTTATAATATGTGTGTATTTAAAGATATATATGTGTAGTGTATCAACTATCTGGTATTCATAACACAGGCCTAGTACCTTACCATGGAACTAGATGGTGCTGTGCGTTAATGTCTCAACATATTTATTTATAAATAATCGAGTATGTGCGACTCTGATTCTCACACCAAGGGTTCCGTAACGGAAAACAATTTTTTTTGCAATATACATGTAATTAATAATGTTAAAAGTTAAATAAAATATTTACCCACCTATATTATATACAGTTGTGTCAATTTTTTACCCCTCACTTATATATATGAAGTGTCACCCCTATTTTTTTCATTTTTAGTATACCAATAGCATCCGAGTAAAATTGTTTTAACGTGTGAACAGTCCGGCATAACAAAAATACAAAGGTTTCGTTTTAACTTGTAGGCTACGGAACCCTAAAAATTAATACAATTTAATTTAACACAGTTTAAATATTATTTATAACATTATTTTTTACTAAATTAATTATATACTAAACATATTTGTTACAAAATTAATTTAGCAGTGAAATGCATATTTTCTTAAATATTATCGTTTAAATACATTCTCAATAAGCAGAAATATCGTGCAAAGTACCTACTTACACAACAAAATATGCACTCAAATTCAACTATCTACTATTATTTTAAAATTAGTAAATGATCTATTATAGGTGAAAATGAATAATAATGTTATATTAAATTTATAAAATTTATTACAAATATTACATTAAAGCTGCATTAAAGACAAACCAGGTCAAGGAAAAGTACCCTATAGGTTTTAATTCCCTTGCGAGTGTCAAAATATGCGGCATTAAACGGCCGTATCTTTTGATTGCGTTGACTTAGAAGCTTGATTTTTTACAGCTCCAAGGTATTGCAGAATTGAGTACTTGATATTAATTTCAACTTGATATCTCCATGCGTTCCTGCGAAAGAGATTCTTGACAAACAGACAACGAAGTTATAAGGGTTGCTTTTTTTCCTTTTGAAGTACGGAACCCTAAAAATTAGCGTTTGTGTTATTACAGATGCAAAAAATTTTGTATGAAAATGTATTGTTAGAACAAATACCAATACACACAGAATTGTGAAAAAAAAGTGTGTGTGTGTGTGTGCAATTCGGTGGAAATGCTTCAGAAGTGGTGTGTGTGTGTGTGTATGCAATTCACACACGTTGGAAATGAAACTTCAGAAGATTAACCTACGAGAGAATAAGATGAACATATATAGAATATCAGGAGTAGGATAATTGTAAGGTTTAGTTTTTTTACCAAGTTTAAAAGTTATTTTACATTTTATTTAACTTAAATTATATAACATACGATTCAGTATTATTTTTCACTTCCTGTGTAATGTATTCTATTATTTCTATTTCATTCTCTCGCCGGCTTAATCCCATATATTCCTATATATGTGTTTGTCTTTTTCACGTGTCGTATTTTCGTTTCATCGAGTTTCAAACTAAAGAAGTTCCACTTCAATAAAAAAGAACTCATTATTATAAAATACGGTATGAAACCGAAAAAAAGTGATTTTGTAGATATCTTAACAGCCACTTTCATAGATATAGTAGTAAGTAGATTTTAAATTTTCTTAAAATAGCAAGATAATCTTCCTAACTGCCTTCTCGAGGCGCGTGAGCCGAGGCACATTATCGTCTTACTTTAGATGACTTTATCTTCTAAATTGTTATATTTTGAATATTAAGCAAAAGTACATCAAATATGCCTATATCATGCTTTATAAGTTGCTCTGATAGTGAAATAATAAAGTTGAACTAGCATAAGGCCGCGACTTCAACCGTGTAGTGGTAGTAGTTATATGTTTAATCTATCGCCTTTTCGCAGTTCATTCAAATCTGTTGAGCCATAGCAACGTGAAGGAGTAACAAACACACGGTAAGGAGTACCAAACAAACGGTATTTTTTTGTTTGTAATGTCCTCCCGACCGATTCCGGCCACGGCGGCCAATCTCATTGAAACAAGCCAACTGCGCAGGAGATATTATAGTGCACAAGTATACATGCAGACACAAGTGCACTCTATATTCCTGTCACTCTCATACTCCGGTGGGACGACTACTCGACACGACCGGTGAGAGTTCGGAGAGAGTCCGAGACGCGGGGGTGAAACATCACCAACTTCCCAACTCTGGACTGTTGCTGAGGCTTACCAAATAAAAAGATTTAATATAGTTATTATTTTGGCCAAGTTACTAAACTTGGCTCGACCCGGGACTCGAACCCAAGCCTCCGGATCTGCAGCCGTACATGCTTGCTACTACAGCACCGAGGCAGTTGTAGTAGTGTAGAAAATCTATGTCAAAAGCCAATAAAGAAAAATTAATTAAAAAGATAAACGGAAGTAAAGTAAAAAGGCAAAATATTAACACAATCGCAATAAACGTAATAAATCGAAAATAATTAAAAGGTCATTCCGGCATAAATTTTCTCGCAAATTAAACGTTTTACCGAATCCAAGCATGATTGAGTGAAATTAATTGAGGCTTTTTGCTACAGTGCTCATCACACCTATCTACCTACCTACCTATATATATACAGCGAAACGTATATTTTTTATTAAGATATTTTTGATATCTATCTATTATATGTGGGACATTCAGAATTGGAGATAGCTTATATCTTACATTAACCTATCTTAGTAAATAAAAATGCATAAAATATAAAACAAAATATTTAAAATAAATAAGCTAAAAATATATAAATAACAATAATAAATAAGGATAAATCAAGAACTGAAGAATCAAGTCTACAGGTTGAGTAAGTAATGCATAATAGAGTCTAATAAGATTCTTTTTTTTTAAATCACTTTTACACAGAAAAAAGAAAAAAAATTCATTAATTTTTTTTTATATTTTAGTTCTCGTTGCCATATTGATTTAACGTTTTGATAATGGCAACCAAAAATTTCATCCATATATCTTATATTTCACGCAACATAATAAAACCAACGAATGTTTATTGAAGTTTTAACTTTATTGACTCTACGGTTAGTTTAGCAGTCTGTTAAAACAGTTTTAGATTAATCACCTATAGGAAACATTCGATCATATTCTATTACAGTGGTTCTGACAGAAAAACAACAAAAATTTGCTATTTAAGACGATTTAATTACGACAAAAAAATTAAAGCTCAACCTTAGAGACCGTTGACCTCTTTTCAATAAAAAAAAATAACCACAGACAATACTCGGCTTACATTTATAGTTCACTTTCCGCCTTTACAGTTCGAAATATGAAAATTTGTTTGAGAAGAGTTTTTCAGCCAGTTCACTGTTCAGTAGTCGCGCGACAAGCGCCGAGTACAGACGTAATATAATTCTGTACGCTATATAGAAAAGTTTCCCGCGCGAAAGTTTTTAACCGATCATTTCGTTGAAGTGACTTGTTTTTGAGTGTTTTTAAAATATATTTTTGTGCACGTGTTTCGTGTTTATGTATTGAAAATATTTTATTTCCGGTAAGTATTATTTTATTATATTTAAATATTTTTAATTAAAAGTTAGATTTAATGTCTTAAAATATAGGATGTTAGGAAATTAATGGTTTGGAGAATTTATAGACCTACGATTTTGTTAATTTTAAAATACACACATTATATCAATCGACACAGCAATTTGAAAATGGGAAGTTCATAGTTATACACCTTTTTTTAATTTATTAATTCACAGAAACTATGAAACTTTTTAATTATTTTTATTTTATTCTGTACTTTATTTAGAAAACAAGGAAGTATTTAAACTATATAGAGAAGATAGAGATATATTTTTTTTATTTTTTAATATCGATAGTTACTATATTATATATATATATATATATATATATATATATATATATATATATATATATATATATATATATAAAAGTACCGTTGATAAGCTATAGTTTTATGGTATACTAGTATTGCCGCGGCTCCGCCTGTGTTCAGATGACCAAAAACCAAATTCTTAGGTTTTACATATTACTATACTCTTACAATGCGGTTTTTGTATTTTTTCTCAGAAATGAGATATTTTCAGCAGATAACCAGCTATCACCATACCAAATATCATCAAAATCCCTCAAGTGGTTTTTCTGTGATGCGATAACAGACAGACGGACACACAGACAGACTAAAATTCTAAAAACTATAGTTTCGGCCTCTGTATCGATAATAATATTTATTTCAATAAGATTTTCCAAAAAATATTTAATGTACAGATTCAGCTTAGTTACAATTTTATTATATGTATAGATGTGGTAAACTTTGAAGATCTAAAAATATGGTCTAGCTCTAAACTCTATATCAAAGCAAGTAATAAAAACGCTACAACAATAAAACCAGTGCACACAATCGAAAATCAAAGAAACCGATCAAATGAAACCTTAATATATCTTAATAAAAATGACTTTACTTCTAGTATCTTTTTCCGTAAATACTGTTCAAAGTGACGGTTCAAACGCTATAAGCGCAATCGCCTCAATAAGACTGACCCCTCATGTTTTTCCATTAAGGCTTGTGGGGTGACAATAAATTATGTAAGTGTTTTTATGGTGCTTCAATTTCTATTGAGTAAAAT
This sequence comes from Brenthis hecate, assembly GCA_951806755.1. NCBI lineage: Eukaryota > Metazoa > Arthropoda > Insecta > Lepidoptera > Nymphalidae > Brenthis > Brenthis hecate. The sequence goes on along the minus strand of OX638260.1, from coordinate 2,333,512 downwards.
AAATGTTCAAAGAAGAAATATATTTTGTTTAATGATTAAAGCTTGAAACTAAGTTAAAACAAAAAAGATTTTAGTTACAAAATTAATGAATAAATTTGATAATACACGCCTAATGGGTTTATGGGGTTGGGAATAAGATATTGCAGTGTTTTCAATAAAAAATACAGCCATATAATGTAGTAAAACCCTGTCGTAAATTGTATTTTGTAATATATTGGTTAGGATAAATTTCTATGAATAATCTTAAGTTATTAATGTAACTAAACATACATATAGTTATTTATTCTAGCAGAACCCGCGGCTTTGCTCGCACAAAAACTACATAAAAAAGGTAGATTTCATACAAACTTTCATCCCCTATTTTACCCCTTTATGGGATAAATTTCGAAAAATGCTAAAACATATATTTATTTAATTGTATTTAACAACATTAATACTAAGTTCCAAGTAATTCTGATTATAAATAAGTTTTTGGGTTGTATTATAACGTGTTTTCCTGTGAGAATGACTTAATCTTTTTACCACGGGAAAAAGTAGTCTATATCACTCTCCAGCCCTCCAACTACACACACGCACACACACAAAAATATGCCAACCCGTCACTCTGTTTCGACGTGAAAGAAGGACAAACAAACAAACAAAAAAGCACACTTTCACCTTTATAATATTAGTATGGCCGATTCATTCAATTCATACTTTAGTTTCCGCGGCTTGTCATTTTAAATTGTATCTGGAAATGCTACAGTGTTTTTGGATCTAAAAAAAAATAAAAACTTTACGTTTTTATTTACCTGTCTTTTAATTTAAATATGATATTATGTTATTATTATATCATTATATATTATTATCTCTTTAGTAATATTTCTTTTATTTTGGAATAAATTATTTTAAAACCACAGAATAAATTATACACGCTCTAGCTGTAATAACTTGATCTCTGCATATTAGGAGTTTTCACGTACTCCAAAGCTTTGTATGAGCTTTTCATTTGCATAATTTGACATTTCTATTAACATATTATCTAGTTTTAAAATAGTAATTACCTACTCTCATTAAAATTTACAAGTAGCAAATGAAATTGTAGAGTAAATTTTTTATGATATTTTTTAGTATTAAATTTCCCTAGGTTTGCTTAGAAGCGTCCCAAGATAATTTTGTGTGCAAGCTGCGATTTATTTTAATTTTTTTCCGACGACTTCTTACGTAGTAAAAAATTTTTTTACGAAAAATTATTTTATTTTATAAAAATTATGTACAACCTACGGTCCTGGTCCATCTAAGTATTGATGAAGAAATTATTGGATTCGGATGAATACGGATAGTTTATATATGTAACTTCCAAACTTTACCTCTTTATAATATTAGCTTATTAAAATATTTTATAGAATTCTAATGACTTTTCTAATGAACGCACTTAAATAATATTTTACTGATTTTGGAGGAATGATGAATGAATATAAATTATTCACTTAAGATCATACTAGCTTAATAGAGACGAAACGTTTGGCTCAGTTTTGTAGTGACCCTACTTGCTGTGTCAGCGGTTGCGGGTTCGAGCCCAGCTGAGGGCATTCATTTGTGTAATAAGCACGAATGTTTATACTCCAGTCACGGGTGTTTATATTTATAATAATATGTATAACTATATTCAAAGTTAGATATGTGTAGTGTATCAATTACCTAGTATCCATAACACAGGTCTTGTAGCTACCATGGAACCATATGGTGCTGTGTGTTTATGTCCCAACATATTTATATTTATTAGGTTTTGCCCGCGGTTTTGCTCGTGTATTAATGTACGTACAACCCCCCTAAGGGTTGTAGCCTAACGTTAAATGCCTAACTTCCTCAATATAAATAGGCTTTATCACAAAGAATATTTCAAATTAGGCCAATAATTCTAGAGTTAGGCGTTCAAACAAAGTCTTCAAGGTACAGATTTTTTATAAGTTACAAAAATCTTATTAAGGTCAAAATTTTAATACAAACGTTGTTGTTAGCCAGCTTGGTGTAATGTTGCACGAGATTAAAGGAATAAGAGCTTTGACAGAACGAAAATATTAAGAATTGGCTGTTGTTTGCGTTGAATATAAAAATGTTTTACATTTTGACACAGGTTGCGAAATACTTGAAGAGGGAAAAGTGTCGTTTTAGGATTTTTTCTTAGAAATTCCCTTAATCGATTCTCCTAATTTCAACCACTACCTATATAAGCTTTAGATTTTAGACTACAGTATTTTATATTTTGATAACTTACGAGGCAAGTGACGTATAGATGATGATGATGTTCTCCTGACCGATTTCGGCCACGGCGGCCAATCTCATTAAGATTAGCCAACTGCGCAGGAGATATTTTAGTGCACAAGTGTACGCGCAGACACAAGTGCACTCTCTATTCCTGTCACTCTCATACTCCGGTGGGACGACTGCTCGACACGACCGGTGAGAGTTAAGGTGCAGGACCGACGGCTTTACGTGCTCTCCGAGGCACGGGGGTGGAACACCGCCAACTACCCAACTCCGGGCTGTTACTAAGACTTAATATACAGAAAGACTCAATAACTAAACTTGGCCCGACCCGGGACTCGAACCCAGGACCTCCGGGTATGCAGCCGTACATGCTAGCCACTACACCACCGAGGCAGTTGACGTATAGATATTATTTTTATAAACGACTTATCCTTATATCCTCTTCCAGGTCTACCTTGTGTATTTAATTTCTATCCAAATCGGTCAAGCCGTTGGATCGTGAAGGAGAAACAAACACACATTCACAAATATACTATTTTTTTTTGTAATAGAAATCGCCCGATTATATTCATCTTTCCATGTATGGATTTGCTCAGACGTTACTATTGAATTGTAAACCACTAAATTAGACCGCTGTTTTATATGAGACGACGTAACAAAGGGAGCTCAAGCATACTTGGATCTACATTATTATATATTTATTAGTTCAAAACTAAACTACTAAGTTTCTAGGAGCTTTAATTCTAAAACTTAAAATTATTTTACAATATTTATGAATGAACATCAAAAATAACATTTACGTTAATATTTTGAATATATTTCTTAAATCCGATATTTTTTGAGGTTTTAAATTGATTTTAATTTTATTTAAAATAGATAAATAACTGTTATATTAATAAATAACAAACAGAATAAATTTAGACCATATTTTAATGAGAATGTATTTTTATTTTATATAAGAATAATAGTTGTCCGTTTAAAGATATGTTAGAGTTATATAAGAGGTTGTGGTTTTGAATTAATAAACTAGTTATTTTCTAATAAAGCTAAATTATAGATAATAAATTAACTGTTAAGGTCAATAATTTTAATATAATATTTATGTTATTATTAAAAAAATCTATATTGTGAGATATGTAAATACAAGCAGAACCCGCGGCTTCGCTCGCGTTAAAACTACAAAAAAAATCTTAAAAGGTAGGTTTCATACAAATTTTCATCCCCTATTTTACTCCCTTATGGAATGAATTTCGAAAAATGCTGAAACACATATTTATTTAATTGTATCGAAGACCATTAATACCAAGTTTTAAGTAATTCTGATCATGTAAATTTTTTTAAGTTGCATTATAACGTATATAAACAAACAAACACACTTTCCCATTTATAATATTAGTATGGATATATTAGTATGGATATATTAGTAATAGCAAAAATATCTTCTCTTGTGTGTATGTCAAGGTCATATTACAAAAGAAAATTAATTTGTAACATCCGCGGATTTCGTATCGACATTGCGTTATATTTAGCAACCAATTAGCATATTATATAAAAGTATATTATAGAAACCTATAAAAGAACTGATGTTTGGCAGGTTATTTTTACTCGCGCTTTTTAGTTTATTTCCAAAATAGGGCTGTCCCCAATACAAATAATATCTCGATATGTATAAGTGTTTGTGATTTTGTAATATCTTTTGTTTTTCTTATGTTAATTTAGTAAAAAGTTATAAAACATCCATTTTAAAAGATATGACAACATCTGTGTTGACTAAAAATTATGTGTCTGGCTACACTTAAGGTCATGGGTTCGATTATTTGACGTTGTAATTGGTAATAATGACAGCATAGACATTATTTCTGGTCTGGTTAAACCAAAGGATGGGGTTGGGTCTCTCCTTATAATACGTAGATTAAATACTGTAAAAAATCGTGCACGAAGAGTCCCGTAGCATAATAGATTTTTTAATTTGTATGGCAGCCTATTTGAAATTTGCCATCTTGGTTTTTTATCATTTGTTGTTATAGCGGCAATAGAAATAAACATGTGAAAATTTCAACTATCTACCTATTACGGTTCATGAGATAAAGCATAAATGCATGTGCACTCTATTCATGTACACTCTCAAAGTCCGGTGGGACTATAATTTTACACGATCGGTAAATAATCAGGCGCAATACCGACAGATTAACGTGCTCTCGGGCAGAGGGGTTACTATCGCTACCTTTAGACCACTACTTAGAATCTCATAACATAAAAATATAATGGCCGAAACCGAAATTTTAAAGGAAACTAAATCGAAAAAACATTTTATCATGTTTTGTTTAAATAACATTTATTTATTTTTTATTTTAAATCATTTAAATTATTATAACTGACAGTTGTAGACTAGTTATTATTCATTTTTATTGAATTTAATTGAATTTAATTATTATATATTAGTGATTTATTATAATTTTATACTTTTGATTATGTAATTATGGCGAATGTTATATACACTTGAAAAGACATACATATCTGATTAATTAATTATTATTGTCTTCTTAAAGTATATAAATGTTAATATGTATGTTATTAGTATGCTTTTCTAAATAAATAAATAAAAATAAATATCATTGTACTCGGACGAAGACACAGTCAAAAAACATGGTTTCTTTAACGTTACCATCGCGAGTACATTTTACAAACTGATACGTACGTGACAAGTACTAAATACAAATGACTTCCTATATTTGTTTTTTAGGCCTAAGAGTTTAACGCACGTGTCAAATGTAAATACGTCTGATAAAAATAGTTATAAAAGTACAATTTAATATGAGTCCCGTATTTTCTATATAAACATTTTTATAAATAGTTTATATATCCGTATTTATTTCTTAATTCTTTATCACGGAATAAACGGAGACGGAGAGATTATTGTGAATATTCATTCTACTCTCCGTCTCATGCAAGGTTCAAAGTAAATATTTCCTTATTTGCAAAAATTTTCAAAATTAATTATCCTCTTTACAGAAGTGTATATGTTTTTTGTTTAAAATATTATGTATTATGTAAAACATTATCGATCTCTCCATTTTAATTTTTAATTAAAAGTCATTAAATATTATATTTCATAAAAAATAAAAACAGATTTTAAAATCTTGTATATGTATCTACTATTTAACTTACATTTAATCTTACTAATACCTATTAAAAATATGAAATTTTAGATTTTTGGATGGATGTTTGTTTGTTGTTACTCAATCACGCCAGAACGGCTGAATGGATCTGGATGAAATTTGACGCAGAGATAGTTTATAGTCTGGAATAGCACTTAGGCTCCTTTTTGTCCCGGAAAAATGCACGGTTCCTTTTTCGGGACAAAAAGTAGTTTATGTGCTATTCCAGACTATAATCTATCATAGGTTTGTTTACAATATGTATTTACAATACAAATTTATATGTATTATATAGTTTTTATGTCAACATAAAAAAATATTGTTATTCCATGCGTCTTAAGAAATATTTTTGCCATTTTGAAAAAGAATTACAAAAAAGAACATTAGAATCTTTTCACCTTCGACAAAAAGTTCGCGAACCATACACAAAAAGTTGAGCAGAATTGAGCACCATCTCCATTTGAAGTACGTTACAAATGTGATTGCGTGACTTTACAAATGACACAACTAGACATAACATTAGTCTCCCCGCGATTTTTTTCTATTGTTTTTTTTTTGCTTGTTTTAACAACTATTGTGCTTATATTTCTATGCTTTATGTGGTTTTAGATAATACTTTTTTCTAATGCCCTCGTAACCGATTTCGGTCACGACTTCTTATGTCACTAAGATCAGCCATTTGCGCGGGAAATTAATTAAATCATGAAAAAACATATTAATAAAATACGCTTTAGAATAAGACTAAGGGATTTTATAGTTGGTACACATTTTTTGTTATACTAATTGGAACTCTAGCTATTCTTTATCCTCATATTTAAAATATATACTTTTTTGGGAATAAAACCTTTTTGGTACTATTTATCTCCCGCTTTTTTTATTTTTTTAATCTTGTGGTGCACAAATAAACTGATATTTTACCGCAAAATATCTCGGGATCGCACCGTTTTTATAATATTATTTTTTGTTATATTGTGTCTTCTATCGGTAAGAAAGAGTTTCATCGCGCGCTGCTACTTCAAAAAAAAAACGGCTCATAGCTAATGTCAGTTTTCATAGAAAAATGTCCGAACCACTTTAAACCATTGGTCAGTCTTATTAGTAAGGGCGAAATCGAAGTGACGGTAGATTTCTATTTTATGTAAGCACTAAGCAGTGTGAATATCTCCATATGTATCACGTTGTAGAGGCATGTCGATGTAAGATAAAGGGACTCTCTGCGTGAGACATCTTGATTTACGTATAATCGTCACGTGAAATTTATTTCTTCATTGTCGTTACGAGATATACCTATTTAAGAGTATCTAGGTCAAGTTACAATATATTATCTTTACATACTTATTTTCTACGTTTATTTTACCAAATAAAAATATTTAGGTTTTGGTACCGTTCTAAAGTAGAAACATTTTGAAATAAGTCTGTCGCCTTTGCTAGATAACTTTAAATTTTTGTAAATTATAATTATACTAGCAGAAACCGCGGTTTCGCTCGCAGTATCATTACAAACAAGAACCTCTTTGGTTCTATGCTGTAATGTGTAAATGTTTTTAATTGTGAATGAGTATGATTTTAATTCACGCATCGAGGGTTCCGTACCGTCGAATATTGTTCTTTTTACTAACATATTTACATACAAATATATTTTTTTACGTTTTCGGAATACATAGTTTATTATTTGCAAAAAGTAAGTATGTCTTACATATTATTTCTTAAAGAAGTTATGGAAAACTTAATTTTAGTGATCGTAACTCGAAATATTCAGTATCTGTAAAGATATTTTACGTTTATTCTGTAAATTAATTTTCGTTTAAAGTATTTAGCAAGTTCCACTACCTCTATTTTGTGCATATTTTCTACTTCATCTTTTCAAAGTTAGTGGAAGACAGTAATGAGATAATCTCCCGCGGTAAAAGTAGCCTATGTCACTCTCCAGTCCTCCAACTACCTCTACGCAAAAAATCACGCTGATTCGTCACTCCGTTTCAACGTGAAAGAAAGACAACCGACAAACAAAGAAATAAACAAACAAACACATTTTCACATTAGTATGGATTCTCAATTCAATATTACAGTGAATTCATATAGTTGTCGTAATATTTGCATAGTATAAATATAATAAATACTAGCATTTCCCGTGGCTCCGCCCGCGTTCAGATGACCAAAAACCAAATTCTTAAGTTTTACATGTTAGTATACTCTTAAATTGCAGTTTTTGTATTTTTTCTCAAAAATGAGATATTTTCTCGCGGTAAAAAGTATCCTATATGTTGACCCGGATAACCAGCTATAATCATACCAAATTTCATCAAAATCTCTCCAGTGGGTTTTCTGTGATGCGGTAACAGACAGACAGACAGACAAAAATTCTAAAAACTATAGATTTGGCCTCTGTATCGATAATAATGTTTATTTCAATAAGATTTTCCAAAAAATATTTAATGTACAGATTCGGCTTAGATACAATTTTATTATATGTATAGATTTATATATATTTCGTATCCATAGTGCAGTCTTTCTCAATCTCGACACCAGGTCCCCCTCTTAGGATGTCAGCTATTGCGATAGCCATAAATATTCTCAATTGTTCTACATTCTGTATCACTGGACGAAGTAAAGTTAATAATGTTCAACAGAAATCATTTCATGTATCCATTCATATACAAAAACTTAAGATACTCAATAAGCATCTCAAAGGTATCCTCAAAAAGAAGAGCACAATTCGAAATTGTGCGCTTTTTTCACATCTCTTTTGTTCATTGCTTTTCGGATGACAAAATTAAAACGCACGTTGTTTCGTTTAAAAATGTATTTTATGTGGAGTGCGTAAGTTCGAATTTATGTTTAGACAATTAGAACTTTCGATTTTTGAATTTTATTCTTTGGTTTGACTTAACGTCACATGTTGACGCCACTTTTTGAAGATATATTTGTTAGGAAATGTGTATTTATGTTTTTATATATCAATGAATGTATCGGATTAAAAGTAGCTAAAGACACTCCATCCATACTAATATTATAAATTTAAAAGTAGCTCTGTCTGTTTGTTACCTTTTAACGCTTTGACCAATGCACAGATTTCATTGACTGGCAGGAACACAGATTGCATCCGCTTCCTATACGAGCAAAGCCACGGGCAATAGTTGGTTGGTCCATAATAGGTACTTATCTAGTCTGATGACGTTTCTGAATTTTATTTTCTTTCGACGAAGTTCTTCCTTCCATTCCATTATTGTGAGCGATATTCCATTGGGGGAAGCTGCCATTTATAATTGTTTTCATAAGTTATAAAGCTTCAGACTTTCCGGAAACATTTAGTCTAATAAAAAATATCACAATGAAGTCTAATATACTTTATTTTAAACTAGCGGCTCACCCTTGATCCGCTTGGGTTCGTCCCTAGTTATATTTTAACGTTTAGTATAGACTTCTCAGAGGTGAGATATTTTCTCGCAGCAAAAAGTATCCTATGTGTTGACCCTGATAACCAGTTATCCAAATAATCATATCAAATTTATCAAAATCTGTCCAGTGATTTTCTCGTGATGCGTCCACAGACAGACAGACAAAAATTCTAAATACTATAGATTCGGCCTCTGCATCGATAATAATGACTATTTCAATAAGATTTTCCAAACAATATTTAATTAACAGATTCGAATCAGTTAGAATTTTTTTATATGTATACATATAGATATCACTCTCGTCGAATGTGATCCATCCAGTATACTTAGTAGGTTTTTTGTTATATAATCGCCGTTATAAAAATTGTCGAAATATTTGATAATGGCTCAATTTTTATCAGACTTTGGAACTTCATAAATTTTGAAAGTAATAAGAAATACCAAACTCTCCCGACGGAAACCATTACAAATGAGCAATTAAGCATCCCTTAATAAAAAAAGAGTTTCAGACGTTTTTCAGACCCTTTGCCGCATATTTACCAAAAGTATTGAATTTTTTTATTGACATTCTAGATTAATCTATTCATCATTATTATGGTGTAAGACATGATATCTACCATGTTTTTTCCTTACTTTTGAAAGTTCCCGATATTTCGGCACTGTAACAAATGCCATGGTCACGGGTATACCCGTTTACATCATAATAATATTGTCAGTGACCATTAAAGTTTAAAGCGACTCACCCTCGCTTCCCTCGGGTTCGTCCCGTCCTAGATACTTTTTAACGGTTAGTATGAAATACAAATCTTTAAATTTATCGTTTTTTTTGTACTCTAATACGCATGTATTATACATATAAACCTTGTTCTTGAATCTTTCTATCTATTGCTGAAAATGCATTAAAATCCGTTGACTAGTTTAAAAGATCTAAGCGAACAGACAGCGGAAGCGACTTCATTTTATACATCAGATTAATAACATCAGGGTGCAATATAATGACGCATATCGTATCCTGATGAAATTGCCCAGATACTGCAGCTCTTCCGATATGCTTGCAAAAGCTCGAGTGCCTGATTTTTTCGCGATAATTAGATCACGAATCGCTTGAGAGTCTCTAACAACGAGATCCTTGCGACGTTGGTAAAAACTTTTGACTGCACGATTCTTAAGTTTTGGCTTTCGGTGCATCAGGAGGCTAATAAAAAATAGATTCTTATAGATTTAGTAGTAATGGCATATGTACCCAACAGCGATGTATTGTTTTTAATTCTAGTTTAACTTAATGAAGAGTCTGACTGAATTTCGTTTTTTTTTTGACTTGCATATATATGCATAAGTCATTATAAAGTATATTTAAGTAAAAATTGACTTGTATAACTACATATATGTTATTATATTGTAAATTGTAATAAATATTATTATTATTATACTATGTAACGATTCATCGCTCGAAGACGGGCAAAGAAACATACTTTCTTATAAATAAATATTAGTATCCACTAAGCTTCGTAGCCAGTAATATAAGCCCTTACGAATCTGATATGCACTTTCTAAATTAGCAACCTAATATTATGGACAATTTGGTGAGATTATTAAATTGCACCATATGCCTGCATCATTAGACGTTAAATTGACAAGTTATTATGTGGCACAAATTAATTAATTATGTACTTAATAGAGTTATGATTCAGACGGACGTGCGCGATGAGAATGGTCCAGATTTGTTATGACTAAGCCAGTACAATACAACAGTTCGTATATTGTAACAAAATATCTTGATGCATCTTCTTTGTAGGGAAGACAGAGGAACACATAACAATAAATAACAAAATTTTGCTTTTTTTTTATTTTAATGTCACATTCTAAGCACGGGTCTTCTTTCAACACAAGGGTCATGCCAAAGTCCAAACTTGTAAATTAGTTTTCCTTCAAGGAATGAGCGAGCGGGGTTTGGACTCACTTTATTCTGAACCCTAAGGAGTGTTCTCTTTGCATGTATGGTATTTTTTTAGAATTTACATATTATTATTTTATATGTAGTTACAAGAAACTTACTTTCCAGCCTATCTCTTATTTCTATGCAAAAAAAAAAAACTATTTGCTTGCATTCTAATCTAAAGAAATTTTGTTGACTTCAGATCATCTTTTATCAATTAAATTATTTCGTTTTTTTAACTTTCAGTTTCTTCCGGTTTCTTTATATTTTCGGCAAGTTTTCCAATGTCCCCCTAAGACCCTATTCGCTTAAAGTATATTAACTTAATTCTGAATTTAATCAACACTCGATTATATTTCTGTTCCTATTTAAATATATATATAAGCAAGTTTTTTGCGTATAATATATATATATATATATATTTATATATATATATATATATATATATATATATATATATATATATATATATATATATATATATATATATATTTAAATAGGAACTAACAAAATGGTAATAAATTCTAGCAAAATGTGTTAATTATATTATTTAGTATTCTGTTTCTCAAACAAAACCCACTATAAAACGTTAAATATTTAATAGTGCAATTTACACATCTTAGCACAGTGTAGGCAGAACTTAATGTAGGGCTTCTCTATTTCCCGCGGGTTAAGCGTGATGAATAATAATTTCAAAATTTTCAGGACATGTCATTGACCTATTATATTTCAGTGGAAAAGGCCTTTTTGCGAAATGGTTTGTTTAAAATTTAAATAGGATCAACGAATTTTATATTACTTCAGTGACAATTTTCTGGAGCCCTTGAGGCTTCTTCCTTATTAGCCTCCTTTTTTATCTTCCAGCCCTTAGGCTATTTCACAATCTACTATTTTTATACTGTGTTAATATTATTACGTCTAATATTTATTTCTTTCATCAAATAATCAATTTAATTTCAAAGCAATTTATACTTTTACAAATTGTGTTTTTACTGTTTGCCCTGAAGTCTTGAACCTTATAAATGAATATAGCGGTTCTGAATTATACGAAATTTGGATGAATAAACAAAAAGTCGTACATATTTCTGTACTAAAATATGTAACCGAGATTGTTTTTGACATTGGCATTATTAAATTTAGACAGAAATAAGAAATTTCCTTCCCATGATAAAAAAATAAGCTTTAAGCATTTGTCGAATATATTAGATAAAAGATAATTATAATTTGTATGGTTATTGATAATTTTATAAAGAGAAAATGCATCTCTTGTTTCTTTTCTTACAGCTCAATGGATTTGAGTGAAATTCGAAATGAATATAGCTTATATAGTTAACATATAGTCTATTTTTTATATACGAACCTATCAGATGAGTGAAGTCGCGACCAAAACCTAGTCTATATAGCAATATTATAAAGAGGTAAAGTTTGTAAGTTTGTGATGTTGTAGGGGGTAATCTCTGGATCTACTCAACCGATTTAGATAAAATTTGGTAAGAAGATAGTTTGAGACCATAGGAAGGACATAGGATAGTTTTATCCCGGAAATTATCCCTTACGGGAGTGAAAATGGGGATGAAAGTTTGTATTGGGAATCAAAGTTCGTATAGGGACTAACCCGAGCGAAGCGAGGGTGAGTCGCTAGTCTTGTATAAGTTCAAAAGAAGTTTTAGAAACATTTAGTAATCTAGTTAAGCATATCCATCTAACAAAATTTGATCTCTCTCAGGGACATATAATCACATATGCAGATGATACTGCTTTGATATTTGCTGCGGATACGTGGGCAGATGTTTTCTCATTTGCACAGATAGGTATAAATGCAATTACTAATTGGCTATACAGTAATAAACTTTCACTCAATATTAGGAAAACAAAATATATAGCTTTTTCATTAAGAAAACCTATTCGAAACCTTGAAAATTTTAATTTAATAATTCATTCATATAATTGATTAACTAAGGACAATAGCTGTTCCTGTCTATCACTTGAATCTGTTGACTATATTAAATATTTAGGGGTAATAATAGATAAGAATTTAAATTTTAAACAACATATTGACACACTTAGCAGAAGAACTCATAAATTAATATATATTTTTAAAACCATTAGACACGTTTTGGATCCGGATATATTAAAACGAGTTTACTTAGCTTTATGTCAGTCTATTATAACGTACTGCATATCAACGTGGGGCGGTGCTTCTTAAACCGTATTACTAAAGATCGAAATCGCTCATCGTGCAATTCTTAAAGTAGCAACATTTAAACCTTTTCTATATCCTACATCACAACTCTATAATAACTGTAAGGTCCTTACGGTAAGACAACTGTATATACAAACGATCATTCAGAAACAACATAGTTTACTGCTATATGACCCAACGAACTTAAATAAACGCAAAAATTTTTCTGTAGATACAACTAATTTTAAAACAACTTTCATAAGAAGATTCTTTGCATTTTTAGGACCACACTTATATAATAAACTAAATAAAACATAAGACATTTACTACTATTTGATTACCTGCAAAAATTAACTTATATTGAAACTGAAAATCTTCTTAGTATTCATATCTGATCATAATGTTTATTATATAACTTGATCCTGCAATATTGCCCATGTAAAATAATAATACCCAGGCACGCACACGCGCATACACACACACACACACACACACACACACACATACACAGACACACATTACACACTCCTCTCCTTTAATTACTCACACACATTACACTCATTACACAAATACTTCTTACAGTCATGCATTACACATCTTAAGAGAGAGGAATGACATATTTAGTAATATTAATTAATATCTTTAGTTGATATGTAATTCTTTATTTTTTTTGGTAATATTTATGTCACCTAACCGTGGGGATATGGCGCTGACAGCTGATGCACAGGTCTCCTAGTTCGGCTGCAGATGCTATGTTTTAAATATTTGTACGAGTATGTACCAAATTAGATTTAGTAAGTGTTAAGCAAATATCTGGATGTAATTACTATCTTTTGGAAATAAAGAACTTATTATCCTAAGCTTCTGGTTTTCGTATGAAAGAGATCGCTTCTATACAGGAGATTAACGATAAGACCGCTTTTGGATCATTTCTTTAGGTTTTCATTATTTAGTTTTGGCCAATACTACGGAAAATATATAAGTTATTTCAGAGTATTTTTTTATATATAAATATAGATTTATTTAATATACCTTTTATTAATGTTGGGAAATGCATATCACATGCATACATTATGGTAGATATGTGGGACTCACCGGCTAGGAATTCCAGTACTACCTAATTCCCGTCTTGATCGTGCGATCGAGCATCGCTTGATCGCTTACGCGCTCAACCACGACGCTCCGACGGCAGGCTTATCAGAATACACCACAACAAGCAAGAAGTTTCTACTACGGTCCACTCTGCTATCAGATAAGGACCAGGAGCAACCCGCATGGTAAACCTCCCAGTGGGCCATATCCCATTGGACCGTATCCCAGTGTGTCTCTTGGCTTTACGTTTGGCGGTTGGATTGCCGGACGCTAATTAACCCCCAATTAGACGCTTATCTATACTAATATTATAAAGAAGTAAAGTGTGTTAGTTTGTGTGTTTGTGAGTTTGTGACGTTGTAGGGGGTTATCTCTGGATCTACTGAACCGATTTAAATGAAATTTGGTAAAAAGATGGTTTGAGACCCTGGGAAGGACATAGAATACTTTTTATCCTGGAATTCATCTCTAAAGGGAGTGAAAATGGGGATGAAAGTTTGTATTGGGAAGCAAGCTAGGGATGAACCCGAGCGAAGCAAGGGTGAGTCGTTAGTGTATAATAAAAAAATATCGAAATACTTAAATAAAATAGTTAAATAGAAGGCAGAAGACAAGATCCTAAAACTAGTTTAACTTCCTACTGAACTTCTTTTAATACAACTTTTAATTTTTACAATCCTTTACATAATTATGTACGTATTATGTAAGAGGCAAAGACTCGTACGTGAAAAAATACCATTAGTAAGTTTATTTTGTACTTTAAAGGCAAATGTTTCACTTTAACTACTTGGTAAGGCTATCTCTAAACTATAAATCTGTTTTTAAACTTCTTTTTGTTAAGCATTTTACGTTTCCCCGAGACTAGAGCGCTGTTAGCGTGATATTTCAAATGAATTATTATAGCCTGTGCATCATCCAATATACCGCGAAAACGACGCAGTGAGCAATGTTGTCAGATAGATTAACTTATCTCAATATTTCATTAAGGTTAGCTTTTAAAATATCTTAATGTTTACTTTTTTTGCTATAATTTTAAATAAGAAACAGATTAAAATTATGATGCTTAATGCTTGATGAGTTATGAGGGTTCTGGGTTCCCTAGTAATATAATAATACTAGACTTGATTCCTCATACAATCTCATCTTCATCCCCATTTTCACCTCCTTAAGGGATGATTTTCGGGATATATTCTATGTCCTTCCCAGGGTCTTAAACCTTACTTACCAAATTTCATCTAAATCGGTTCAGTAGATCCAGAGATTACCACCTAAAATATCACAAACTCACAAGGTCACGAACTCACAAACTTTACCTCATTATAATATTAGTATAGATTGTTATTGAGTTGTTAACTGTAGACCCGAAATATAGATACACAGTGAATTAATCTACATACATATTATTACTACTAGATAATTACTAACCAATCAACGTATTAACATAATTTTGTAGTAGATGGGTTATGGGTTTGATCTTTGTGCTATAAAGAGAGAACCAAGTAATTTCTTATTTTCTCCCCTTTATCAGTATCGAGATTCTGTAGTGCATGTTGTATAAAATATCATTTCGTGTTAATTTGTACAATTTTTTAAGTTAGCACTGAGCTTCGAATAACAAACAATACATTTTCTAAATAAATTGTTCACAAGAAAAAGTAAAATGCATCTCAAGAGAGATATTTATTTAGGATGTAGAAGAAATACTAACGTTGCACTTTTTAGTTTATGTGTCTGAATTGACTGAAAATTGAAATTCTGTTTTAAATATACTAAAATCTATTTTTTTTTGTTAGATCCAGTACAATAAATATATTATATTGAAAACGTCTTTTTTTTAATATATGTAAGTATGCCCCTATTAGATCCTATACTGTGGAAACTACTTCATATACTCAGATTAACGTATTCTGAGTTTCTTTAAGTTGAAGAAACAATGGTCATTAGTCACACTAATATTGTGTGTAACTGTTTCTGTGTACTAGCATGTATGTCTGCAGATCTGGAGATCCTGCTCCTTTAGGTATTGTCTTTTTGTAAAGAAAGTTTCAGTAACAGCCCGAAGTTGGGAAGCTGGCAGTGTTTCACCCCGGTGCATTCCTATGCGTATCTCCTGCGCTGTCGGCCGCTGTGCTGAAATTTGTCAGGAGGACATTACGTGTGTATACACAGAGATAGTCTATGACTCGGAATGCCCATAGACTAATAAAAAACAAAATTGGTACTGCCTGAAAATAATACTATTGCATAAGTACACTAGGTAAATTAAAGAAAAAATAAAATAAAGACACAAGTCTACACCTGAGATCCACACATTTTTTATATATTTTTTAATAATCTCGTCAAATCGCTAGGGTATTCTTAAATATGACTCAACTGTGCCAAAACGCCAGTGATAGGACTTGTTATTATTCTAAACTAGCAACTCACCCTCGCTTCGCTCGGGTTCGTCCCTAGCTAGATTCCCCATACAATTTTCACCCCCTTAAGGGATGATTTCCGGGACAAAAAGTATCCCTACGTCCTTTCCAGGGTCTCAAACTATCTTCTTACCAAATTTCATCTAAATCGGTTCAGTAGATCCAGAGATGACCCCCTACAACGTCACAAACTCACAATCTCACAAACTCACAAACTTTACTTCTTTATAATACAGTATAGATAAAAAATATAATAATGATGATACTAAGAAAATCTAGAACTTTTATGAAAATTAAGGGAAATATTTACCTTGCAGCATCTAACTTAGTACTTGGAGCAAGTGTGTAGATAATCCTGTAATTTTACATTGTGTCGTTTATTTGTACAAATTTTTCTCATAAACTCATTTTTGAAGCAATTTACATATTTCTATAAAAATTTACATATACCTTCGCTTTAGAGTATAGAAAAGGTAATAAATGTCATTTTTGTAATTTAATGGCTAGTCTGAAGCAAATTTTTTGAATTAACTTTCTCATTTTAAGGTGACGTTCTTCGACTACTCTTTGGTAGTTCATCCGTAAAGATTTTAAGAGGAACTTATGTAGTGTTTCAAACTTAAAAGGTTATAATAATTCTGTACGTGTATGATATATTTCACCAAATTTCGTACGATCCATAATTCTTATATTTTCTTTAAATCTTTTCTAGTAGGTATTTCAGGAAATAATATTTTACCAAAATGTACTTACAATTTATTATTAATTATATTATTTTCCTATAAAAGATTGGTATTGCGTTAAAACGCGTAGAAGTTACAATTTACACAAATTTGCTTAAACTTGTGTTTTCAACGACGATAATTACTTACTACATGGATGATATCAAGATGGTACCTCGAGTAAAATATGTAGTTACATAGTGATTGTGCATGTTGCTAATCTATAGTTTTCCATGCTATCTATACTAATATTACCTATAAATAGGTAAATTTTGTGAGTGTATGAGTATGTGATGTTATAGAGAGTAATCTCTGGATCTACAGAACCGATTTGGATGAAATTTAGTAAGAAGATAGATCGAGACCCTGGGAAAGACACAGGATACTTTTTATCCCGGAAATCATGCCTTAAGGGGGTGAAAATGGGGATGAGAGTTTGTATGGGGAATCAACTTAGGGACGAACCCGAGTGAAACGAGGATGAGCCACTAGTCTTATATTTATAGCCACCTTAAATTTGAAAATCCCCCATAAAATTAACATATTTTCTTTGTTTACAATAACTCATACTCCATTAAAGGGGAAAAAATATCTTTCTTTATTTTTACGGAAATCTAACAGTCGTCAGCTGATGCAAATGTGTAGTTCCTTTGTCTATCATTTGTATAATCACGCCATTTACATTCCCTTCTATAAAATTTAAGATCCTTCTCCTCGTGTCACTGCACTCATGTTTACACATAATTGTACCTGGGAGATTTATTCATAAATAATGGTTATCTGTATATTTTTCCGCTTCATCCGTATTATTATTTTATTTTTATACTAGTGGATCGCCCTTGCTTCGCTTAGGTTCACCTCTAGAAAAAAACAAATCTATCCCACGGGAACCGTACAAGGAATAATAAGTAGCAATAAAAAGCCTATGTGCTATTCCAGACTATAATCTTACTCTGTGCCAAATTTTATCCAGATCCGTCCAGCCGTTCTGGCGTGATTGAGTAACAAACATCCAAACATCTAAACTTTCACATTTATAATATTAAGTAAGTTTATTATGAAAAGATTAAGTCTATTTATTTGTTATATTTGAACCATTTTAAAATGAAACTATCTTTTCGGGTTTTGTCAAAGTTTTATTTCATATTTTAGTTCCCGATGTTTCGAATGCTTTACAGTAAACATGGTCACAATCCTGTGTCCAAACGGGAGAGACTGAGCATCCGGTCAGTCTCTTTTGTTCCCGTAAAATATAAATAAAATTCGCGTAAATCTAAGAAAGCACTATATTGGAAACATTTAAGTTTTTTTTAAATAAAAATATATTTCTTAATAACCGTTGTATCTACTGTTTGTATCTATACCTTCGAAAATTTTGAACTTAAGTATTTTATAGGTTTTCAACATTATTTCTAGCAAACTATAAACACATATATTATGATATATATATATATATATATATATATATATATATATATATATATATATATATATATATATATATATATTGTTTGTATTCTGCAAGAGAAATAGCGAGATAAAATATTTTAGATGTATTTGTACTTGTTCTTTTAAACAGCAGCGAACTAAACGTAAGCTAATTGTAATCTAAAACAAAAGTAACAAAAATGACGTCTCTTCAATAATGGTCAGTATTTGGCGTAGACCTCTCACTTTTCCTTATAAGTCTAGTCTTTAAAAGTAAAAAACATTATGAGTGTTGGCCATATAAACAAGTAAATTAGGTTTTGCATATATCATTTCGCTGGTATAATGATTAGTACGGTTGTAGATTTGGATATCATGGGTTTGAGTCTCGGTACGGGCCAAGTATAGTTATTTAGTTTTTTGTCAAAAAATTCAGTAACAGTCTAAAGTTGCCAAAATTTATTTTTCCAAAATATCTAGTCATTACTATGGCATGATATATGCAAAACGAGGGACGTTATGAATACAATATAAATGTAATATAATTTTTAGTATAAAATAAAAATCAAATATTACTTGTTTATAAACTATATATAAAAAAGTTTAGTTTTATTTCCTTTGAGAACCGTTTTTTTTTGTTTTCTGGCCCATGACGAGCTTTAGTGTTATTAAAAAAAGGTGTTCGAATGTCAACTACTGGGCAAAGTAGTAATTTTTTAAAGCTATGTATATCCATAATAATATTATAAATGTAAAAGTGTGTTTGTTTGTTTCTTTTTCCTTCTTTCACGTCGAAACGGATTGACGGATTGGCATGATTTTTTGTGTGGAGATAGCTGGAGGGCCAGAGAGTAACATAGGCGACTTTTTCACGCGGGTGATTATCTCATTCCCACGGGAAAACACGTTATAATACAGCCCAAAAAATTATTTACGATCAGAATTACTTGAAACTTGGTACTAATGCTCTTCAAAACAAATAAATACGCGTCTTAGCATTTTTCGAA
This sequence comes from Brenthis hecate, assembly GCA_951806755.1. Taxonomy (NCBI): domain Eukaryota; kingdom Metazoa; phylum Arthropoda; class Insecta; order Lepidoptera; family Nymphalidae; genus Brenthis; species Brenthis hecate. The sequence goes on along the minus strand of OX638260.1, from coordinate 2,313,922 downwards.
ATTCATCCCATAAGGGAATAAAATAGGGCAGGATTTTAGCGCAAGCGAAGCCGCGGGTTCTTCTAGTATGTATATAATTTAAAGTTTTATTGAGAAAGTAAATAATAATGCGTACTTTAAAAGAAAAAAGAAATAATAAAATTTTAAGACAGCGTCACGTGGATAGGACATAATAAGTAAGGAGCCTCAAAACTAAAATAATATGCAAATCCTTTTAATGTTCAAGCTCATGATCACTTGCTGTGAAACATGGTTCAATTAAAAATCTAATAATGTGATATGGGATAAAGCTTAAAAAAAAGAAAAAGTTATAAATATATAGATATGTTGTGTATCACGTTTATCTATACCTACATATAATAAAATTCTAACTAAGCCGAATCTATACATTAAATATTTTTTGGCAAATGTTATTGAAATAGACATTATTATCGATACAGAGGCCGAATCTATAGTTTTTAGAATTTTTGTGTGTCTGTCTGTCTGTCTGCATATCTGTCTGTCTGTTACCGCATCAAGGAAAAACCACTGGAGGGATTTTGATGAAATTTTGTATTCGGCCTTTGTCTCGATAATAATGTCTATTTCAATAAGATTTTCCAAAAAATATTTAATGTACAGATTCGGCTTAGTTACAATTTTATTATATGTATAGATATGTATGTCAAATATTCACGTAAATCTAAGAAACTATTAGCTACATTTAATTAAGAAATTTGCGGTATATTTTTATATAGCTCAGAAAACGTGGAAAAACAAATTTTAGTAATAGGGTTTCGCCTTTGTCCTGGTATATTGGAAATGAAAACCTAAGAATAAATGTATTAACGAGGATCACTTATAAAAGACATACATAGATATTCAAGTTTTTTATAGTTTTTATAACAAAAATAAATAGGTATAACAAAAATATAACAGGCTTTTTTAAAACCAGCCCTCGTGTTGGGCCTGTCCCTCAATGCGAGGGGCCATAGTCCGCCACGTTGGTCAAACGCAGATGGGAGGACTTCAAACGTCTTTCAAAAACTAGCTAAGTTCTCATATAAATGCAAGCTCCGTCACGATATTTTTTTCAAAGTACCAACAAGTAGTAATCTTGTTGGAATTGAAATTCGCTCATGAAATTTTTGGACATTCAAGAAAGCATATTACCACAGATCATATAATACTATACTAGTAGTATTACCAATGGCCTACCAATACTAAATTGACGGCATGTTTTGTTCAGTTTGTAGTGACCCTACTTGCTATGCCAGCGGTCGCGGGTTCAGGTTCCGCTCAGGTCATTCATTTGTGTGATAAGCACGAATGTTTGTACTCCAGTCATGGGTGTTTATATTTATAATATGTATATATTTAAAGTTATATATGTGTAGTGTATCAACTATCTGGTATCCATAACACAAGCCTCGTAGCTTACCATGGAACTAGATGGTGCTGTGCGTTAATGTCCCAACATATTTATTATTATTATTATTATTAAAAATGCTTACAATTTTTCTTTTAGTAAAACTCGAATATATGTAGTGTCAAATACATATTTCTTGTGTTCTAATAAAAAAATTATAGAGAGAAAACACTCCTCTCATATTACTGATTTTTTTAATTATATTCCGAAACGTCCGTATTATAACAAAATGTAGAGTATGAAATAAGATATCAAAAAGTTAGATAAGAAAACAAATAGTTTGGTGTGATTCAAAATATCATGTAACATTGGCTTGAGGTAGAAATTGAATTGTGAACGCATCGTTGCATACACGTTCCTATGTGATTCAAAAGACGTAGGTTCTATTTTGTTCTCAATTTCCTGTTGTTGTTTTGGTATATTCCATGAAGTTATGTTTTTAAACTGAAATAAATATAAAGGTAATGGAAAATAAAATGGATTAAATATTTTTTCTTTAATCTTTTGTACGATCCGATTCTAGATTATATAAAAATGTTTTATGAAAAACGACATCAAAAAATACAAAATAATACGATAATAACAAATATTTACTTATAAATAAGAAAAACCTAACCTTATATAAAAAGAACCATAATAATTTAAAATATCGACCCGCCTATGTTTCCATTATTATTATTTATTTTCTTTTAAATATACATAAATAAATATGTTGGGACATTAACACACAGCACCATCTAGTTCCAAGGCTCGTGTTATGTATACCAGATAGTTGATACACTATACATAGACACATACGTAACTTTAAATACATACATATTATGAATAATAATTATAAACACCCATGACTGAAGTACAAACATTCGTGCTCATCACACAAAGGAAGGCCCCTAGCGGGGCTCGAACTCGGGACCTCTGACAAGTGGCATAGCAAGTAGGGTCACTACAAACTAAGCCAAACGTGTATTCTTTTATATATTAGTAAAGTCTTTTTGCAATGTACAAAATTAATATGAAATGGAAACGCACATTTTATGTACATAGATGTAAGCATAAAGCTATATATCTATGTATCTCTCAAAAATAGTGCAAAATTATTATCTTAGGCATTATCCATGTTCCTATGTACATCTCTGTTTAATTTCACCGAAATCTGTTCAGCGGTTTAAGTTTGGAAAGGTAACAAGCAGATACCTTTTATAATATAGTATGCATTAATTTCGCTAACTCAATATAGATTGATATATGGGACGTCATAAATATTTTTCATCGTATAAATAAATGTGGAACAACTCCCTGGTGAATTAAACTTACTTCGTATTCTCCTTTTGAGTTCATAACAATATAACCAATTTTGTGTCTTGAAGATGGATGTTTCTAATAAAATTTTCTGTTAAAATCGAAGACCAAAAAGTAATTTACTTTAATGTTACACTTTGATGTAAAGGTATATACTATATACGCATTAGCGTACCTGGCCTTTTGTGGCACCGATGCAAAAAAAAATGGCCCTTTGCCTATTTTGAAAACGAATGTGATCCACAGACAGAAACAGTTTTTGAACTTCTCACTTTTTTTAAATGGCTCTTACGGAAGAACGGGTAGAGTAAAATTTAGTAAAAAATACTGGGGCCCCCTTGAATCAGGGGCCCTATGTGACTGCATTGGCTGCATTGGCATAGCTACATCACTGGGTATAAGCATACCAAAATGAAAATCACAGTTATAACGCCTCGTTAATTTAATCTATGTTCTTTCTTAGTCCTAAGTCCTTGCAGTTAAATAATTATGACATATTTACTGAAAAATTTATTCCATTATAACGCAAAGCTAGTTATTTCTCTTTTAGCCTTATAAAAATCAGTGCAATATTTACGAATATATCGCGTAATAAACACACAAAAAAAGGATTGCAAACCTCAATTATTAAGTCGGTTAAAAGGTAATTATAATATGGAATACTAGTACAAAGGAAAATATGGTAGGTGCAGGCATGACGAGATGTGTTCTCCGATCTAAGGGTCTGTAACACCATGACCGCACCGAACTTCGTGTTTATAGAAAGAAACGTTCAATTGGTCACACCAAGACTCGAACCTAGGACCTTATGGTTTGAGGTTTTATAAGTTAAGCACTAGATCAATAAGGAAACCGGAGAAATATAGTATCGAATATCAGGGTTAAGCTGCAAAAGTGTTGGGAAAATAGGCAAAGAAACGGAATAATTACAAGGACTAAGCAAAGATCTAATTTCAAAGTAAATTAAGTATTATTTTTAGTTCTTCACTTTACCTCTTATTTATAAGGTCTTTACATTGATTTTTTTAATCGCCTCTTATATATTATACTAGCGTTTTCCTGCGGCTCCTCCCGATTAGTACATTAATCACCAACACATCACGTACTAAAACCTTCTCCGAAACACGCTGCATCTTATGGTATGAGTATTATTCTGATCGGTTCAGTATTTATCGCAGTATAAACGCAAAAAATCGGCTCTCTATTTATTAGTACAGATTATTTTGTTTTTATGCGTTGTTTTTATATATTATTAAATTTCATCTAGGCCTGGACAAATGTAAAGTATTTTAATGATATCACTGATGTATTCAAAAAACAATCAATCAAAGGATTAAGAATTTAATTATTTAAAATCGAATAAATACATAAATAATAATAAATATGTTGGGACATTCACACACAGCACCATCTAGTTCCATGGTAAGCTACGAGGCTTGTGTTATGGATACCAGATAGTTGATACACTACACATATATGTATACACTCTAAATATATACATATTATAAATATAAACACCCATGAGTGGAACACAAACATTCGTGCTCATCAAATGAATGTCGCTAGCATGACTCGAACCCGCAACTGCTGGCACTGCAAGTAGGGTCACTACAAACTGAGCCAAACGTATCGTCAAATATAATAATAAAATAATAATAAGTACGGATAATAAAACTATACATATAGTAAAATTGGAACTAAGTCGAATCTGTACATTAAATATTTTTTGGAAAATCTTATTGAAACAAACATTATTATCGATACAGAGGCCGAATCTATAGTTTTTAGAATTTTTGTCTGTCTGTCTGTTACCGCATCACAAGAAAACCATTGGAGGGATTTTGATGAAATTTGGTATGGTGATAGTTGGTTATCCGGGTCAACATATAGGATACTTTTTACCGTGGGAAAATATCTCATTTCTAAGAAAAAATACAAAAACTGCATTGTAAGATTATACTAATATGTAAAACCTAAGAATTTGGTTTTTGGTCATCTGAACTCGGGCGGAGTCGCGGGCAATGCTAGTAAAATATAATAATAATTTAATCCAAACTATAAGATTTTTCGACGCGGTACAGAAAAATGAGCCTTCATTTCAAAATATACCCACTACATGTTTCCTTCGTTATCTTTATACGAGAATGTAAGTTTCCTTCAAATAAGCAAACACTTAACACATAATTAGTAGGTATATATCCTGACTAAAGCCATTTCCTTCGAAAAAAAAATATATGACAACTCATTTGATTTTGCACTTTATCTTTTTGAAAATAAAGTTTATTTTTAAATAGCACATTTAGGCTTAAATAAACCGGTTATGCAAGCGATTATCGTGTAATGACGTTAAAGTACTTTGATAAGGATTTCAGCTGAAGTTTCATTCTTGTTGACATAGTTTGTGCAAAAGAAAAGTTATTGGAACGTTCTTGTGATATCGTAAAATACCTTTGAAATTCTGTATGAATTTTGTATATTTAACATATGTTGCTACTGTAAGGTTGCATTTTTATATATTGAGTATTTTAATAGAAAATAATATATTTGATTAATTTGTTATGATTTATGTATAAGGCATTTAGTTATATGACCTTGGCCGATAGGAATGTGTTTAAAAAAAAAGAAGGGCGCGTATATTCATTTGTTTTCCCGCGTTTTTGCACAGAGATGTCGGTACCACCCTCTAGTGACTGGTCACGAATTGTTTGTAATACTGAAAATTATGATTAAAAATTATGTAACTCACTGACGATTATAAAAGTACTGAATATAATAATATAAGCAAGGAATATCTCTAAGTTTTATTAGGGATCCTATACTACATACTCGTGAACTTTCAGTTTTTAAAGATTATACGTTGCAGAATAAATCTCACCTGATATAGAAATATAATAATAATACACCTTAAATTATCCCTTGATATTGTAATAAAAGAAAACAATTGACAAAACTCCTGGTGGTTATAATTTCACAAGTGAAATTATAATTTCAAAGTTTTTACATACATAGAGCAGTACATCATTAACTATCGACTTACCCTCGCTTCGCTCGGGTTCGTCTCTAGGCGCGTTTTAACGGTTATGTAAGCGTATAGTACAATTTTTTGTATTTCTCGGCTTTTCTGTACTATAATAAGCATGTATTATACATATAAACCTTCCTCATGAATCACTCTATCTACTGCTGAAAATTGCATTAAAATCCGTTGAGTAGTTTAAAAGATTTAAGCTCACAGACAGCAGGAGCGAAGCATCATCGCATGAACTCTGCTTTTTGCACTAATGTTTTTATTTTTATTATGTTAATAATATTGCCCGCGGCTCCGCCCGCATTTAGATGACCAAAAACCAAATTCTTAGGTTTATCCGTGATGCGGTAACAGGCAGACAGACAGACAAAAATTCTAAAAACTATGCCTTTGTATCGATAAAAATGTCTATTTCAATAAGATTAAAAAAAAATATTTAATGTACAGATTCGGTTAAGTTACACTTTTATTATATGTAATTATTATGTTATCAAAAAATTTTATTGTTTTATTAAATTAATATTTAAACTTATTTGTAAATCAATATCGTTCATAGATTTATCTCAATTTACATACCTCAACGTCTGAACAAAGGTCTCTACAATTCGAGTTCAATTATCATATTATTAACTTTCGTAGGATAAAAATGGATAGTGATGTCTCTTTAAAATGAATCCTCGATAGTGAAAAGAAATGGTATCAAACGATTTGTGTTTCAGATACAACAGATTTTGTAAAGTTATCATAGTAATATTGCCCATGAATTTTTGTTTGGTAAAACAATTTATTAAGAAGAAATCTGTATTCTTCTTCTTCTCCCTGCCCATTTCCCAATCACTTGTGGTCGGCGCAGTACATCTTCTGTACTGCTGATAGGATTTGGCAAAAGTTTTACGACCGGCCGCCTGCCTGACGTCAACCCTCCTTGGAAATAATAGGTGTATAATGTATTATGTATATCCTTGTATTATGCACACAATATTATAACAAAAAAAAAGTGTATTTAGGCAAAACTATCTTTTCGGTTTATCCGTTTGGTCGCTATGATGCCACAGACAGACACACAGATACACACGTTAAACTTATAACTCCCCTTTTTGCGTCGGAGGTTAAAAATGAACGAGGTCAGAGTTAATACTAAGTATAAAATCACTTTTATTCTCTAATACTTCCGTTTTAAGATTCAGGTATCAACTGAATATAAGTTATCTAATACTGATTGATTCAGAACAAAATCTTCGAAATCGATGGATAGGTATTATTATATCTGGCTTAGATTAACGAATATTTAATTTTCTCGTCTCGCCTGAGGAATCTTATAAAAAGGTTTTTAGTCATTTCTAAATGGAAATTTAAAAAGTGTTGAAGGAAAGATCTAGATTGTACCATTTTAAAAAAATGTGTTTTAAGATTTTTTTAATGCAGTAATCAAGTGTACATTTTTTTTGTGACTTCTAAAGGCAGGAAGGAGGTTTTTATTTTTATTTATTTATTTAATTTTATTTATTTAATCATTTATTTTTTTATATTTTTGTCTGGGTGTACCCATATTCGCGATATGTTCGCTTGTTTTATACCGATTTTTACTATTGTTTTTGTTTTTTTAATAGGTTATATGTACCTTAAGGGTAGCCTTAAGGATAGAAATAGGTACTTTTATAGTGCTAGTGAAGTCGGTGTACAATTTTAAATAGAAAGACTATAATAATGATATGTATGAATCTATACTAATATAATAAAGAGACAGAGTTTGTCTGTTTGTTTATTTAATTGTTTGAACACGCTAATCTCTGGAACTACTATTAGATAGCCCGCTTATTGAGGAAACCCAAGGGAGCGGAGCGGTGATCATAAATGTCAACAAATCGGGCAGACTTCCATACATTATTGTAAAACTGATGTTTATATCGGAAGCTTAAACACGGGCGAAACGGCATGTAGCTGCTAGTATTTAATATAGGTTATTTGTTTAGGCACATTACTAGTACTAAAAATGGCTAAATGGGTTTTGATATAACTGTTTATGCTATATAAGCAATAGCTGGTATTAAAAACAAAGCTCGTCTGTTATACAGTGGTGAGAATAAACTAAGACGTTAAAATCTTATGGCGATTTCGACAACATATTATGCTATATAATAATTAATCTATATTTCTCTCTACTAATACTGAGTTAATGACTACCACATCCCTTTTATTAGTTCATCGACACTATCCATAGACTTTCGATTAGACAATACTAAAACCGAACTAATAAAACGTTTATAGAGCCGCGTAGACTTGATAAGTCAACATTTTGTTACTGTGTGGAGTAAAAATGAAGAAAAGTGGTTAGAATTTCTAGATATAAAAATTAATCAATATGACAAACGGCATGCCATAACATTAAAACCTACTTGTTCCTTTAATTACATTAAATTGTTACTTATTATTATGCAATATACAATTATTATTATATATAACTAGCGGCTCGCCCTCGCTCCGCTTGGGTTCGTCCCTAGGTACGTTGTAATTGTTAGTATGGAATAGATAGATTATATATTTATATGTATTATATACATTATATAATATATATATATACATATACATATATATATATATATATATATATATATATATATATATATATATATATATATATATATATATATATATACATATACATATACATAGGTATGATGAGTTGTTGTGGGTTATTTTATAACGTGTTTTCCCATGGGAATGAGTCTCTCGCGGTAATAAGTACTCGGTAAAAATCTCCACACAAAAAATCACGCCAATCCGTCACTCTGTTTCGACGTGGACAAACAAACACACTTTCACATTTATAATATTATTATAAATTGTAGGATAGTATAAACAAAAACAATATGGTTACAAAGAGGTTTTTCGACATAAATTATAATTTTACTTAACACTGTTTTGGATAAATATTTTTTCTACTTTATCTATAGTACTTTATATATATATATATATATATATATATATATATATATATATATATATATAATATATATACGATTTTTTTCTTTTTTGTTCAGTAGCTATTGACGAGCTTTAGTGTTATCAGTAAAAATTTTTTGGAAAAACAGATATTTTTTTATATGTTGATTATGGTTGAATTCAAGCACTGGGCAAACACAGATAATATAATGAGATCTACTATCGACTACACTTCATTAACCGATTTAAAAAAAGGAGAATGTATCTGTTGACAATTTCTTTTGTGTATATTTTTTCACGCGATATCTTTTCCCGAATTAAAAACCGATCTTTATAATGTTTTTGAATAAATCATGCCTCAAGGGCCTTCTCATAAAAATCCCATGAAAACTTAACCGTCAAGATGAACGGCGATAAAGAGTAAAAATTGTCCGTGATTGACTCGCTCACATTTATAATATTAGTATGAATAAAAAAATAATAAATAATATGTAAATATGTTTAGGTACTTGCTGTATGACTTCGATCACTTGGATATCAAAAAAACAAAATTGTGTTGCGTAAGAATTTCCCACTATTAACCTTATTAACCCCCGAAGCAAAAAGAGTGTGTTATAAGTTTGACATCGATGTCTGTCTTTGTGTGTATGTGTGTGTCTGTCTGTAGCATCGTAGCTCTCAAACGGATGGACCGATTTCGATGAGGTTTTTTTCATTTGAAAGCCAGTTTCCTTGCGGTGGTTCTTAGGTACGTTCCGTTAATATAGGTCCAGCAGTGTAAAAGTATCAGCTCTTTTCCAAAATGATGTAAAGCATTTTGACGTATGATTACTCGATTAAGTGCTTCACCCGTGCCAGTGTAATCGTGAAATGACAATTAATTTGCGTAGGTTTTTAAATTTTTAATTGAAGTTTTACTTTTTAGACCACGCAATATTCGTACAATGTTAGTAAAGTTACTACTAATTTGAAATTGTAATAACTTTCTTTATAGTTGATTGATTTTAATTAAATAAATACTAAATGTTATTTAAGGATAAGAACTAAAAGTGAATATATCCTTATATAGAAGTGAATATTTTCTTTGTTTTAAATCAGTAGAAAATATTTGATGTGATTTTTGACACAGACAAACAGATAGACAAAAAGTCTAAAAACTATAGGATTTTTCTTAATACTTATTTTATCAGTCCACTAAACTATTCTTTTTTTGCAAATATAAGCAATGTACAGACACGCGGAACTTTCATTCTTATTATACATATGTATAGATAGATATCAACAGCTGGTGTGACTATAATCTCGTCCTTATTTCGCTCATACTATAATAGAACCATATGCGTTGGGTATTTCACTTTTTACACTCTTACATTTCCAATCAATAACTCTCAAAAAACACATTTTTATACTGAAATAAAGAGAACTATTAAGATACTTGTATATCTATCTATATTCTATACATATAATAAAATTCTGAGTCGAATCTGTATATTAAATATTTTTTTGAAAAATCTTCTTGAAATAGTCATTAATATCGACACTGGACATATCGTGATGAAATTTGGTATGATGATAGTTGGTACTCCGGGTTAACATATAGGATACTTTTTACTACGGGAAAATATTCCATCTCTGAGACACCTATACTAACTGTTAAAACGTACTTAGAGACGAACCCGAGCGCAGCGAGGGTGAGTCGATAATTATATAATAATACTTGTATATTGTTTAGCTAGCGGCTCACCCTCGATTCGCTCGGGTTCGTCGCTAGGTACGTTTTAAATAGAGATAAATAGTTATTAGCCAACGCTAGCCATATAATTTTTTTTCGTTAATTTTTCTGATGTTTTAACACTTATTATCCTATTCCGGACTAAGAGAAATCCAAAAATTCAAATATCATAAAAATTGGTCCAGCCGTTCTTGAGTTTTATGTCACGTCACACGGGAACGCAATCGAACGGGATAAAAAGTATCCCATGTTCGTCTCCTGGCTCTAAGCTACTTCCCCACCAATTTTCAGCCAAATCGGTTCAGCCGTTGTTGAGTTATAAATAGTGTAACTAACACGACTTTCTTTTATATATATAGATAAAGAAGATAGATAATAAGTAATAATTTAATGTAATTAAAGGAACAAGTAGGTTTTAATGTTATGGCATGCCTTTTGTCATATTGATTAATTTTATTATTATATTTATAGTTATATACGAGATACGCATGCTTGAATTCGAAATCACGACTCGTTCGAGCGACCTCACGCTGTTTTGTGTCTAGCGTAAAAATGATTACGCGATTAAAGCAAAATAAATATATTTATATATTATGCTAACGTCCTTATATTACATACAAAAATATTTTTATTACAAGTAATGGTAATTCATATAAATGATTTACAGCATCCTAGATAGTAGGTAAATAGGAACTTAGTACTAGAGAATTAACCCTCGCTTCGCTTGGGTGCGTTCTATTGTCCCTTGGGTTTTAATATTTTTGTGCGGAACCCTGATTCTTTTTCGAAAATAAAAGTAGCCTTAGTTACTTGTTTATAACATCAGCTATCTGCAAGTGAAAGTCCCGTCAAAATCGGTCCAGTCGTTTCGGATATTATCCGGAACAAGCAGATAGACGGACAGACAGACAAAAAAATAACAATTATTGGTTTCTTATATGTAAAATACTGTTATTTTGACATTACAAACAGACACTTTAATTTTATTTATCTGTATAAATTATATCTGTAACTAAACGTTAGTTAGACAAGAAATTGAAAAGTTTGCAATCGCCTCGCCATTACATTAGTTTTGTTTTCAGCCACTGAACAGTGTGAAAAAATATAGAAACGAATCATTTATTTAGGCACCTACATATAAAACAAAAGAGTTAGTCCAATTAGGCCGTTTCAAGCACGTGCTAGTCTTTGATAAAGTTGTCACAAAAGTGGCTTTTACCAACCTCGAAAAAGTTTCAGTTTAGAGGGAATATTCTTGTTTTACAAAAATATTCCAGTCTGGCGTTTGATAATGCAAGCCAGCCGAACTTGACAAAGATTACTAAGCAGAATAAAAATGTAATAATAGACTTTCACTGTTCTGTGAGGAATTCTATAATGAACGCTTTTTATCTTAATATTAAGAATGGGAAGCAAGAGATTAAGTCAGAGTAAATGAATGCACGCTACTTACTTCTCCGCCTTTTACCCGAACTAAATATATATATATATATATATATATATATATATATATATATATATAACTTTAAATACATACATATAATAAATAAAAGCACCCATGACTTGGAGTACAAACATTATTATTAATATCTTACTATTGTGTGACTTACTAAAGAAAGAAACTTAACCGATTTCGCTAATTCTTTTTTTAGAATATTCCTTGAAGTACGAGAATGGTTTTTACAGAGAGAAAAATTTAAAAAGTTGCCTGAAAAAGTCTAAAAACAACACTTTTCTATGCTCCCATACAAAAGTTTTGTAAAAAAAATTCTTAAAAGTCAATTTGCACTTCAATACCATACCATAAAGTTTAAGTGTTAGTGGAGAGGTTCCGGGAAGGCAAAACAATTGAGTGACGCTAGTATCGTATAAATATTAATGTCAATATTTGTCGATATTATTAACAAAAAAAAATATATGACCAACGCTGGCTAATAACTATTTATATCTATTTAAAACGTACCTAGCGACAAACCCGAGTGAAGCGAGGGTGAGCCGCTAGTTTGTAATAAAACCATTCACTCTAGTATTGCGATTGATTCGGCGAGCTCCAGCGCAGTGGGTAGTCCAGACAGACACATGTTATATTGGTCGCCAATATAGCTTTAAGAAAAAATCCTTATATTTTTACACGAACTTTTTTATTCTATATCGAATCTTACGATATGTTTTTTAGGATATTGAGTCTGAATTTTTTTGTTTGTGACAAATTCCATTGAATTTACAGTGCTATTTCAGATTTTAAGATATTTTCTTTTTAACCCCGACGCAAAAAGAGAGGTGTTATCAGTTTGACCGCTATGTGTATGTGTGTCTGCCTGTATGTGTCTATATAGCACCGTAGCTCTTAATTAAACGGGTGAATCGATTTAAATGCGGTTTTTTTATTTGACTGAAAAAAAAAATTATAAGTGTGGAACAAACAACAACGCGTGTCTGCTAGAGTAGTATAAATTAAAGAAAAATATCTATATAAAACTTTAAAAAAAACCGACTTCCAGGCACTAAAAGGTAAAAAATAACTAAACGGGGGTTTTCATTTAGAATAGATACCGAATCAGATATTTTCGAAGTCGGTGAGAGCCGACGCATAGGAAATCTAACATATTTTGATGCGAAAATACATATTATTTACCTATTAGATATTCATATCTTAAAATATTGTTCGCTGGCACCGACTTCGAAAATATCTGATTAGGTATCTATTCTAAATGAAAACCCCCGTTTAGTTATTTTTTACATTTTAGTGCCTCGAAGTCGGTTTTATTTATTTTTTAAAAAGTTCTTATTTTTATATTTTTAGTGTAGACGTAATAAGCAGGTAATTTGTAGGAAGAAAGTTTTTAATAACATATTCGATTAAACATTTTGTTTAAAAAAAATATTTATTGTTGATTTTTTTAAAAATCTATAAAATTTATATGGGACAATCTGGGAGGTATAACCCTTTCAAACAAAACAAAAATTTTCCAAATGGTTCAGGCGTCTTCGAGTAATCGGTGAACATACATAAACAAAAGATTCCGACGAATTGAGAACCTCCTTGTTTTTGGAAGTCGGTTAAAAATATTGTGAAATTTATTTATTTTTCTAGTATATTTTATTTAAGTTTTTTAAGCAATGTGTTAGAAGAATATACAGTGAGCGATAATCCGACTCACACTTGGCCATAGTTACTTACTAAGACATGTGTTTTATTTAAGTCTTACTTGACAACTGCATTATAATATATCGTAATAACTAAATACTATAAATTTTTGTCCTTAGGTCCGTATCATGTGGCAAATAAAGGACTTTGTAAAGGTCTTCCTTGCTATTGTTGACAACGACTCTAACTGCATAGCAATTTAACCAAAGATCTTAATCGTGTTAAGTCAATATAGTTCATCACTTTCGTGATAAACCGTTCGGAAAATTACTTCTTGCTTGCATTTGGAATACCTACTACATTATTTGGATCCTGAAATTTCGATATATATTATAAATTATTACGAGTCTATCTCAGAAGTAGGTCAGGTAGGCCAAGTAAAATTCAGTGTAACAGCACACAAATTTTATTATTTTATACAGAGTCAGAGTAACGCCTCAAACGACATTACAAAAAGGAATGGCGCATCACGCATTATTTAAAAGTCATGAAACAAAATACAACGCTGCTCCCGCCCTTTTTCCACTCAAGATGACAACGTCAGAAAACTCAAATAAATATTTTATATCAGAATGACAACATAAAGAATAAAATAATGAATCTACAATAATACATATAAATCCTATTTTATATAATTAATAGTTTATATTATTTTTAGTATAGCAAAATGTGAAAGTAACTCTCTTTTTCCTTTTCTCGTTGAAAGTTTCGGACTGGTAAGTTCCAGTGATGAGTTCGTTCAAACAAACAAAACATATTTTTTAACCTTATGTATTAGGATAGAATATATATATTACATACTCGTATGCCTCATCATAGGTATCTATGGCAAAATACCAGAAATATGTACTAGTAGACAATTTTCTAGAAAATACTCATGAAATACGATGAAGTAAATGTAATTTTATCTTGACTCTCGGTCTCACCTTTTGTAGTCTAAGAGGTCACGTTAAAATTAATATCTATAATATCTCCTCTGCTGACGCAAAATTAATTTATACGCCTGAGCAAAAGAAAATAAATTACTATTTTGGCGTTATACCTAAGAGTACAATAGCTTTTGATACGACAAAATCGTGCGGCTTTGTCTCTATGTATAGTGTGTATTAAAAAATCAAATATATTAAAAATCAAAGGAAATTTAATTAATGAATTATTTTTATTAACGTATAAAAAACTCAATGTAGTCTTTATTTTTGATCACGAAAGCGATTGACTTTAATATATGTAAAACCATAATTGAAAATAATTACTAAATAAATTGTAGTTTTATTTTTAACGCATATCTCTTGCACTATAAAGATGTTACGGATAGAATAAAAAGCGAGTGTTAACAACTGGAGTTTAACTGTACGTATAAAAGACGTAACTTGATTCTAATGCTACTTTGGTAACTAAGTGCCTTAAAAATGTTTTTAAAGCAGTATAACGTTTACGAGAACTCTATTTCAAATAGACTGGGTTAACTGTTCGAATAAAACTTTTTGATGGGATTAAAATAGAGCGAATTTGATAGGAATTAACAAATTTAAAAGAATATTGTTATTAAAATAATAGTTTATATACTTATTTATTTACTTAGATTATCATTTAGTTGACGAATATCTGTTATCTGATTTAATATAATATAATTATAATTTAAAAAATAAAAACTACTAATTTAGTTATAATCGGATGTTCCACTGAACGTTTTAATTAATTTTGTATGGGTGGGTTTAAAATGAATGATAGTTTAATTATTCTACCTTCTTTTTCGTAATTGTGGTCAATTTTTCAAGACAAAATTTCAAGTGTACAATCATTATTTTTAATGTAATTTTCAAGCCTATATACCATTTTAGTCAAAAATTTAAGTCATTAATTCTCTAGCTTATATATACGTTTGTATGTAATTGATTTATTTTATTTGTACAAACATCAGTAAAACCACAGTTGGTCAAAAATATGCACAACTTGATTTAAAAAATACAACAAATATAAATAAGTATTCTGTGCAACTCTCAAACCTGCAGCCTTGGACCTATAGTTAATACTCTAGCCATTACGCCAGATACTCTTCATTATGAAAAAGATTGAGATTTTAATTAATGAAATTATAATCAACAAAAGCGTATATGTATAATAATAAATACTTATACTGTATGTATAATAATAATCTATACTAATATTATAAAGGGCAGAGTTTGTTTGTATGTTAGTTTGACCGCGCTGAACTCAAGGCCGACTAATTCGATTTACAAAATTCTTTTTGCATTTGATAGCCCGTTTATTGAAGAAGATTATATATCATGTAATAGATAGTCTATCTATTCCATATTAATTGTTAAAACGTACCTAAGGACGAACCCGAGCGAAACGAGTGTGAGTCGCTTGTGTATTAGATACCTACATAATAACTTTGTTCGTAGTGTTTTATTTTAAAAGGGTGCATTTAAGAAAATTGTACTCTATACATACTAAATGATGTCAAAGCTCACTTGATTGATTTTCTTGGAGGATATTAGTCGTACAATATGGAAAATAAGATAAATTCCTTCTTTGAATCTTCTAAGTGACTCTAACGAGGGTAATTTATAATTTCAATGGATGAGAAATGATTTACAATGGTGAAGTCATGCCATGGATTGTAATATATCTTCTTACGTCATAAAATTAGATTAGGTATATTTTAATATATAATTTTAGTAGTCTTTAGGTTTTAAAAATTTGATTAAGTATGTCTGTTTCTTGATTTCAATCGAGCTGAACAAATGTGTTAATTTGTTAATTTTGTTTTTTTTTTCATAGCACTTTGGCAGTGGAGATGTAAATGACTTTTTTTAATATTATTTTTATAAATATTTAAAATTCAAGAAAAAAATCATCCTAAACAGAGAAATAATTCCATTTAAGTTGATTTTAATTTTTTATAATTTTAGAGAGCAAATCTTTTCTTTGACTTAGCTCAAAATGGAGCCTCCTCCTTTCGGTGTCTGTTTTTTGTGGATATATGTAGCGATTTGTCAGCTAATTATTATGAATCGACTATCATAATTCATTTTTAGGGTTCCATAGTCAACCGGGGCAGTTGCCCGGGGCGCCGGTATTCAGAGGGCGCCGAATTTTCAACACCTATTGCGTTTATGTATTCAGCATATCTAACACTTGGGAAATGCATTAACACATACCTACCACTTGCATATAATATCTCTCTAATGTAATTTAATTACATATAATTCTATCTATTTAATGTAATTTATTTACATATAATTTAAATGTTGGACTTACTGGGTAAAACAGCCAGTACTACCCACAAAATCCAACGGCACCTCCCCCGGCTTACAATTAGTGGGAAGTTGGCGAGAAAATTGTTACGGTCGAATTTCGACCATTGGGCGAACACCCGAGCGAGGTAAAGGGTAAGTCGCTAATCTTTACTAATATTATAAGAGGTAAAGTTTGTGAGTTTGTGATATATATATATATATATATATATATATATATATATATATATATATATATATATATATATATATATATATATTATATAATCTCTGGATCTACTGAACCGATTTAGATGAAATTTGGTAACTTTTAGGTGAAAATGGGCATGAAAGTTTATATGGGGAATCAAGCTAGGCACGAACCCGAGCGAAGCGAGAATGAGACGCTAGTGAAATACAAAAAGGGCTAAATAAATGATTCGCCCGGGACGCCTAGGTAAAGTCGGTCCTCTCTAATCTTTAGTGAAAACGTAATTATAAATGTGAATTCAATGATAGAAACTTTCCACTCGATGTACTCTTCTTTTAAAACTAGTTGAATTTTTGCTTAACAATTACATGATTTACATCTTGATTAAATAATTGATCGATTTGATTCGATCATGACCTACTACGAAGACTTACTTTTTATACAATTTGCGTCTGCGCAATTTTGATAACATGCAAGCTGTTTAAGGATGATAAACTCATATAATAATAGCACGGAATAAATAGTAGTTTATAAAGAGGTAAAGTTTGTGAGTTTGTGAGATTGTGAGTTTGTGACGTTGTAGGGGGTAATCTCTGGATCTACTGAATCGTTTAGATGAAATTTGGTAAAAAGATAGTTTGAGACCCTGGAAAGGACATAGGACTTTTATCCCGGAAATCATCTCTTAAGGGGGCGAAAATGGGGATGAAAGATTGTATTGGGAAGCAAGCTAGGGACGAACCCGAGCGAAGCGAGGGTAAGTCGCTAGTCGTAAATGTAGTAGTAAATCGTAAGGGCTTATTACAGTTTCTGTTAAGAATTCGAAGCAGATCAGTACGGTTAGGTATACTCCCATGCCTCAGAAAGCACGTACGGCTGTCGATCCTGTTTCAGTTATTTCTGGAGATGTAAGAGTGGTTCTATCGATATATGAATGACAGAATGGGGGGTGCAATTAATTGTGTTTGTACAAACATTACTGCGTTGTAATATCTCTTGAGTATCTAGTTTAAGAGCTCAAACGCATTAAACAACCGTGACCGAGACTTCGGTCGCGTTGACAAGTTTACACTAGCGACCAAACAGTAATCTACATAATATATTTTAAATAAAACTATGTTTTAGGATTTTTTCGCGGATTTATTTGATTTTTTGATTTTATTTGATTTTTGGTTCCCGACGTTTCGAATGCTTTACAGCAATCATGGCCACTGGATTGTAAAGCATCAGGAACCAAAAATCAACATAAATCCGAGAAAACATCCGAAATGATAGTTTTATTTAAAATGTCCTATATTCGCGTAGATCTAAGAAAGTATTAAGTAATCTAAATATGTGTTATTCCAAGCCATAGTATATCTCCCGCATGTCCAGCATTTCATCGTGAAGGTATAGGTATACTATATAAATATATCACATACCTATGAATACACAGATACAAACTTTTGCATTTATGTACATATGTATATGTAAGTAAAAGTATTCCGATAGTTTGATTATGGTCGTGGTAACTAACTTTATTGAAGTTACGGTCGCGGTAACATGTTGTTATTGAATAAACATAATTTTAATAGGTAGTCGCTGACAACCATGGTCGCGGCTATGGTCACCATATTCACAGACGGAGTTAACATTATTTCTAGACCCACATCTCTGATGTAAAAAGTTAAAAACACATTTATTGAGAGAATAATTTTCTTCAGCAAATTAAAAAATATCTAGTGGTTTCTAGAAATGAACATATATTTACTTTTAAAATGAAACAATTAAAAGTTTAAAGGTCATGATGTACGTAGAATAAAATTCAATTGCGTGGGTGTCGCTAACTTAACATTTTACACAGGTCCTTGGTTCTTACTTCTTAGAATACTATAATGTCTTGTTTCTAATGTCTTATGTGCGCTATTTATGCAGAAATATTATAAAATATAATAATATTCTGTACTAGCATTGCCTGCGGCTCCGCCCGCGTTCAGATGATCAAAAACCAAATTCTTAGGTTTCACATATTAGTAAACCCTTACATTACAGTTTTTGTATCTTTTCTTAAAAATGAGATATTTTCCCGCGGCAAAAAGTATCTTATATGTTGACCCGTATAACCAGCTATCATCATACCAAATTTTATCAAAATCTGTCCTGTGGTTTTCTTGTAATGCAGTAACAGACAGACAGACAAAAATACTAAAAACTATATATTCGGACTCTGTATCGATAATAATGTCTATTTCAATTAGATTTTATAAAAAATATTTAATGTACAGATTTGACTTAGTTACAATTTTATTATATGTATAGATTAATTCAATGGAAATTATTGATAGTGTAGGTCGACTTTAGTGGCTTACCTGCCTTAGTTAGCTTGTTCGATTACCGATTAATATTAATATTTATCATATATTATGTAAGTACCTAAACTATCATTTACCGCAATTAAATTAAAACAAATCAAAATATCCATAAATATAATATTTTTAATAAAATTATTAGTAATAAATATTCATTTTTATAAGTAATAATTATTATAAAAATATAAATATAATATTTTTTTCAAAATTAAATAACACTCACTTCCGTAACCCTCATTTTTCCATTGTATTGACTTACCCCTCAGTCACACCTAAAGAAGTTCTACTCCAAAAAGTAAATACATTTAATATGCCTCGCTATAAAATGAGTTTTTCAAAAAATGCATGTATTTTCGTTTTTCTAAGTACTGCTTGCTCCAAAGTTGCATCGCACAACGCTCTGGATGCTTGCCAAATGAGTTAACAATGTCTTGTGATGTTGTGGGTTTGAGACTTTATGTTTACTACTGGCAAGTTAAAATTTCATTTTTGACTAACTTTCAAAAGTTTGTAGAGAAGTTATATCCATCGGAGTGTAATAATAACTTAAAGTGACGTATTGAAATCAGTATACTTGACTCTTCATCATAGTATATTTGACTCTTCATACAAACATTCATCCCCATCTTCACCCCCTTAAGGGATGATTTCCGAGATTAAAACTTCCATGTCCTTTCCAGAGTCTCAAACTATCTTATTACCAAATTTCATGAAAATCGGTATAGTAGTTTCGGAGCTTATTCGGTACAAACAAACAAAAAAAAAATTTTTCCTCTTTATAATATTAGTATAGAAAAGTGAAGGCATTTATGCTTCAGAGATAAGTTATAAATATTTCTTTAATAATACAATTTACTTAGGCTCGTGTCTCACCTAACTAAGGACTTGTAACTTTTACTACAGTTTTAAATTAATACACTGTCTTAGCAAAAAAGTTTACCTAGAGGCATACATTGAACAATCATTTAAGAACAGCGTAGGTCCATGTTTGACATCACCCACGCATCAAGTGCCATCCATCCTTTATACCCATGTAACTGTAACATCGACCTTCTACAACATAAAAATTAGTTGAAGAAAAATAGAATAAATTAATTTAAGTGAAACTGAATGAAAGGGGCTTCCACGAAATTGTGACATTCGACGTCTAATACTTGGTTAGATTTGTTCAACATCAAACACTTGGACCATCGCCAACTTGTCGTATACTACTTAAACAAAAAATATTTCTATTATAACCTTTATGATCCATATCTTATGAATTATTATTTATAATAAAGGTTTTGGTCCAGATTTTGTTCGCTAATGGAATAGGGAACTCGTTTAATCTACGTATTAGTCTTATTCAAGTTTCACTAAAATATTGAGATTTTTATCTTTTAATACTAGCGACTCACCCTCGCTTCGATCGGGTTCGTCCCCAGCTTGCTTCCCAATACAAAACTTTCATCCCCATTTTCACCCTCTTAAGGAATGATTACCGCCATAAAAATGCGTGGTAGACTATGGTCTGATCACTCTCGTATTGAAGGGAGACCCGTGCCCAGCAGTGGGACGTTAAAAAGGGCTGAATACATACAAGAATTGACCATTTAAATAAATAAAAAAAATAAAAAAATAATAAAAAAAAACTAGATACATAATCAGGGGAAAAAATGTCCTCACCGAATGAGCGCTCATTTGGAAATTTGAGCGCGTTTATAACTTTTTTTTGTGAATACAACTTTAAGCATTGCATTTAAGGTATAATTTACATTGTTGTATATTTATTTGAACTAGAATAATTACCTAAACATTATTAGTGATAGTTTTAAAAGAACTTTCGCATGGGATTGTGTATTTAGTACTTTTTTTGATCGATACCTTCAAGTAACAAGCAATGTGTTTTAATGATACAACCAAAATACCGATCAGAAACGAATCCATTCGTCAGCAATACGGCGGGTAACAAGTGTACATAAAATTTCAATGTAACTAGAAAGTTCAGATCATCATTCTAATATATCTTCCAGAAAGTGACCGTTTTAAAGTATCGGATGTTAGTGAGACAGATTTATATCTGATGTTAGACGAGATAAGGTTGAATAAACGCTTTTTACTGATGACTTTGCTGTAAATTTGATAAAAAACAGAGGATGTGGATCCCTATCAGTGCTATTACAGAAGTAATAGCTTCAGTTTTATTCCATTGTAATGACGTATTTTTTTGTTTATCTACACAGATAAATAAAATTGAAGTGTCTGTAATGTCAAAATAACAGCTTTTTTCTTTTTGAATTTACTTTTTTTTGGTACTAATAAGAAAAAAATATTTTTTTTTTCGTCTGTGTGTCTGTTTGTTTCGACTAATCTCCGAAACGGCTGGACCGACTATGACGGTACTTTCACTGGCAGACAGCTGATGTTATAATGAGTAACTTAAGCTACTTTTCATTTTAGAAAAAAGAATCAGGTTTCCGCGAAAAAAATTAAAACTTACGAAATTGTGAACAATATCCGCGCGCCCGAGAAAAGTGAGGGTAAGTCGCTAGTATGTAATAAAAATAGATTTTTGAAACTACTAAATCGATTGTTTGAAAATTCTTGTACTAAAAGAAAGCCACTTTGTTTAAATAACACAGGCTGTATTTACATCGATACATACGAGCGGAGCCGCGGTTAAAACTAGTTTAGAATAATAAAGTTAAAATTTACAGCACGACTGTTTGTAACTATACATACTATTTAGCGTTAAAAATCCAGAATTAAGTATAAAGCTTGAGATTAAACTGTTAATTTCAATTGTAAGTTAAAACTACGAAAGATAAGGCATTCATGGATGCTTGATTGAGAGATCTTAACAGGAGTTTTTGATGGGTGACCATTTAGTGGTGAAACATAGAAATCTTTCCATCCTTAGACGATACTGTAAACTATTTTCTACAGAGATACTTAACGTATATATTTCTAAAAATAAATAAAAAATCATAGGTATAGTTATCCTTTTTAGGGTGTATGTGTTTTTTTTTATTTTTAGGGTTCCGTGGCCGAATAAACAGAGTAGCTAAAACGGAAACCTCGTCATATCGCAAGGTCCGTCTGTCCGTCTGGCTTTGGCTAAGTAATTAAAGCCTACCTATTAAATACATACCTAATCAAATATTTTCGAAATCGGTGCCAGCCCATACAAAGCAAAGCACACCGACTTCGAAAATATTTGATTAGGTATGTATAGTAAATGAAAACTACCAATCAGTTATTTTTCACTTTTTAGTGCTTTTGTTTGAAGTCGGTTTTAATTTTTTTTTTTAAGTTTTTATTTTTCCCTTTTTAGTGTAGACAGTAGTAGCAAAGTAAGAATTCTAACTTGTTAGGCTTGTCAAATCAAACAAAATAAGCCCAAACTCAAAGTATCTACTATTAGCCGTTGAAGAGTTCCACCTATCCACCTTCTGGCCTTGCCATCAGATCAGGTCAACAACACCGAACCACTGTACTATCAACGGAAATAGAAATACTTGCAAAGTTTCAAGTCAATATGACAATTAGAAGTAGGTTAAATTCATCATTAGTTGTTTTTCCACCCTTAGGGGTGGTATTTTTTTTGAAATTTAAATGGGACCAATCTGGAAGTATACCCTTTCAAACAAAACAAAAATTGTCCAAATCGGTTAATAAATGACGGAGTTCTGAGGTAACAAACATAAAAAAAAAACATACAGTCGAATTGAGAACCCTCTCCTTTTTGAAGTCGGTTGAAAATACACATATATGGTAGTCTAAATGTGTTAAAGAGTAAGTATGTAACTAAGTTAACTAGATAACTTTAGAAATCTCTTTGTAAAACTGTTTGATGGAAAACGTATTTATCTTAAATTAAAAGGGCTGGCTTGTTTTTCGCTCAAACAGTTGGAATTGCGATTCAGCTCAGACACTCTTACAGATACAACAAAAAGAGGATCTCATACATTTTATCTATTTGTGAATGTACTTTTAAATAGATATTTGACATTCTCTACATACAAATGATGTAAAATTTCTAATACTAGTAACAAATATTAAAGTTAAATATGTTATTGGGGTCCAACTAAATTATTTGTGTATATAATATACATATAATGTGTAGATTTAGTTTCATTGTATATTTATTGCCTTAACACTTCCAGGTAAATTTCTAAGAAATATATTGTTAACTGTAACGCCAGCGTGTCCGCGGTCGTTAAGGGATTAAGCTATCACTTTATTAACCAAAATTAAGTTCGAATTCTGGATTGGGGCAAAGCCATTGAGATTTTCTCAAACAGTCCAAAGTTTGGAAGCTGATGGTGGTACGTGCACTCCTATGTCAGTGTTGAATTATCGTCTCATCGGAGGTAAAAAGTGAATAAAATAGACACTGCACATAATTCAAAATTCAAAATATTTTATTCAGTATTAAATTATTACAATTTTTTACTGAACGTCATGAGTCTACTACCCTACCCTAATATTGCCGGCGTATTGACGACCGTGAAAGAAAATTGTTAGACTGTTTAGGGCTTATAGCTAAAAGAAAGTCTCCTCAGTACTCACTAAAAGCATTAATTAAATAAACAAATTAATAAGTTAACAAGTGAAACACTCCTATTGTAAATTTAAAATTAATTGATGCTATTTTGACCTTCGCTCGCCCTCGAGGGTTGATTGGTTAGGATAAAAATTTAGTTCAAAATTCAAACTCAAAGATTTTTTGAATAAAATTCTAACTTCGTTAATTATAAGTTAAAAATCAATTTGCCTAAATTTTTATATAAAAGTTCTTTAATAATTGGAAACAGATTTTTCTCCAATTGTTATAAGATTTGAATTATTTTGAAAATGTATTTTCCAAGTTATTTTTCGGGTTATACGAATTGACTATTATTGTACTTTATATGTAAGTATGTACTTCAAAGTAATACTTTCTATGATTTACGCGAATATTTGACATTTTAAATATCTTTACGTCTAACGTTAACGCCTTCGAGACGTCTAAACCCTTGCATCTCTCCTGTGACCATGATTGCTGTAAAGCATTAGAAACGTCAGGAACCAAAAATCAAAATAAATCCGCGAAATAATCCGAAAAGATAGTTTTATTTAAAATTATACTTCAAACTAGTTTAAAATATATTTTTTGTTGCTATTTGATAGGAATGTTTTATGAGCTATAGTTACATACATTGATATCTCATAACCGATATAGGTACCATTTAGTATAAATAATAAAGTATTTTGTTCCCTTTTAGTACAATATTACTATGGATGTTAGGCAAAATTGGCCCATTTATAGCGTGTAGAATAATAGAGGCATTATAATTTGTTTTTGTATGTTCGTCAGAAGACGATTATGCCTAACTTATTCGCTAATTATGTCTAGACATAGACTGTCTAATATTCAAATTACTAGATTGTTGCCAGGCATTGATGTATACATGACTTAAATTATTTATGTTATATCTATACATATAATAAAATTCTGAGTCAAATCTGTACATTAAATATTTTTTGTACAATGGCCGCCGGCGGCAGGCGCCGAATTTATAGTTTTTACAATTTTTGTCAGTCTGTCTGTGACCGCATCACGAGAAAACCACTGGACAGATTTTGATGAAATTTGGTATGACAATAGCTGGTTATATGGGTCAGTGCAAGAAAGTATCTCATCTCCGAGAAATCTATACTAAATGATAAAACGTAACTGGGGACGAACCCGAGCAAAGTGAGGGTGAGCCACTAGTTTTCTATATTTTCCAATAGCAAATATGGTGTATATTGCAAGCAAATTGACTAAACTACTTCCCTCCTTTAATAGAACTTTATAAATAATCGACTTTAAATATTAGATACTTACTTAAATAGCCGTGGAAATAATAGAAAATCAGTAGCAAATATTTTTAGATATATGACTAATATGTATACTATTTTTGAAGAAAAACGTGAACATACATCAATTTAAATATATAGAACTATCCACTAGAAACGTACATCGAAAATAACAATTTGTGCGTAGTAAAATAAAAAAAAAATTAATAGAAGGAAATGAAAATCGGTCGAGATGTCAAGCGGGAGACAAGTGGACAGTTGGCAGTATTAGTTGAGATTAGGAAGTGTAATGGAGTGGTTAGAAGTAAAATAATTAATGTCGCACTGGATGTTTACATCTGGCGTGGTGTCAGTCGCTAAATTAGTTAGCTGTACGTATTAAACTTTTTCAAAGGTCAAACACATCGGAATGATAGATTTTTTTCCATTTTAAATAAAACTATCTTTTCGGATTTTTTCGCGATATTATTTTGATTTTTGGTTCCCGACGTTTCGAATGCTTTACAGCAATCATGGTCACGGGAGAGACGGGAGTCTCTATTTAAAATGTCAAGTATTTGCGTAAATCTAAGAAGGTTTTTTCCACATTTTTAGCCAACTATCCCCATAGGCGGGTAATGCTTTTTCAGTCAATATTTGTGCGTATGTAATGTCTTTAGTTTCGTCGTAATTGTGGATTTTATAGAGTACATAAATATATTTTCAATTGATGATTTATGACGCAGTCACTTTTAATCATTTTTTTCCTTTAATTAAATTTGCTTGTTAATGCGTTTTTATGTAGTTGTGGTACCAAAATATTGTAAATTACATAGAGCTAAAGTAGGAGATAGCTAAAAAGCTAAGAAAATGGCCAATGTTCGAATAGTCAAATCTATATTAAGAGATGATGATACTGAAAAAAGTAACAAATTAAATTACTTCCTCAAATTGGTCAATATTTACTGTTTGCTACAATAATAATAATTGTATTAAAAAGATAACGTTTGTTTGTTTACTTGTGGTACTTATCTCGTACAATTAAAAAAAAATCATCAATAGACAGCTAAATTATTTGAAAGTCTTTGGCTATTTATTACTCATGCACAAAACGTGGAGTCGTGAGAAAAAAACTTCTATAAATCAAGAAAAATAAAATAAAAGAGATATTTTCTAAAATGGATTAACTTTTATATTTTAAGGCCTCATAAAATATTAAATAATATTAATTTGAAAGTTCAAACATACAAACTAGTAAAACATAAAGCTTGTATCATCTCGACGCTGTTACAGAACGTGACAAGTAAATTATTATAGGCAACAATTATCACTCACTCGTTTCAACTAATTCACTTTGCTGCCAAAACATCGATCAAAGTGTTATCGCCTCGTAAATGAGTTGGCTCTTCGTTTTAAACCCGGTCGATCATAATTTATTAACGAAAGAAAAGGTTGGTGACTTTTAGATTCATGTATACTCGACGTAACAAGTCTTTTTGGGCCCCAATGCAAAAAAAATGGAACTACCCCCATTGCTTAACGAATGTGGACTGCCGAGCGTTGAACGAGAAGTGGAGTAGTCGGCAGTAGATACCTGATAGCTGGGTTTTATTACAAACTAGCGACTCACCCTCGCTTCGCTCGTGTTTGTCCCTAGGTTGATTCCCCTTAAAACTTTCATCCCCATTTTCACCCCATTAAAGAATACATATTTAAAATGTATTATTCTTTCATTTGTATATAAATTCGTGGCAAAAAAATATACAATGCAACTTCTCTATTTTCACTTATGTATTGTGATAAGCTTCACTTAACATTTAATAGTTGTTTTATTTCAATCGGTTCGTAAATAAAAAGTTATGTCAATTTAAAGAATCCATGGGATCCAAGAGCCCAAACCAAGGGACAAAACCGGACGAACTTCTCTGTCTTCTTTACCTTATTTATTATTTTGAGGAAGTAAAATTTTAACATAATAAATAAATTAGGCCCATAATATAAATATATAATTCATAATCTGGATAAGCAAAGTCCTTAGTAATAATAAATACAAACTTTTGAAGATAGCGTAAAACTTTTTTAGATATCGCATCTACTTGTCAGTTACTTTGATACTGTTAGCTGCTTAATTTATTATGAAAGTTTTGAAGGGTTACATTATTATTTCATCTGATATTCAATGTTTGTTTTCATTTCGAATGAAATTCAATTGAATACTTTTAGATTTTAATATTGGAGAAAAAATATATATTATTACGATCAAAAATAAGAAATATAATATCTATATCTATACTATGTATAATAAAATTTTAACTGAGTCGAATCTGTACATTAAATATTTTTAGAAAAATCTTATTGAAATAATCATTATTATACAGAGGCCGAATCTATAATTTTAAAATTTTTGTCTGTTTGTGACACATCACGAGAAAATCACTGGACAGATTTTAATGAAATTTGGTGTGATTGATAGCTGGTTATCCGGTTCAACATATAGGATACTTTTTATTGCAGGAAAATATCTCATCTCTGAGAATTCTATACTTAATATTAAAATGTATATAAAAGCGAAAGGTCATTCCATCACTGGCTAAACACAAAATCTCGAAAACTATTTGATCAATGAAGCTGACATTTGGTAGTTTATAGGTAGGAGATGTCAGTGTCGGTTTTTGCGAAAGGGCCGAATAAAGAGGGTCTAAAGGCTATCGTAAGTTTTTATGAAAGTAGACTTTGCTGCTAGAAACGAACAGATAAGTTATTTTGTTTACACATAAATCAACTACTGGGGTAATGTTAGTACTATACAAAAGGAGCAATATTGGTGCCCAAGAGTTTTTTATTCTACGGCAAATTTAATTTATATACTTTATATTATAAAGAGGTAAAGTTTGTGAGTTTGTGACGTTGTGGGGGGTAATCTCTGGATCTACAGAACCGATTTAGATGATATTTAGTAAGAAGATAGTTTGAGACCCAGGGAAAGACATAATATGATACTTTTATCCCGGAAATCATTCTTTAAGGGGGTAAAAATGGGGATGAAATTTTGTATTGGGAAGCAAGCTAGGGATGAACCCGCGCGAAGCGAGGGTGAGTCGCTAATCTATACTAAAACAATAAAGAGAACCGATTCTAAGAATTCTTTCGCTGATAAAAAGTTTTAATATCTCTGACGGATATCCGTCAGAGAAAAATAAGTAATAAATAATAAAAATAGAATTTAGTCTATATAGACTATATTCTATTTTGATTTAAAATAGCTTTCAGTTTTAAGTCTTAATATTTGCAAATCGAGTCAGAGGAGTAAAATCTGTTAAAACCGCTTAACAGTTGCCTGTATATGAAAATAATATTTATAATTAGAGGCGAACCCAAGCGAAGCGTGGGGGAGTTACTTGTAAAAAATATTTTTTAGATTTTTAGGTTCTTCATTCAGTTCTTCTTAGGGCTAAAATAGTTTTAACATTTTAAAAAGGCATTTGAAAAAGGCCGCCAACCGTATGATAGCGTTTTAGACAAGTCTTTTACATTCGATTGATATTAAGTTGTCACAGGAAAAGTGTTCTAGTACTTAGAAAAAAAAATCAATTACAATTTTTTCATTAAAATAGCGTGGACCAAATTTTTGGTGACAACTTCTCTGGGTCGTGTTTGTTAATACGTTTTATGGTTTAAAAATATATTTTGCCTGGAGAAAGAGGGAAGAGTCCACCACATATCAATATCGGGATCTCCTACTATAGTGGCGTAATCCGTACTCATGAACGAATTAGCACTGGACCTGACATAAAATACGAATGTATGAAAACTAGTTTAACCAAGTGACGCATAACGCACACAAAGATTTTATTACATTATTATAAACACTAATACACAATACAATATTTCTAGTGCTTGAACGTAATCAATAAAATACATATATCGATGAACGAATGAATGACATTTAAGACATTTGTTAGCATAGTCATCATAATTTTACATCTTTTAATTTAAAATATCTGTATTTATTATAATAAATTAAAATAAATGAATTAAAGAGGCAATAATAATGTGTCAAATAATAACTATTTATTAATTTGATTTATATAAATAAGATGGCATTGATGGCAATATTCTGTTGGCCTATAATAATGTTAATGAACAAATGAATATCGGGTGTATATTCCATTAATATATAATAAATATTATTTGTATAGATAATAATTTTAAACTTATTTAAAAATATTAAGCTAATTTAATTAAATAAAGTGATTTTGTTGATTCTGTTATTGAACTATTTTAGTTAATTGATTGTCTCGGGTAGTTTATAAAAATGTGACACTGTTCTAATATTGCCCAGTTCTTAATCAACATTTGTGAAATTAGGAAAAAGAAAAAGTGATTGTAAATTGTGAAAAAGTGAGTGTTGGATCGTGAAAGTAAAATAATTAGTGCAAGTGGTAAAGTGTTTTATTACAAATCGCCAACCCAGAAATTTAGTGCTTGATTTTGTGTAATTTATGTGTTGAAATAAAATAATAAAGATTATTTAAAATATTTTTTATTATTTTATTTCAATGGAATAATATTCCAAAGTATATAAATGTAGTATAAAATAAAAAATTAAGTACACATACTAATTATATTTTTTGTATTTATAATATTTTTTATTTGATTTAGAAAATATTTTTATAAATTTATTGTCATCAGATTGTAGGATACTGTGATAAAAGTATTTTTTGTTATTGTACTGTACAAATAACATCATTCGTTTTTTCATTATATCGATATATTTTTCGACATTGTCAAGCACTAGTCGATGTCAAATGGACTCATTCGACAGTTTTATCATTCGTTCTGAATGGTATAATCCAGCCATTTTATGATGGTTATCGGATGTCAACAATACATAGAAATATCGACTATATTTAACATAGTTGGATAATATGACATTTTATTTTACATTTAATTAAATTTTGTGATAAATAATAATAAATGTAATAAAATAATGTATTTACAAGTAAAAACAAATAGTGCTGCTGCCGCCGCTATAGTTTTTAAACCATTTAACAGAACATTTAGTCATTTTTGGGAGATTTTTTGTTGACAAGTATGTGCTTGAGACTGACGCAAAAAAACAAACGACCAAGGCTAAAATCTCCTGGTTACTGACAAGACCGGTAAAGGTACGTCCGCATAATATATGTGGTCCAGTGGCTAATTCGTTCATGTCCGTACTCAATATTAATATAAAGATAACTTATGTTATGCTTTGATAAGATAAGATATTTATTATCAATATTTTGTCACTTTTATCCATTAATATATTATCTATTCATATAATAAAATTCTGAGTCGAATCTGTACATTAAATATTTTTTTGGAAAATCTTATTGAAATAGTCCTTAATATCGATACAGAGACCGAATCTATAGTTTTTAGAACTTTTGTCTGTCTGTCCGTCCGTCCGCCCGTCCGTCCGTCCGTCCGTCCGTCCGTCCGTCCGAATCACAAGAAAGCCACAGGACAGATTTTCATGAAATTTGGTATAATGATAGCTGATTGTCTGTGCCAACATATAAGACACTTTTTACTACGAGATAATATCTCATCTCTGAGAAATCTATATTAAACGTTAAAACGTAACTAGGGACGAGCATGAGCGGAACGAGCTTAAGTCGCTAGTTTATTAAATAAATATAAAGATCAACTGTCATAAGTTCTAAAGACTACAAGGTTTATTATCACTTACAAAAGCAATCCTTTATAATAAATTATTTGAAATGAAGCTAACATTTTGTTTATTTTCATATCTAATAAGTAATTTTAACCTGAATTCATAACTAAATAGTGAAGGAATGGAATCATAATATTGATTTCGTCTAAGAGCTTGTTAACAGTCGCGCTAAGTGAGTTACTGTGTAGGCGCTGTACACTAACGGACATTATTACATGTTGTTTTCTATATATTTTTGATTTATATATTGAAATTAAAAGGATTTTTTTTATTTTCGTATGTAGTTTTTTTTAATTATTTAGTTAAATGTATGGAATGGCACAACTAGTTTTTTTTTTTTTTTGTAATTTGACAACAGAAATGAGTAGCGATTTGCATAAGATTCTAGTATTAAATCTCGGCAATGTACCTCCAGTAGTCAGATAATAAAACAGTTGCAACATACGGACATACGGAAAATGGCGAATTTATAATGTATTAAATTCCTTTTCTTTTTACCACAAAATCACCTTAAATGTTAGTAGAATTTTGTTATATTTATATGGGTATTTGTGGATGTAACACATTCGTATAACGAAGGAATATGTACATACATATATATTTCTTTCTCGACATAGAAAAGGCAATCACTCATCGCATCCCATTGTGTCATAACTCATAACGGTCGTTGTTATATTTATAAATTTAATTTAATTAGCGCTATATTTTCACGTTACTATGAATGGTATATAAATATTCTGTTTTTTTTTCGTTTGTCTGTTTTATTGTTTTTTTGTAATTTATTTCTTTTCTTTAACACCTCCAGGTAAATTTCTAAGAAATTAATTAAATTTCTAAGAAATCTATTGTTAGCTATAATGACGGCCTGTCCGTGGTTGTGGAGGGATTAATATATATATGTACACTTAGTCTACCTAATCTATATTGCACAAATGATGAAAATCCGAAATTGGCTTGTATAAGGACTTTTCTTTTTATGTACTTTCTATCTCTTTATGTAGCTGTGGATTTTAGTTTGTATAAGTAAATAAATAAAATAAATCTTTTATATATTCGCCCAATAAACAAGTAGACAGCGATACAACAAAATTTTACGGTTATTCGTCTATCAAACGTAAGGATTTGTATAATGTTATCGTGAGGCTGAAAATTATATTGGTTTATTCGTACAAATGGAGATTGAGATTGTATGAAATTGTTTAACCTAGGTTAAAAGGATTTGTAAGATTTCAGTATGGGAAAGGTGTCAGTTTCTCAAAAAAATTTACGTACTTTTTTTTACATTGATAATTCAATACTCGTATGCTCGTAGTTAGAACACAAAGAGGGACTTTGTTTTTTTCTAGGACGAACATGGTGGAGAAAGTGATATAATATATCAATGGAATATTTGTATATCTATACTATAATAAAACAGTAGAGGTCGAATGTCTGTACATAGCAAAAAAATGCTACAAACCGAGTCAGGGGGATGTAAGAAGACAAATAGAACAATTCCAGATTTTTTCAAATTTTTTGTTTCTCTGTCTGTTTGTCTGTTTGTACGGGCTAATCTATTGGACCGATTTAAATCAAATTTTGCATGGTGATATCTTATATCCCCGGGAAACATCTTAAATACTTATTATCCCGGAAAATTAAATAGTTCCCGTGGATTAGTTAAAAAAACTATAGTAACTTATACAGCTTAGTACACAACAACTTATGCACCTAATTTAGTAAAATTTAACATTCTGATACTTTATACTAATAGATCTAAGAACTATACTAATAGATAGAAGAACTAATAGATCTCTATTAGTGTTTTTCTAGATGCGAATCCGAGCGAAGCGAGGATGAGCCGCTAGTTAATATATAAGACCTTACTATTTATCAATGCGAAAATATATTTTCTTGTTAATCCTTAACCATATTTTTTTAAGTTATACTTCTTTTGGCACGTTTGGAAAAAATATAAGAGGAAAATATTTACGATGCGCGCGCACACCGACAGCCAAAATGCGACTTGATGAAGCTAGCTGCATTCCTGTTCCAAACAGAGAGTTGTGACATACGGGATGAAATCTTTAGCTATTTTTGTTCTGTTACGCCAAATAAGTATAACATCTTACGTGCGTACACACAAGTACACACACACTTTTTTTATGTCTCATCCTGCGCCTCAACAACTAAAGCACCATTCAATTAATAATAACATGATTCTTTTCATTAAATGATTACGTCATTAGCTTTATATGGATTTATTATGATCATTAAGACTCTCCAACCTAGTATATTTTAAGTTCATATGTCTCTCTCTCTCTCTATCCAACTATTCATCTCCAACTGGTACTTGAGGCTCATACATAAGTGATCTTAGGTTATGCTGGTTGCTCTTCAAACACCTGATCTTAGGCCTGTCTTTACTTGCGCCCAGCCCGCTCTAGTGGGCGTTTGGACATTCAGGAATCCTCAATTTCTAAACTAATATTATAAAGAGGAAAGATTTTTTATTTGTTTGTCTGTACCGAATAAGCTCCTAAATTACTGGACCTGTTTAGATGAAATTTGGTAAGAAGATAGTTTGAGACCCTGGGAAGGACATAAAAGTTTTGATGTCGGAAATCATCCCTTAAGAGAGTGAAAATGGGGATGATAGTTTGTATGAGGAATCTACCTAGGGACGAATCTGAGCGAAGCGAGAGTGAGTCGCTAGTAATTTATACAAGTAAATTACAAGTACATTATTAATTGCTAGCTAACCCTACATTTTAGTATATAGTTGTATGGTCCCAATTTCAATATTTTTTTGTGTGTTTGTTCTACGTTTTCCCCAAAAACCTCATTTGGACTACGACGAAAATAAAAAAAAAATTAAACAGCAATTCATTTTTTTTTATATAGAAAACAGCGTTACAAAATTAATATATACTAAATATGTACGTAAACTTAAACAATTGTACACTGGCTGTTAAGTCACAATTATATCAAAAGCTCGCATTAAGCTGGTGTCAGAATGTAACCTAATTATGGCGCATCCGACCATCCCGAGAGGAATCTCGAATACTTAATTAAATTAAAATCTAATCTAGATTCTTTCAAACACTATGCGATTGTTCTATTTTATTTGTTTTAAATGAAAAACTTTGTAGCCAAGATTTTTATATCTTTTGTATACAATAACAACTTATATAAATTAATAAAGAAATGTTATATTAATGTTTAAATTTTGTCAATTAGGTCTATTTTGTCAATTATATCTTGTAAGACATATTCCCAATGGGATTGACCGCCAGCAGTATAATTACAAACTTAAACATCAATTTCCCTATTTCTAACTTTGAAATTGATGAGTTTATAGCTTAGAAGATTTTGCAAAAGTCCTTTTATAGTGCTTGCCTTACTTATGTTAAGATGCAGGGTGGGGGAGGGGGGGGGGGGGGTTAAGATTGACAACAAGATATTTGTTAGGAACAGGAATTGAACACACGACTGCCGCTGGTATTTGAAAATCACACAGTTATGATAAATGTGATTTTTTTATGTATATTTGTCTATACTTCACGCTGAAAAAAGTTAAGATAAATCACTAGCATTATCTAACTTAAATATAGAACACTGCACCGATATTCGAACCTACGACTACCAGCACAACATATTTTTTTCTACACCATACGTACTAACATGTCTTCATAATTATAAACAAGACACATCATTGTTTAATCTAAATTAAATGAATGGGAAAGTAGAACGACGAAGTTGCCGAGCCTTTGAATGAATCTAGATTAGATTTTAAATTAATTAAAGCGGGGAATCCCATGGGATGGATAAACGTGTCGTTACGCGCAGATTTTATGAAACATCCCTGAGCCTACCGGCTTGTGAGTCGATCCTTTTATTTCCATTCAGATTACATGTTAAATATCATTATAATACTTTCTACTAAGGCCGTTTATGTAAAAATATTTTTTTTATTATTGGAGGATTTTTGGTTGGAGGAGTTTTTTTTAGAATACATAATTTTTATTAGAATACACTATGCAATGTCTAAAACATTGCGGAAAGACACTATGTTTATTTTATTTATTTAAATCTGTGTAGTTATATAGATTAATATAAATATTTTAATATACTAGCGTTTGCTCGTGGCTTTGCCCTTTTTTTTTTTTTTTTTAACGTTGGGAAATGCATTTACGCACGAAGTGTGGGACTCACCGGCGAAGCCAGTACTACCCACTAAAACCCAACAAAACCTTCCCCCGTCTTAATGGGGCGTCGCAGGATCGCTTACGCATTCAACTACGACGCCCCGACGGCAGGTCTGCCGAAGCCGACCACCACAACCATGGGGTTGCTCCACGGTCCACTCTGCTATCAGAGAAGTACCAGGAGCAACCCGCATGGTACACCGCCCTCCGAAGAAGGCCGCCTCCCACCGCCCACCGAAGCGGGCCACCTCCCTGTGCGTTTCTTGGCTTCGCGAGTACACTACTAAGCCCCCCCCACCACGACAAGGTGAACGCACGTTGGGGGGGACTCGTGGCTTTGCCCTAGCGTAACTGAATAAATATTTTC
This sequence comes from Brenthis hecate, assembly GCA_951806755.1. Classification (NCBI taxonomy): domain Eukaryota; kingdom Metazoa; phylum Arthropoda; class Insecta; order Lepidoptera; family Nymphalidae; genus Brenthis; species Brenthis hecate. The sequence goes on along the minus strand of OX638260.1, from coordinate 2,278,488 downwards.
GATATTTTTATAACAAAATTGATGTTCTAGCACCTTCTCTATGTAAAATCATTTATTTGTTTTATTTCAAAACAATTGGTTGAGAAGTTTTGGAGGTTGGCGATTTCATATAAACGAATATGTATATATTTTTATTTAAAAACGTAATGAATAATAATGAATTGTACATTTAAATATTTTTTGAGGTACAACAATATTTTATTCAATTCCCAAGCAAAATAATGAATTAATAATTATTATATATAATATAATAATAATTTACATAAATGCAAACCAAAACATGTATATTAGATGAAGGGTAATATTGCTTGTTTTATTCCGGAAATGAATTTCTATCTTCCGTTTTAGTTCGTTTGAACGAGACTGCACCAGATGTTCCTGAGGACATGTTTAGAAACATTTAATGAATTTTGTATACAATGTGTGCGATTCGAAAATGTCGTAACAAAAGAACAACAAATCTATATAATCTTTGACCGAATCAAAAGAAGAAAAAGGATTTCATTTGTGTGTGTGATGTGTGTATGTGTGTTTTTTTGTATGTATGTTGTGATAACTTCGCCTATTGTAAACCAATTTTAATGAACAAGTTTATTTTGAGGGTAGTCTCATGTAAATTTAAGAAAAAACTTTTTAACAAAAAAATAAAAACCGACTTCAAACAAAAGCACTAAAAAGTAAAAAATTACTGATTGGTAGTTTTCATTTACTATACATACCTAATCAAATATTTTCGAAGTCGGTGTGCTTTGCTTTGTATGGGCTGGCACCGATTTCGAAAATATTTGATTAGGTATGTATTTAATAGGTAGGCTTTAATTACTTAGCCAAAGCACACCGACTTCGAAAATATTTGATTAGGTATATATAATAAATGAAAACTACCAATCAGTTATTTTTTTACTTTTTAGTGCTTTTGTTTGAAGTCGGTTTTTATTTTTTTGTTAAAAAGTTTTTATTTTTCCCTTTTTAGTGTAGACAGTAGTAGCAAAGTAAGAATTCCAACGTGTTAGGCTTGTCAAATCAAACAAAATAAGCCCAAACTCAAAGTATCTACTATTAGCCGTTGAAGAGTTCCACCTATCCACCTTCTGGCCTTGCCATCAGATCAGGCCAACAGCACCGAACCACTGTACTATCAACGGAAATAGAAATACTTGCAAAGTTTCAAGTCAATATGACAATTAGAAGTAGGTTAAATTCATCATTAGCTATTTTTCCACCCTTAGGGGTGGTATTTTTTTTTTGAAATTTAAATGGGACCAATCTGGAAGTATACGCTTTCAAACAAAACAAAAATTGTCCAAATCGGTTAATAAATGACGGAGTTCTGAGGTAACAAACATAAAAAAAAAAACATACAGTCGAATTGAGAACCTCCTCCTTTTTGAAGTCGGTTGAAAAATCTTTCTATGGAATTAATAATTAATTATATTTAATGTTATATTGATATTATTGTTAATCTATACATATAATAAAATTCTAAGTCGAATCTGTATATTAAATATTTTTTTGAAAATCTTATTGAAAAAGTCATTATTATCGATACAGAGGCCGAATCTATAGTTTTTAGATTTTTTGTCTGTCTGTCTGTCAGTCTTGGAACGCATCACGAGGAAACCACTGGACAAATTTTGATAAAATTTTGTAGCATAATAGCTGGTTGTCCAGGTCAACATATAGAATATTTTTTACTACGGCAAAATATCTCATTTCTGAGAAATCTATACTATATTGTTAAAACGTTCGAGTCGCTAGTTCTTATATGTATATATGTAATATGTATACTTTGTAGAAGTAAAAAAATATCTTTTTCATCCTGTTATATGAAACAATTACCATAAGAAATTCATTGCAAAAAATGCAAAAAAAAACACCGAGTGTAGGGAGTTGGGCAAAAAGCAACTAATATCACAGAGATTGCGTGTTAATTTGTACATATTTTAATAATTCGTGAAAGCTAATAATGTATATTAGTGACATAATTAAAAGAGGCAATTAAAATGGCCGACTTTGCTCATATTTTCATGTTTAGTTCACATTTACTCAGTTAACTATGAGACTTTTGTCAACAGTTACTTTGAATGTGTACATTATAAGGACCTTGAACCCGCATTCTCGATTGTATTTGCCTAAATTAGTATTGCAACTTGTGCTAACAAACTTGTCTTACTGCATCTATATAGCGTCGTGTTTCGTGTGGGGACGGTACGTGCTCGATTTCTGTTTTAGGTAAAGAAATGAAAAATATTTATAATTTTTATTCATAACTTCTTAAACGTGAATTCGTAAGGAGTGGTATTTCACCTGGGTGTCACAAGTTATAGTTTGAAGACGTTATATTTTTCTTTTATAATATTAGCGAGGCATACCTATATACTTTCAATTTTATTAGTTCCAAAACTTAAAGTTCAGTATTCTTGGAGCCATCAGTCGATTTCTAGAAGTTTTTATATTAAGTTTGATGTTTTTTTAAATAAAATTACTGCAGAAAAAGTTCAGTTTCACAAATTAAAATATTACCTACTAGCGACTCACCCTCGCTTCCCTCGATTTCGCCCCTAGGCTGATTCCCCATACAAACTTTCATCCCCATTTTCACCCTCTTAAGGTATAACAGATATATAAGATAAGGTATGATTTCCAGGGTAAAAAGTATCCTATGTCCTTCTCAGGGTCTTAAACTATATTCTTACCAAATTTCATCTAAATTGGTTCAGTAAATCCAGAGATTACCCCCTACAACGTCACAAACTGACAAACTCACAATTCACAAACTTTACCTGTTTATTATATTTATTATCTATTATATTCTACGATGTTGCTATCAAATGAATCGCCGAAATTCCTGCGCTCGTCGTGCATTATAATATGCGTTTACAAGAGACAAAACAAAGCGTTTTAAACAATTCGTTTGGCGCTTGAGAGTAAAAATTATGATATTGAATAACTGAAGTCACGAAAGGAAAAAAAAAATTAACATCTATAGATACATATAATAAAATTGTAACTAAGCCGAATCGGTACATTAAATATTTTTTGGAAACTCTTGTTAAAATTATAGACATTATTATCGATACAGAGACCGAATCTATAATTTTTAGAATTTTTATCAGTCTCTCGTCTGTCTGTGACCGTATCACTGACAACTGACTGGAGGGTTTTGGTGTGATAGCTGGTTCTCCGGGTCAACATATAGGATACTTTTTACTGCGGCAAAATATCTCATCTATGAGAAATCTATACTTAACGTTAAAACGTAAGTAGGAACGATCCCGAGCCGAGCCAGGGTGAGTCGCTAGTTTTAAATAAAACTAATTTTTGGATTTTTTCGCGGATTTATTTTGATTTTTGGTTCATCAGTAATCGTGGTCACGGGAGAGACTAAAAAGGTTTTAGGTGTCTCAAAGACATTATTAATATAGATGTTATACACAGCGTACCCACAAAATAACAAGAACTATTAAGAAAGTATTATAAAACAGTTAGAACTTATACATTTACCGACTAGGTTATAAACTATCTAGGTTATATACTATTCGCCGGCTACGATATAAACTAACGGACTATTATTTTTACAATAAAAAAGATTTTGTTTTTTTTTCTTCATACTAAAACGACTGGATGGGTTTTGGTAAAATTTTGTATATAGATAGATCAAGAGTAGGATTACTTTAGGAAACCGAGGTATGAACCCTCAGCATAGTGAGGGTAAGAAGTTATTCATTTATAAAATCCTGTCAATTAACTAAGTAGTCTTACGAAATACGACACAATATAAAGCTGTATACTACTTTCTTTGTCACCGTTATACGGTAATAAATAGATTTTGTTATTTCTCCTAACCACATGCCAGCGGGGATGCGGCCCTTCAGTGGGTCACTGGTACCGACAGCAGTAGAAGAAAAACTAATTATCCTAATGTTATTAATTAAAGTGTATCTATTGTTTTTTTTCACACTGTAACTTACTCGTAGCACCACATTGATAAATCACACAAGCTTTATAAATAGGAAAGTTTGTTTATATGCGTGTGTAAAACTGAAACGTCTAAGCCGATTTGGATGAAATTTTGCATAAAAATAGACTATAACCTGGCCTTTGATATGTTATTGTTAATAATAAAATCTGTTAAAAGATAGTGTTATCTCTAAATAATATCATAAATCTCTAAGCCGTAAGTCGTAAATAATATAAGTAAATATAGTTAACTAACGGCTCACCCTGGCTTTGCTCGGGTTCCCTCTAGAAAAACAAAAACAAATCTATCCCTCGGTAACTGTATATTTTTTCGGTATAAAAAGTAGACTGTGTGTTATTCCAGACTATAATCTATCTCTGTGCCAAACTTCATCCAGATCCGTTCAGCCGTTCTGGCGTGAAAGAGTAACAAACATACATCCATACTTACAAACTTTTACATTTATAATATTAGTATAGATAGGTCGGATATTTTCTTTTTTTCATGTAACATGTTACATCGCTCATTGATTGTTAGTTATTATAGCAATTTCTGTATTACGTACACTTCAGTGCAAGAAAAGTAAGTACATGGACATATATATAGTTTTGTTTAAGTTTTTTAATTTCATTTTTAAGTTTTCTTTGCTATATTCTATAAACTACGTTTTTTCTTTTTGTTTACTTCAACTATTCTTTTACAAACAATCGTAATTATTATTTTAATTTAACGAAAAAAACATTTACACTAAATAAATAATATTTAACAATAAGTTTCCTGCTGTCTGTATATTAGACGATAAACAAGCACGTATCGAAGGGACGTAATAGCTATGCTTTAACTGCTATGGAGTCCATCAAAATAAGCTATAACAATTATCAAGTGGCCTGGTGTGATACATAAAACTATACAAAAGCAAGCTTAATTATAAAAATTATAATTCGTAGTTATAATTTCTTAGTTTTACGCGAATATTTGAGATCCAAATTAATATGAAAGAAATTCTCTTTGTTAAGTTTTCACGCTTAAACTGCTGAACAGATTTCGATAAAATTTGGTAAGGAGATAGATTGTAGCTTGGATTTACTACTAACCTTGATCTTCGCCGCTTATGACAGGAGCGAAGACGCGGGAAAAACTAAGTTTAAATCTTTTCGCGAACTAAATCCTCGAAAAAAAACCCCGAAAAGATAGTTTTATTTAAAATCATTAAGATGTATGATGTATGTTTTTAATGTCAAAATAACGGCTTTTTACTAATGCATTTGAAAGTAACTAATAAGAAAATAAACATTTTTTTTTTATTTTTGATTGTCTGTCTGTCTGTTTGTTCTAACTTATCTGCGAAACAACTGAACCGATTCTTACTGGCAGATAGATGATGGTATATGGAGTAACTTAAGCTACTTTCATTTTAGAAAAAGTGTAAGAGTTTCGCACAAAAAAAATATTAAAATATATAAAATCATATCAATAGACACATATCAGCATTACTTATAGAATTTCACACTTCAGCATTACTTATAGAATTTAAAACAAAAATTTTCTATTTAAATAAAAAAATATCGCTCTTGCGAATAAACAAATACCATAACTTGTCCTTCTCAAATAAAACTACTCACATTAATTTGACTTATCGAGAGGGAGAATCTATAGATTTTTTTATGTCTAACTCTACCTTCTAGGAGTTAGTCAGCCATACACCATAAATCACTGAGGTAAACATTAAAGTAGATAGATTTGCAAATATTGGCTAAATTTATTGAAGTTTTTGCGAGGGTCCATCTGACATGTTTATGTTATGGGATAAACGTCGCGACATGTCATTGATCTAAGTGAAAAGATTGACAATATAATACACTGGTGTTTTCCCCTGGCTCCGGTCCGTTACGTTTTAGTTTTTTTGAGCGGAATCCTAATACTTTTTCTAAAATAAAGTTACTTAAATTAGTCCATATAACATCAGATATCTGCCAGTGAGAGTGCCATCAAAATCAGTCCAGCCCTTTCGGAGATTAGCCGAAACATTAAGACAGACAGAGAAAAATTTAAATAAATGTTTTTCTTATATATATATATATATATATATATATATATATATATATATATATATATATATATATATATATATATATATATATATATATATATATATATATATATATATATATTATTTCATATTCACTTCAATTTTATTTACATGTAGACACTAAATATTTATAAATTATCTTACTACTATATAATTGCGCAAGTTTGGATGGATGGATGTTTGTTACTCAATCACGCTACAACGGCTGAACGGATCTAGCTGAAATTTGACACAGAGATAGATTATAGTCTGAAATAGCACTTAGGCATAGCACTTTTTATCCCGGAAAATGTACGGTTCCCGTGGGATAGATTTTTTTCTATTTTTCACTAGTGATAAACCTGAGCGAAGCAAGCGTAAGTCGCTTTAAAGATATATAAGCTATGTAAAAGCTACAATATGCTATATAAGCTGTAAAGCTTAATCAAAATAAATTCAGTCATGTTTGCGCGAAATAGTAACAAATATTCATCCATATTTTATATAAACTTTTGTTTATAGTAATCATGAGACATTTAGTGTAGCTACTTTCAGCATTGAATTGAAAGTGTTAAATTTTACTTTATTCATTATATTAGGTTAGGTTTATTTAGGCAAAAATAGAAATTAAAATTTTTCAACCTAAGGGACCAAATAACTATTAAAAAAATAGTTATCCTCTGTAGTATCGATTGACACGTGCGTAAACAGAGAATAGATTGATAGCATAGGCCATACAGAATTGATTGATGGACTTTAGCCACTACACCACTGAGGCAGTTAAGGATCTTCATATAATGCATCTCTAAAACGTGGCCTCAATTATTTACTCGTAGTATCCACTTATTGAATAAAAAAATAAAAGCTCGCGCAAAACCGTTGGAAAAAGCCATACTATCACAATGAAATAAAAATTCTAAAGAAATTTAAAGCAAAAACATAATCTAAATTACTTACATATTTTTTTTCAAAATAAAACAGATAGGTATTTGTAATAAACTATTAAAAACACAACTTATTACATACAAATGCTTGCAACAATCCAATTATTCCACGTCAAAAACATTCAGAAATGCGAAGTACACTAATTGTTTAACATTGTTTCAGATCCCGAAAGGAATTTTGACGTCACAACAAGAAAACCAAGGTGTCAAAGCTGAGGAAAAATGTGAAGCTCACATGTCGACCAAAACTTTCACACGCACATGATTTCTATAGCCAATTTTACGCACACTAATACCCATTCGCCGATAAATTACAACACAAATACATACAAAAATGCCACGCAGAGTCGAGAAACGGACTTATTCGAAAGATTCGAGTACCAAAATGATACATTCTCAAATAACTCGATATCGAATTCAACGTTCGAAATGTCGAATAACTTTACAGAGTATGCGGAAATACCGTATTACATAAAGGCGACTAGTATGACATTTTGTATAGTGATTATGTGTTTGGGAGTTATAGGCAATGTTATGGTGCCTATAGTTATTTTGAAGACAAAAGACATGAGGAATTCTACGAACATATTTCTGGTGAATTTGAGCATTGCTGATCTTATGGTGTTATTGGTTTGCACGCCAACTGTACTGGTCGAAGTCAACTCTAAACCTGAGACTTGGGTGCTTGGAAAAGAATTATGTAAGTACATTATTTTATATGTAAATAGATAAACTATTATTGAAATCGGTAATTGCGGGTTCGATTATATAGACTGAAACAAATTACCAACCTCAGAGGAACTCTTTAATGACTACTGGTCAACTGGTCTTCTACTGTCAATTTGGGCTCATTTAATTTGTCTTAATGAGTCCCACTCTTAGTCAGTATGAGTGTTTGTGTGTATCTTTCTTCCTCCTCAGATGAATCTGGTACATAGATAGACTATGACCTAGAGTAGCATATATGCTACGGTCAGTCACCTAAGGACGCACCCGAGCTATTAGAAGGTAAGTCGCTAGCCCATACTAATATTATAAATGTGAAAGTGTGTTTGTTTGTTTCTTTGTTTTTACCGCGGGATATTATCTAATTCCCACGGGAAAATTCGTTATAATACAATCCAAAAAAAAAATATAATCAGAATTACTTGAAACGTGGTATTAGTTCTCTTGAATAAAATTCAATAAATACGTGTTTTAGCATTTTTCGAAATTCATCGTATAAGGGGGTTAAATAGGGGATGAAAGTTTGTATGAAACTACCTTTTTAGTCTTTTTGCAGTTTTAGCGCGAGCGAAGCCGCGGGTTCTGCAAGTTGTTTATAAAATTATCATTCTTGTATCGATGTTTGTCTCACTGTGGTAAGAATTATGAAGTCTCTGAATATGAAGTTTTAAAGAATAACCAATAATAATATTCTTTAATGAAATATAGTAGACATCGAATAAAACACCAGATCAGAGGATCTAAAGCCATTTGTAAAGTTTAAAGGACAAAAGTACACAGTAGGTTATTGACGCATAATTTTGCATCGGCATTATTCGACTTAATTCTAAGTTATGACGGAGTGCCGATGGAAAGTGAGTGCAAATATTTTAGTTATTTGACAATTTAAATTCAATTTGGTGCTTTTATTTATATTTTTACTTGTAAACGTATTACTAATAATTCACGAGTTTTATGTACGTGAGACGTGAATTAATTTTCGTATTCCTTGTGACGAGCTTTCAAATGTTTTAATAGTAGATATATATGTAATTTGTATGTATGTCCGCGGTATTGTGTGTAGAATATTCATTTCCAATATCGCATAACGTATACAAAGTACACTATTATAAAGTAAGTTTTTTGTAGTCGATAAATTCTGAAACTACTGAACCGATTTTAATGATTTCACTAAGAGATAGCTACATTGTCAGATTAAATTTGGATTTTGGGTTTCAGTTAAGGTCTCGCGCTTCTAGTTTAGTCAAAAAAATTTTGAATTCTTTTCGAGCACCGCCTAAAGGGTTGATTTAAAGTGAAAATAATATTGTATTTGGAGTACTATTAAATTTATTCCTATGGGAAATATGTAGATCTTTGTTAGTCCTACAAAAAAATCGCGATATATATGTAAAAAAATAAGATCTCTTTAATATGCTACTATTCTAAATTCTTTATATTAAATTTGAATTGTGGCGCTGTCAGACAGATGAGTGTCATAGTATTAACATTTTTAATTTGTGAAATAGTAAAACATTAATAATTTTATTTGTAAAAAGGATTCGACAAAATCTGGCAATAACTTTTAATGTAGTTTCTTTGTATTTCAGGTAAGATAGTAATTTGTGTTTCAACATTTATTTATAGTGTATAATAGGTTGTTTCTTGTTGTAAACTTACGCTTACAATAAATCTTTGTATTCCAGAGCAACACATAAGTTTAATTTTTGCCGGTTCTTAAAAATCCCGACTTATAGTCTATATATACATAACTTTTTGGTCTAATATACTTTATGATTAAAAAATATAGGTATTTTTTGACTAAGTAATGGTTAGCTCGTTTAAACTATGTTTTGAATATTTTTTTTAATTTTTGATGTAGAAATTGCACTAATTTTTCCTATAATCCCAACTTTTTTATTAGTAAATTTTTTTACTTGATTTAAAATTAGATTTTTTTTTATATTTATATTATTAATTGGACTCTACCATGAATGAAATCAAGGTATACTAAATTGATCAAATTAATTTATTTAGGATTATAGTTTAAAATAAAACACTTGATTTGCAATCAAAAAATATTGAAAATCAATTTATCTTAAATAAGAAGCATTTAATTTCGACTTAAAAGATAGAGTTTAAATAACTCCTTATTTATTAATTGAAACCAAATTAGAGGTATATCACTGTTAATGATAAAATTGAATTATTATTCCAATTAGAAATATTTTATAATTAAGCTGCTAACTTAATTAATAGTGATTTAAACCATTAATATTTCTTATTTATAAATCAATAAATCCGTACTACTTTATAAATATACAAGTAACTTTGTGTTAACTTTTCAAGCTTAAACCAATGAACAGATTTTGATAAAATTTGGCAAAGACATACATTGCATCCTGGGATCGGATATGGCTACCCTTAAACATCGTCCCGCTTATCAAACAAGTTAAGCCGCGGGCAAAAACTAATTATAAAAATTAATATTATCATCATAAGTTCTTAATAGGGATACTTTGTCATTTACATATGAAATGTAGTTTGTCATTTACATATGAAATGTAGTAGTAGAAGCGAGATTAAACCGTTAGTCTTACTAATATTATAAATGTGAAAGTTTAGATGTTTGGATGTTTGTTACTCTATCACGCCAAAATGGTTTAACGGATCTGGATGAAATTTGCACAGGGATAGACTATAGTCTGGGGATAGCACATAGGCTACTTTTTATCCCGGAAAAAAGTGCGGTTCCCGTAGGATAGATTTGTTTTCGTTATATGTTATAAAATGGTATAAATAGAAAAAGTAAATCATTTTATTTCACATATTTTTGCAAATACTAACACTGAAGGATTCAATTTTGTATGTATTATTTATAAGGAAATCATCAAAATACTGAGACTTGCTACGTGACGAATTTTTGTTATTACTAATACATAATATACATACCTAAAAAGATATGGGTTGAATCTAAATATATCCAAAAAAATTGGCGACGAATATTACTTGAGATAGAATATATGTAATACATATTACAGTATATGCCTATGTTTAACATTGAATATGGCAAAAAGGGCCTTACGACAAATTAACGATAAAAACAAAGGAGTCATATACATATACTAGCGATTCCCCTAGCTTCGCTCGGGTTCGTCCCTAGGTAGGTATATTTTAATTTTTTTAAGCAGAACCCTAATTCGTTTACTGAAATAAATGTAGCCTAAGTTACTCCGAATAACTACCTGCCAGTGCAAGTCAGTCAAAATCGGCACAGCCGTTTCGAAAATTAGCCGAAACAAACAGACAGACAGATAGACAAAATTTTAAAAAAATTGTGTTTTTCTCATAAACACAGTATATAATTCCATGTACATTCAATCAAATTCAAACAGACACTTCAATTTTATTTATTTGTATAGATGATTAAAAATAACAAAAAATAAAGCTAAGTAAGCGAAGAGTATTAAAATAAGAACGACTTGACTACGACGATATAATTAATTGAAAAGAGTACATACGAGTAAAGTACATATATCTATCTATTAAGACCATCAAGGTATCTAGTTGTAGTTACATACATACATCCACTAAGAAAATGTTGTACAATAACGTGGTTTTGTCACTGAATATGTATCTATTTTCTTTTTAAGGCTTATAAATTAATGGTTATCATTCAATAGATAGACTATATACATAAGTACGATTTTGACGACGCGTGTGGCTCAGTATGTAGTGACCCTACTTGCTGTGCCAGCGGTCGCGGGTTCGAGTCCCGCTAGGGGCATTCATTTGTGCACTTCAGTCATGGGTGTTAGTGTGTAGTGTATCAACTATCTGTTATCCATAACACAAGCCTCGTAGCTTACCATGGAACTAGATGGTGCTGTGTGTTAATGTCCCAACATATTTATGATGAATTTTACATCCCTTACTAGAAAAATGATTAATTTGCCATAAAAAATTCCAACCCCCTTTTCACCTCCTTAAGGGATGATTTTCGGGGTAAAAATTATCCTATGTCCTTCCCAGGGTCTCAAACTAACTTGATATCCATCTAGTTGAGTTCGGCGTCATTCAGCGGATTAAGCGTTTAAAGATAACAAACAAACAGGCAGAGTTATTTTTGCGTTTATACTAAAAAGTTTGTGACCAAACCTACAGTTACCAAATCTCAAATTATTTATTTTATTAAAAAAAACATTTTTTCAATATGAAATTAAGAAGCCAAAAAGTATTAAACATATCGAAATCGATTTTAAAATATATGCAATTTCAATAAAACGAATCCTTAAAGAAAACAATTTCAAATTAAATGACTTTACTCTCAATTAAGAACTGTAACGATTGTTATTCGATTCTCGTACACGTAAATGAGAATTCGATTACTGCATAACAAAATCGAAAGGCGTATTGTTAATGGAAGGACATTGGTTCCGCATAAATTAACCTTATAATATTAAATGAGCAATTATTGTATATGTCGGATAAGGATTTAATAGAAATCTACTAAATCCTCCTCCTACTATTATAAAGAGGAAAGATTTTTATTTTTGTATGTTTGTAACGAATAAACTCAAAAAGTACTGGATCGATTTAGATGAAGTTTGGTAAGAAAATAGTTTGTGACCTTGGAAAGAACATAAGATATTTTTTATTCAGGAAATCATCCCTTAAGGGGGTGAAAATGGGAATGAAAGTTTGTATCACCAACTAATCAACAAAGTTAATTATAATTTAGTCTGACGTGTTACCTTTTTTTTTGCTAGAATATACCTTATTATTGTTTAAGGTCGCTATGTTATGTTTCGTCAAATCAAATACAAATTATTAAGAGCCAAGGCTACGTCTCGAGCGGGGTCGAGGCGCCATCATGACATTCTTTGGAGATATGTGGATTGGTAACGTTGGTTCATCTTGGCGGATCATTGGAGAATTATGTTTTAATATTGTAGATGGAAGTCGGTTCGATGCCTGAGAACCCGCTGTTCAATTAAACTATTAGAATTATCGTTTCAAGTTTATAACATTCTATTTCGTGTATCTCGGAAACGGCTCTAACGATTTGGATCAAATTTTGTATTTAGATAATGTTTTGCTTTTTAAGTTTCTCTATACAGGTGTCTTTTCTGATTATTTGAAGATCGTAAAAATAATTTATTCTTATACTTAGTTTATTTAAATTATATATTTTTTAGCTTTCTCGTCCCAGGGTCTAGACGATCTAGGATTATAGTGCCACTCCCAGTATCTAGACTCGATAACCATTACTAATCAATTTTTAACCAAGGAACCCTAAATCTAAGTATCTGAAATTATATGGTTATACAAGAAGAACTCTTATTATTTTAAAATCAGAGTTGTTAGTCGCAATTCTTATTTAATAATATACTTGTCATGCGTTTTGCAGCATCTACAACCACGTAAGGTCACAAAACCGGCGTGGAATATTTAAAAATACTTATATAGTTGTTAAATTTTATTTTGGAGTTATATTTTATAATATTTCGTTTATAAAACCATTTAAGAAAGTACCGATTTGTGGTCTGATAAAAATTCAGACATAAGTCGGACAGATAATCGATAAAAAGCTTTTACTTAATATATTTTTTTAACAATTAAGCCGTAAAAAATAATAAAACCTTATTTCAAAGCCTATTACTGGATTTTAATTTTTTTCCCTTACATTATAACAATATATTACTTTAATAATGTTAAGATATATCTTAAGTTTAAAAAAAATATCAATTAAAGATCGATATTTTTTTTATTACTACTGTTCATTGCGGCCATTTTAACGTCATAAAAATATCGTTTAAAAAAACATATTTTACCAACCTTGAGTTGTTTAAAGTCTTAATTTGCATATTCAAAAGGTTTGTGTAAGTGAAAATCAGGTCAGAAAACTTTTAGAAAAAGTTATTATAAGTCATAATTTTTTTCTACCCGGTCGTCTAGACAAAGTCGGTTAGCACAAACTATGGTTGTGGATCGTGAGGATAGTGCAAATCCTAGGTTACGTTAAAGCTCAGGAGTTATTTGCTTTTTCGATGAATAAAGGGGTTCTACCACTTAAAGATGTCGTGGGCCCCTAAATTTTCTCCGATTGTATCTATGCCGAGATATAATGACTGCACTTGTGTACTAATATTTTTCGCGTAGTAGGCTAGTCTCAGAGATTGGCCACCACGACCAAAATACGGTCAGGAACGTCTTTAGAATTTGTCAAAGTAAGAATTATATATGATAATAGTATTTGAAATTGATATTTCGACAGAACTATTAATTATATTTTTTTAATGCGTCATTAAATTCTTATAAATAATAATGTGAATTGTAATAAGTGTACATATATTGATAAATATGAGAATGCCTTACCGGTTATTTAGATGTAATTGAAGTGCAATTTTTTTTCAGTCTGCGAATATATATATACATAAAACATCGAAATAATACCGCTAGTGTCATGACCACACCGAATGTCCCTAAAGACCTCATATTAATACACATTGTCAAATAAGATACGAATAAAGTGCAACAACACTTATTACAATGGAATTAAGTTGAAAATGAGATCTCAAAATATAAAGGACGACCTAATTAAACGCTATAAAGTTTTAGTTGATTTTTCTTGCAAAAGAATTAAAATATATTTCGAAGAATAACTGAGAGCTTCTTTATGATTATTTTATTGACTTGTACTGCAAGTTTTGAGAAACGTGACGTAAGGTGGCCTATTCTAAATGTATCGGTAATTCACATGTATGTAGTTGTTCTTCGTGTCTTTTAAAGTTGTTAGTAGATAAATTTGTGTAAGTATTAATAACAATATTGCTAATATCCTAAAAGAAATAATCTTTGGATTTAGTACTTCAGATCGAAATACCTCTTTAAAAGAAGCCAGTTTTTTTTAAATAGTAAGTATACCTAATACCTACCTAGTGTACCTAAGACGTACCCCTCGAGGGTAACTACGAGTAAAAGTTGTTACAAATACATAATATGTTACATGAAATTATAGTAAGAAAAAAAGTATTGCTCTCTAATAGGTAAATGCCCGGCTTCTACCTCATTTAGATATTTTCTTTCTTTTTTTATATTTTATATAGCGCCATCTTTAATTAGTTAAATAATTTTTTAAATGACATTAAAGTTGAAGTTTTATCACAGGAATCCATCCAATCTCAGAACACAGTCTATCCTTTTGTCAAGTTTCATCCATATCCGTTCAATCCTTTACGCATACTAATTGAGTCATATCTAAGTCAAAATCCATACACCTTTAGAAACTTTCACAGTCATAATATTAATATAATAATAACACTAAGAAACTTAAATGCATGAATTCGTAAGTGGCTAAATACCTTATTCCCAACGTTTTCCGATTGGGCTGCACCATCGCTGGTCAATAGCCCGTAGTGTCATCTATACTATAATAAAATTGTAACTAAGCCGAATCTGTACATTAAATATTTTTTAGAAAATCTTATTGAAATAGATATTATTATTGATACAGAAGCCGAATATATAGTTTTTAGAATCTTTGTCTGTCTGTCTCTCTGTGTCCGCATAACGGAAAACCCACTGGACAGATTTTGATGAAATTTGGTATGATATTCACTGGTTATCCGGGTCAACATATAGAATACTTTTTACTGCGGGAAAATATCTCATTTCTGAGAAATCTATACTAAACGTTAAAACGTAACTATGGACACAGATTCTATAATACTATATCTGTGCATAGTATGGACGAACCTGAGCGGAGCGAGGGTGAGTCGCTAGTTATTATGTAATTATGGAACACAATAATTTAAAAAGTTATAATACAATTTTAGTTCATTAGCAATAGAAACTTCACAGATGTGACATTTTCATTCGACACTCCCTAACTATGCCACTAATAACTAAGAATTTGATCTAATCCTCTCAGCGAGATATTAGATTTCGCGAATCATTTGGCAACATTCAAACTACAAAACTTCAAAGAAGATATGCTTGAAGATATGATATTATCCTTTAATTTTATTAGCCTTTAAGCAGCAGTCAATTGAAAATGTTCTCAATTGTCCCAACTTAATTTAAATATTTTTAGGAACTACTGACAAAAATGAATGTGTAAATGGTACAAATGAAAAAGGAATATATTAAAGACTAGCATTGCCTGCGGCTCCGCCCGCGTTCAGATGACCAAAAACCAAATTCTTAGGTTTTACATATTAGTATACAAGAATATTGCAGTTTTTGTATTTTTTCTCAGAAATGAGACATTTTCCCGCGGTAAAAAGTATTCTATATGTTGACCCGGATAACCAGCTATCACCATACCAAATTTCATCAAAATCCCTCCAGTGGTTCTTCTGTGATGCGGTAACAGACAGACAGACAAAAATTCTAAAAACTATAAATTCGGCCTCTCTATCGATAATGATGTTTATTTCAATAAGATTTTCCAAAAAATATTTAATGTATAGATTCGGCTTAGTTACAATTTTATTATATGTATAGATAAAATTACTGTGTCTTGTTTGTCTTCTTTTGAGAAAACAATGGGTATTATCGGCTATAGGTCAAAGTCATTCTTTACATAAATACTTTATTAACTTAAGACCGAAGAATATTCAACAATAATGCTGATAATCTAAACTCTATAGTCTATACTAATATTATAAAGAAGAAAGATTTTTTGTTTGTTTGCTTGTACCGAATAAGCCACGAAACTTCTGGACCGATTTAGATGAAATTTGATAAGAAGATATTTTGAAACCCTGAGAAGGACATAGGATTGTGTTTATCCTGGAAATCATCCCTTAAGGGGGTGAAAATGGGGATGAAAGTTTTTATGAGGAATCAATCTAGGGACGAACTCGAGCGAAGCGAGGGTGAGTCGCTAGTACATTGTAATATCGTATGCAGACCTTTAAAAATATCCTTTTGACTTTATTCTACTTCACAAACTAAATCTAATGTAAGCCAGGGAAATAAGTTAGTAAATATATTGTATGCACCGTCCTTTTGCCAACCAATATGTACTGGTTCTAACCAGCACTTGACGCAAATATCGAATAGGCAGTGACAATTTTACCATTCCAAAACTGTTACTAATTGAACAGTTGTTCCATTTTCGTACTCAGATATTAAATTTCTGCCAAATGGTTTAGATTTCAACTGTCATAGAATAATTTCATTTTGTCTGTTTTATATTTAAGTGGTTTTAGCAAATTATATATATAAATAAAAAGGAATGTTCGTATGTTTGTCATTAACCAGTGATCCGATTGTGATAAAACTCTGATGGATTATTTTGTATACGCTTGCGAAAGTTCCTAGTCTAAAAAAAGTTTTTTCTTTGGATGTTTTTCTTTTATACGTTCAATCTAACTTAGAGACTCACCTGATCGAGCGAGAGCAAAGGTCTATTTATGTAATAAGTTTCATCCAAATCTCTCCAGCCGTTTAAGAATCAAGGAGTAGCAAACATACACACATTCAAAATATTTCCCAATTACAATAGTAGTCGAATGTGATGTGATTTGGCAAGGTTTCGATATAAGCTGTAGGTAATAATTTGACTTCTTGTTGGAATAATAAGTGGTTAAATGTATGTGAATTATGAAATGAAACCAATATAATAAAGCCACGAGGCCTGATCGTATATAGGTATTTTATTTAACGTTATTATCTTTTTTTTGTACTTTATTATTTACTAGCAGAACCCGCGCCTTCGCTCGCGCTAAAACTACAAAAAAACAGATAGGTTTCATACAAACTTACATGCCCTACCTCCTTATGGGGTGAATTTCGAAAAATGCTAAAACACGTATTTATTTAATAATTTCCCGTGGGAAAGGGATAATCTCCCGCGGTAAACAGTAACCTATGTCACTCTCCAGCCCTCCAACTGTCTCCCCAAAAAAAATCAAGCTAATCCATCATTCCGTTTCCACGTGAAAGCAGGACAAAGAAACAAACAAACAAATACACTTTTACATTTATAATATTAGTATTCAGCCTTTTTTAACGTACGAGTATCACTGCTGGGCACGGGTCTCCCTTCAATACAAGGGGGATCAGGCGATTGTTATTGTCACACATACATATATCTATTTAGTATCTTGTAGCTATCTAATACTATTATTGATTCTATCAGTACAACTAATAAGTTTGTAACTTGGAAAGAATCTTATGAGTCCTTAAGATAAACAAAATCAAATCGGCAAATGTGGCATCTACTCACATCCCTCCACGACCGCAGGCACGCCGGCGTATCAGTTAACAATGGATTTCTTAGAATTTTAATTAATTTCTTAGAAATTTATCTGCAGGTGTTAATTATAATGATCTCTCATCGAGCGTGCCTTGATCTTGCGCTTATGTTTTCATTATCCAATTTTGAAGACAATACAAGGTAGCAAAGACATCTATATAATATAAAATAATAATCCTACAAACAAAATACAGTCGTTATGAGGTCTACGACTTCGTATAATATAATGGTTATAAGAATATATGGTTTCTATGGACATATGTATATTCATTAAATAAAAAAATATGGGACATTTTAGATTTTCCCCATTTTTATTCTGCTACCGTAACAAATTTAATCATCTACATGCACTAATAAATACGTGTAATATGTACGTAAAATATTTTGTGGATTGACAAAATTAAAGTACCCACCAGAGTAATGAAAATATGAAAATATATTATACATAAATAATCTAAATATATTGTTATATACTCAGAGGGAACGGGACTGCTATTTATTACATACTTTTTATAACCTAGCAATGTACTTCACCCACCTCATTGAAATTGAATTTTATAAACCTTTTCTGCAAAATTACTATGTTCTATGTTCAATCGCATGTGGTAAAATTTGCTTTCCTCAGTCAGTTTGTTGGTACTAGGTCGTATTTTACGATCGATCTGGATGAAACTTGGTATACAGGTTTTACGAATTTATAGTTTTTTTTTCGTCGAAGATTTTTGATTTTCTGCCAAGAATGGGGCAAAAAGGGGACTACTGGATATTTCCGGTTTATGAGATCCGATTTCGATGGGGTTTTTTTATTTGAAAGGTAGTAACTGACGACACGCTTGGCTCAGTTTCTAGTGACCCTACTTTCTATGCCAGCGGTCGCGGGTTCGAGTCCCGCTGGGGGCATTCATTTGTTTGATGACGAATGTTTGTACTCCAGTCATGGGTGTTTATATTTATAATATGTATGTATTTAAAGTTATATATGTGTAGTGTATCAACTATCTGGTATCCATAACACAAGCCTCGTAGCTTACCATGGAACTAGATGGCGCTGTGTGTTAATGTCCAAAAAAAAATTTTAAATTGGCCTCATAAAAATTTGGTGAAAATCTGATGAGGATCTTCGGCGTGATGGGCAGAATATCTGAGATAAGTTTCACTTAATTTTTTTGTAATATATTTAATTTATATTGATAAAAACATCTTGTTGATATCCAGCAAGTTAAACATTATAAAATTACTAAGATTTTTCTTATAGTGTGTAAAATGTAATATATAATTTTAGTAATAGATTTATTTTAAACGGAATGATTTTTTAGTATTAATATTTTTAGTTCTACAAAATAATCTATGAGTGTACTATTTAATCTTTGCCCAAAAGCATACAACGCCAAACAAACACTTC
Source organism: Brenthis hecate (assembly GCA_951806755.1). Taxonomy (NCBI): domain Eukaryota; kingdom Metazoa; phylum Arthropoda; class Insecta; order Lepidoptera; family Nymphalidae; genus Brenthis; species Brenthis hecate. Next base: position 2,259,141 of record OX638260.1, on the reverse strand, counting down.
TAAAGTTACAAATTTTATGCACTAGTTGGAACATGTTCAAAATTTCCATTTGCGCTGAAAATTAAGATTTAAGTAGGTATTCAATAAAATAATTATGTTAAAAATACAAATATATTTAAAAATAAGTATTATTCGTGTATAGTATACTTGTAGACTGCCTTAACTGCCACGTTGGTTTAATAGCTATCATATTTGACCGTACATGGGCTTCATAAGTCCTAGGTTCGAGGCCAGATGTGACCGAAATCACTGAGCGTTATAGTCATAATATACGTAGTAAGATGTGACCGAAATCACTGAGCGTTATAGTCATAATATACGTAGTAGCAGCCCCGAGTAGCATTGACAAATGCATTAAGTTGTAAACCTTAATAATTAACCTAAAAGGCTGAATACCTATGACTCTAATCGAGTGTGGTATCAAAATAAGAAGATTTTAGATGCGACTACAAAAATATATATGTACACTTTAAAATAACTTGGGATACAAAACTGTTAAATGGAAACCTAATTGTCTATCTGGTCAAACCTCAAAAGCTGTAAACAAAGAAAAAATACGAAAACAAAAGTCCAGAGATGAAAAATCTAAATATCAAAAGACCCAAAATTTTCATTTATTAATTATTAAATATTCATTTATAATTCAAAAAAAATAATTATAGCCGAATTTCGACTACCAGGTGACCACTTTTATTTTAATAATATGTGGTGCATAAGATAATAATATTCTACTAATATTATAAATGCGAAAATTTGTGAGAATGTATGGATGTCGGGATGTCTGGATGTATAAATGTATGGATATTTTTTACTCTTTTGCAACTGCCTCGGTGGTGTAGTGGCTAGCATGTACGGCTGCACACCCGGAGGTCCTGAGTTCGAATCCCGGGTCGGGCCAAGTTTAATTATTGAGTCTTTCTGTATAATAAGCCTCAGTAACAGCCCGGAGTTGGGAAGTTGGCGGTGTTTAACCCCCGTGCCTCGGAGAGCACGTAAAGCCGTCGGTCCTGCGCCTTAACTCTCACCGGTCGTGTCGAACAGTCGTCCCACCGGAGTATGAGAGTAATAGGAATAGAGAGTGCACCTGTATCTGCGCGTACACTTGTGAACTATAATATCTCCTGCGCGGTTGGCTAGTCTCAATGAGATTGGCCGCCGTGGCCGAAATCGGTCAGGAGATCATCATCATCAATGTTACTCTTTTACACAAAAACTACTGAATCGATTTTAATGAAACCTTACAATAATATAGCTCATACATCAGAATAACACGTAGGCTACTTTTTATTCCGGAAAAATGTACAGTTCCCGTGGTTATACAAAAAAATAATAATATCGCGAAATTTTTGCTATGCAATAATAATAATAGGACAATAGCTTAGAACTTTGGAAACACTAAATTTAGCTGGCTTAGAAAAGGTCAACAAAAGTTTGAACGTGTTTCTAACTTTACTTGAATTTGGTCTCCTTAAATTTTATAGTGAACAATCATTTCAAAAGTTTCATATAAGATGTCGTTAAGTGTGCTTAGTTAGTTATTTATTGTGTGGAATTGTAAGGTGGGTATTATGGCAGATAATATAATCTATATCTATAAAAATTGATGTGTGTAACTCCAAAACGGCTGGAGCGATTTTGATGATATTTTCAGGCAATCTTCAGATTAGCCCAACGGATGATTCTGTGAAGTTTGGTAGCGATGGAACTGACAGAAAGTTTTATAGTCGTTTGAACGCGCGCGTACGTCCACAACTATATGTACATACATACAAGTCAAAACACAACTCTCCTTTGGGCTTTGCCGCAGTCGGGTAAAAATTATATATGTAGTGAGGTGAAATGAATTATTTAAACTGATTTACCTACATATTTTGTTAGTACAAGGTTGAGAGCGTCCTAGAAAAAATAACCTGTGACAGGAGGCCTCGCTCTTCCACAATAAATATTAAAGTAGAATATTATGATCTAAGGCACAATTGTTATTTCAAAACAAAAAAAACTTATAATTAAATCTACATAATGTACGTATATGTGTATGCGTGAGCGTGTGTATATGTGTGTAGATATAGGTACATCTACATCCACATTTCTATTTTCTACACTACTGTTATAAAGAGGAAAGATTCGTATTTTTGTATGTTTATAACGAATAAACTCAAAACCATTAGACCGATTTAGATGGAAAAGAGAAGATAGTTTGAAACCCTTGAAAGGACATAGCTAGGATATTTTTTATTCCGGAAATCATCTTTTAAGGGGGTGAAAATGGGTATGAAAGTTTGTATGGGGAATCAACACGAACAAAGCGAGGGTGAATCGCTAGTATTATGTATGTAGAATTCAATGCATATAAAATAACAAAAGAGCATATTACAAGTCTAAAAGATGTACAATAACAAGTAGGCAGTTTATCTAACTCTAAAAACCTTTCCACCCATAAAGGAGCTGAGGGAAATCCTTAACAGCTTTCATACGTTGGATTTGGTGTTTAATTAGTAGGTGAAGTTGTAAACCTTTTACAGCGGAAATTTTAAAGGATATTGTAAATTTGTAAAAAGCTGGAATGATAAATAGTTATTAAGCTATTGCATAGCTTCTATCGCGGGCCTTGAGCGTGGGGACCGAATCCAGAAATTCCGTAACGAAAAAAACCTAACACCCCCCCACTCCGACCGGCACAGCGGTGATACTTCCATCTATCGATAAATACCAGAACTTTTAATGACTTTTTGAAAAATCACGCTTGTCTCTTTAGTTCAGCAACCCGCCTTTAGTTGACATTGGTTGTATTGGAAAACTATTTTTTAAATAGAAAAGTTAGGCATGAAACCTTAGGCTAGATAAAAGGTAATAAACCACTTGTAATAATCATTGAAGTACTTTAGGTATATGCCTATTCTATATAAACAAATATATTTTGATTTGCAGTGGTTTTTTTTGAGATTTAAAAATCGCGTAAGATACACATAAAAAATAAATACTATATGTATTTATTGCATAGAGAAAATTTTCTTATTGAAGTCGGTTAGAAATAAAATGAGTTAACAGATAATATACTTCTTTACTGAGGAATTTTAAATAATTTTGACTAAAAAATCGATTAACTGCCATGTTCAAAGTTTAAAGAACTCTTAAATTAATACCGTTTTTTATCAGTTTTCACGGAAATCTCAAAAAAGCTGTTGACCGTATGTTAGCGATTAATCTCTTAAAGTTAAAGCTTGAGATTTGAGTTCTACGCTTCCACAAAATCTCCCATAAAAGTTTACTAATTGTCGTTCATATTTTATTAAAAAATATATTTTATGAAATAGCGGCACGTTTTAACTGTTAGTATAGATCTCTGAGAAACGAGATATTTTCCCGCAGTAAAAAGTATCCTATATGTTGACCCGTTTAACAAGCTTTTATCGTACCAAATTTCATCAAAATCTGCCCAGGCTTCTATTTATTTCGGTTCGATTTGGTTTTATTAATGACTATTTCAATAAGATTTTCCAAAAAATATTTAATGTACAGATTTGACTGAGTTAGAATTTTATTATATGTATAGATAGATATATTTTTAAATATAAAGACGAGCAAAATAACAGGTATAACTAGTAGAAAAATAACATCGTTTACGCACTAATAACATTTCCCAAAGTGTTCCATTTCTAAGCCAGATTGGGACGGAAAAAAGATATATGTACTTCCGAAACACATTTTCCTGTTCGAAAAATAATTGACAGCATTTGAAAAATGGACATTGTATTCGCATTTATCTGTGCACATAAAAATACCATTTATGGATTTGTATTTAACAAGTTATTGCATACGGCTTCACTTACGTACTTCTGTATAATATACGTCGATAAAGCGTTGGCAAAGTAACTTTTTTTACGTTGCTTATATGGAGTGTTTTTTAAATCGGTTCACAATAAAACTTACGGTCACGGGAGAGAACTCATGTCTCAAAATTCAAAATAAATTCGCGAAAAAATCCAAAAGCATAGTTTTATTTTCTACGAAATGAATAAAGATGTAAATTTAAATGCTTATAATTATAAAAATAAAACAATTTAAATAAATTGAAGGCCATACAATTCAAATAGAAGATTATAAGGTAATAGCGTCAAGCATTTAAACAAATACGGGTTAGATTTATAACTGTGTTTACACTTGATATACATTAACCCGCCTGAAATTACCTTTTTTACAAAGGCCGAGCATTTATTTGTATTACTGTTAAAACGGCAACAATTTTATGTATATATTTTATTTCAACCGACTTCCTCAAAAAGGAGGAGGTTCTCAATTCGTCTGTTTTTTTTTTATGTTTGTTACCTCAGAACTCCGTCATTTGTAAACCGATTTGGATAATTTTTGTTTTGTTTGAAAGTGTATACTTCCAGATTGGTCTCATTTAAATTTCAAAAAAAAATACCACCCCTAAGGGTGGAAAAATAGCTAATAATGAATTTAACCTACTTCTAATTGTCGTATTGACTTGAAACTTTGCATGCATGTGTTTCTACTTCCGTTGATAGTACAGTGGTTAGGTATTGTTGACCTGATCTGATGGCAAGGTCAGAAGGTGGATAGGTGGAACTATTCAACGGCTAATAGATCTACTATATTCTACTACTTTGAGTTTGGGCTTATTTTGTTTGATTTGACAAGCCTAACACGTTAGAATTCTTACTTTGCTACTACTGTCTACACTAAAAAGGGAAAAATAAAAACTTTTTAACAAAAAAATCAAAACCGGCTTCAAACAAAAGCACTAAAAAGTAGAAAATAACTGATTGGTAATTTTCATTTACTATACATACTTAATCAAATATTTTCGAAGTCGGTGTGCTTTGCCTTGTATGGGCTGACACTGATTTCGAAAATATTTGATTAGGTATGTATTTAATAGGTAGACTTTAATTACTTAGCCAAAGCACATGTTTTAATAAAATAATTTCTTATTGAAATTCTAATTAAAAAAGTAATACGGGATAAATCTAATTATTACATCGTTTTCGGTAAAACTTTTTCGAAATTTGCATGAGATGATACCATTAAAATGGCTGCGTAATTGGCGAAAAGTTTGTGTATTATGTATACACCCGAATTGAGTACCTCTACTTTTGAAGTTGGTTAAAAGATACTAGAGATTTATGTACCATACATAGTGTAAGGCATTTTTCTAACAAAATTTTTTCATGAGCGTTTTAAATGGAAAAAATAATATATTTGACTAATTTATAGCGATGTATGTATAAAGCATTTATTTATGAGACCTTGGCCGATAGGAATATATTTAAAAAAAATAAAAAAGACCAGGACATTCTTTTGTTTTTTCCGTGCTTTGGCGCAGAGATGTCGGTACCACCCAGTAGTGTCTAGTCATGAATCGCTTGTAATACTGTAAATTATTATCATAAATTATGTAACTCTGTAACTCATTATTTAAAAGAGCAGCTGTTGAGTTTCTCGCCGGCTCTTCTCAGCAGAACTGCTTTCCGAGCCGGTGGTAGCTTCCTCACGGACAGACTTACTGACGATTATAAAAGCATTAAGTTGATGTTGCAAAAGTACTGAATATATGAATATATGCAAGGAATATCTCGAAGTTTTATTAGTGTCATCCTACAATAATAAAAGATGATCTTAAAATCGATGCGATCAATGCATACTTGACACTACGTATTATATACAAATTACAATGTACATATATATAAATTTCTCTTTTTAAATAATACCATTTTTTCGGATTTTCGCTCGGATTTATTTTGATTTTTATTTCCTGACGTTTCGAATGCTTACGGCAATCATAGCCACGCGAGTGACTAAGAATTTAGATATCTCAAAGGTCATATATATATATATATATATATATATATATATATATATATATATATATATATATATATATATATATATATATATATATATATAGTTGTTACAGACAGCACCTACTCAAAAATTATAAAATAATTGTCAAAAATACAAAAATACCACCAAAATACCTAATAATATTTTTTAATTTTAATTTTTCCTTTTTTCCAGGTCTAGCGGTACCCTTCGTAGAGCTAACAGTTGCACACGCTTCAGTCCTCACGATATTAGCGATAAGCTTCGAACGATACTACGCCATCTGTGAACCATTAAGAGCAGGCTACGTGTGTACCAAAACACGAGCTACCCTCATATGTGCGTTAGCGTGGTTCTTCGCAGCGCTCTTTACTAGGTCAGTACTTAAATTGACATTTTTTCATATTTTAAAATAGTATTTTCTAAAGATATATAACACGTTTTTATATAACAGAATGTATTTATTTGTTATATTTATGGGTTTGTTTTTAGGTAAACCAGTTTTGATTGGATTTTCACTGAAAATAGGATAATAGGTTATTTATAAGTCGGTGTCGTAAGTCATTTTATCAAAAAAATTGCAGAAATAGCTATAAGTACATAGAAATGATAATTATCTAGCTTTATTATATTTACAATTTATATTGTCATCATACTATATAAAATATATTTGCCAGTTATTTTTTTTTTATATAAAAATAACATTTTTAAACAAAACAATTTTTTTTTAAACAGAAAGACTTAATTATAATATGTATTAATTATTAAGCAAAGGAAAAGTATTCTCAACTATTTCTGGTAGTTTCCTCGAGGTATGACAAGAATGCATGTTGCATTCTCTCTAAATTACAATTTTGTTAAGTTTACCGTTAAAATTAACCGAATTCTTTCTTTAATTTAAAAGTCTGTTCTCCATCAATTAGGCCTTGACCTCTTAAAATGGGGGTCGTGAGTTCTATTCTCGTACTGAAATATTTATTTATACTAATTTAATATAATATTGATAATATTATTATGAAATATTTATTATATATGATAATTATTAAAAAAATAAAACAATATTTTTAATTTAAGCCTTGGCTTAAAAACTTTGTATGACAGTTTTTATACATTATTTGCTCTATATATTATAGGTATAGAAATACGAACAATTCGTAAAACAATTTATATCAACTTATTATACACATATGTTTAAGTATTATAAAAACAACTCAAAATATATTGATCTCTTGAATAAATCATTTATATTATTCTTAACTAGCATTGCCCGCGGCTCCGCCCGCGTTCAGATGACCAAAAACCTAATTTTTATGTTTTACATATTAGTATACTCTTACATTACAGTTTTTGTATTTTTTCTCAGAAATGAGACATTTTCCCGCGGTAAAAAGTATCCTATATGTTGACCCGGATAACCAGCTATTACCATACCAAATTCCATCAAAATCGCTCCAGTGGTTTTTCCGTGATGCGGTAACAGACAGATAGATAGACAAAAATTCTAAAACCGATAGATTCGGCCTCTGTATCGATAATAATGTCTATTTCAATAAGATTTTCCAAAAAATATTTAATGTACAATTTCAGCTTAGTTAGAATTTTATTATATGTATAGATTAAATTTATTTGAAACTGGCAAAACTCATGACTTTTCCCATGTGGTAATAAATATAAAGGAGTAAAGACAGTGTAATGCAAAATCAAACTGAGTACTCTGACTGATTAACATATAATTTACACTAGCGACTCACCCTCGCTCCGCACGGGTGTGTCCCTACTTACGTTTTAACGTTTAGTATGGATTTCACAGAGATGAGATATTTTCCCGCAGTAAAAAGTATCCAATATGTTGACCCGGATAATCATCAGCTATCATCATACCATATTTCATCAAAATGTCTCTGCATCGATACATACACTTCAATTTTATTTATTTGTTATTGTATATTTTAAACTCTGTTCAACCTTTTAATAATAAGTTAATCACAAAAATACATTTGTGAAAATTGCTTACGTCGTTACGCTTTCAATATTTCGTTCTACAAAAATATTGCCTTAATAGCTCTCAAGACGTCGAATACATTAGCCAAGTATTACGAAAGAAATGTGTACCATTTTTACATGTTAGTTTATCCTGGCGTATAGGCTCTATTATATATGTATATATGTTTGGCTTTTGATGTACCTATTAAAGTTAGTGTTAGGTTATGAATATGTAGGTTTGTCTTTACTAAGTAATCTCTAAAACAGCTAATTCGTATCATAGTGGTTCAATAAGCATTTTTTTATATCGAAAAATACAAAAGTATTTTCCAAGAGAAAAAAAATTACAATCTTCTATATAAATAAAAATGAATGTTACTTTATATGTTTGTCCCAGTATTCCTAAACCATTCATCCGATTGTGATGAAATTTTGGTAAGTTGTTCTGTGTACGCCCGTAAAGGTTCGTGACATGAAAAAAAGAATTTGTCTTTGGACGTTTGTCGTTTATGCGTTCTTAAACCATTTAAGCTTCAGGAACGCACCCGAGCGGGGGAAGTCACTAGTACATATAATAAAATTTTAACTCAGTCGAATCTGTACATTAAATATTTTTTGGAAAATCTTATTGAAATAGTCATTATTATCGATACAGACGTCGAATTTATAGTTTTTTAGGATTTTTGTCTGTGTATCTGTCTGTCTAGGTACGCATCACGAGAAAACCACTGGTCAGATTTTGATGAAATCTGGTATGGTAGCTGAATGATAGATGAATACATTTTAACGCGGAAAAACATCTCATATCCGAGAAATCTATACTAACCGTTAAAACGTACAATGAGACGAACCCGAGCGGCGTCGCTAGTTTAGTAGAGGGTGAGTCGCTAGTTTAGATATTAAAACAATAAAACCATTATATTAAAACAATAAGAACGTTTCCAGATAACATTTTGATACTTTCATAGAGATTTAGTTACCTTTTCTTTAAAAGAACATAGCAACTAGGTAATTACTTAAGTTTATTGTGGACCAAAAGCGCACTAACAGCTTAACCCGACGTAAACTATCGGTCAATGAAAGTGTACAGTATGCGGCTGCTGTTACACAACTTCCATTGCATCTAATGAAGTATCTAAGTCTCTGGATCCATCAAGAATCCGGACGAAGTTTCCAAGTGGGACACAAATTGTCCAATTCGGTTTGTTGGTTTGTTAGTTCACATACAGTTCAAGTTTTAATTGTTTAACAAAAGTTTTGGCAACGAACATTTTAAGTTTAAAATCTTTAAGCTTTTTTTCAAATCTATAAATACTGTGGAGGATAAAAGCATACATTTAGTTAAGTATATATTGTTTTTTGATATGGTAATAAAAATATATGAGACTAGCATTGCCCGCGGCTCCGCCCGCGTTCCGATAACCAAAAACCAAATTCTTAGGTTTTACATATTAGTATACTCTTACATTGCAGTTTTTGTAATTTTTTCTCAGAAATTAGATATTTTCCCGCGGTAAAAAGTATCCTATATGTTGACCCGAATAACCAGCTATCATCATACCAAATTCCATCAAAATCCCTCCAGTGGTTTTCCCGTGATACGGTAACAGACAGACAGACAGACTGACAGACAGACAGACAAAAATTCTAAAACTATAGATTCGGCTTCTATATCGATAATAATATTTATTTCAATAGGATATTCCAAAAAATATCTAATGTACAGATTCGGCTTAGTTACAATTTTATTATATGTATAGATATAAAAACAATGTTTTCAGGTACTGCGTTAATTTTATAATTGAAAAGTAGCACTCGATGTACATTTAAACTGATATTATAACATAGAAAAATTAGTTTATGAATGAGTCATTTATTTTTAAAATATTCACTCAATTTTAAGGCTTATTTAAATAAGATAATGTTAACAAATTATTATAAGAATCTATTTGATCTTCATTAATATGGATATCTATATTATAAAGAGGTAAAGTTTGTAAGTTTGTTGATAGGAAGTAATCTCTGAAACTACTGAACCGATTTAGATGAAATTTGGTAAGAAGATAATTTGAGATTCTAGGAATGATCGATTTTTATCCCGAAAATCATCATTTAAGAGGGTGAAAATGGGGGTGAAAATTTGTATGAGCAATCAACCTAGAAACGAACCCGAGCGAAGCGAAAGTGAGTGGTTAGTGTTTTATTAAAATTAAGTGACATATCACTTCCTTATTTAAAAAAAACAAATCGATAAGCAAGTAATCTCTATTTAAAAAATAACAAAGACTAAGCGTTTCAAAAATAAAATAAAATCAATAATTTATAGCTACAGATAAATAAAATTTAAGTATCCATGTCTAATGTTAAAATAACAGCATTTTACTAAATGCATATGAAATTATATACGGTACTTATAAGATAAACACAATTTTTAAATTTTTTGTCTGTCTGTCTGTTTGTTCTGGATAATATCTGAAACGACTGGACTGATCTTGATGGGACTTTTACTGGAAGATAGCTGATGTTGTAGGGAGTAACACAGGGTAGTTTTATTTTAGAAAACGAATTAGGGTTCCGCTCAAAAAAACTAAAAATTATAGGTACGTACGGGACGAACCCGAGCGAAGAGAGGGTGGGTCGCTAGTAGCTAGAAAATAAAACACACATAAACCATAAAATTATTTTTTTTTATTTAAGATTAAGAAAATCTAAAAGTTTTTCTTTACAGATAACATAGTTCCTTCACAAAATGTATTATGAGACGATGGAAATAATAAATTAGGTTGTTATTTTGACACTAAATACACCATTTCAGAATGTAATTGTCTTGATCCTTTTTACTAGCTAGCTATTTGGAGATAGTTAAAGAAAAGTTTATAAGCAAAAAATAGTTTTGAGGCGTAAAATTTGTTGAATTTTACCTCTGGAATATAAACCTGATGGAGATAAAGATCTAATATTCAAAGGCAATAAAATATAGTGTTTTACTTATTAAATAAACAGTTGTGAATTGCTTAAATTGAAACGGAAAATAATTGTTGTTCTAACAATACAGTACAAACAGTAATATCGGTAAAATTTGTTTATTTTTAAAATATTTGGAACAGTGGTGAAGCAATATTAAAACTTTAAAAAACACCCAAAAATCGGTTCGAATTTTAGGCAAAATGCTAATCTTTGTGATTAACTGTGTTTATACTATAAATATAACTATACGATATAGTGGCTCGATTTGAGAAAAAAACAGATAAGATCTTGGGCATATCCTTTTTTTAAACGTTGGGAAATGTATTTACGTATATCACCTGTATACATATAGGTGGTTATATGGAACTCACCGGCTAGAGAAGCCAGTATTACCCACTAAAACCCAACGGAACCTCCCCTATCAGACCACAACAACCAAGAGGTTTCTCTCACAGTCCAATCTGCTAACAGAGAAGTACCAGTAGCAACCCACATAGTACACAGTTCGGCTTTTTTACTAGACCTCCTCACCACGAATGTGAATACATATCAGAGCGGACTTATTTATATCCTGGATTAGTTCTTAAAGCATGCAAGTAGAATCGTCAAAGTACATTATAATACGTAAAAACTATATGATTAAATACTGTTTCTTGACGATCGATTTTTAAATAGCTAATTTAATGCGAATGTACATACATTCATTTGCATCATCGTGAAAAATCTCGCTTTGAAATCAGCTAGAAATGAATCAAACGCTGGTGAAATAAGTTTGAAATGAATCAAAACACAAAATGGTACTGTGACCATAAAAACAAAACTCTCATTTAATAGTGTTTTATAAAACAATAATACGCTTTCCATTCAAACAATCGTTATTTATATCAAAAAGCAATTCGCAATGTAAATAAAAATCACTTTCCCGTTGACAGTCCGATGCGGAAAGCTTATAAGTAAGATGCTTATTATCTTTTTTATATCTCCATTCAAATACAAATTGATTCGTCTTTAATGGTATTTTGATACTAGCATTGAATCATTGGTATGTCCTGAATATATTTTTTAAGGGACATGTTTTAGGACATTGATATATATATATATATATATATATATATATATATATATATATAGATATAGATAGATAGATAGATAGGTATATATAGATAGATCATTCAAACAATTGATCTGATTGTGATGAAACTCTGGTGGGTTATTTGTCGTTTGTCTTTCTTTCCTCCTTCTTAAATCATTTAAGCTTAAAGACGCAACCGAACTAAGTGAGGTTAAATAGCTAGTTTTAATAAAAATAAAATGCTACTTGTTGGTAAGCGCGTGACTTGAGGACGGATGGACCAACTTGGCTTATTTTTAAATATTCGTAATAGTTTGAAGTTGCAGAAAAGTTGCTTGAAAAATTGAAAATTTCACGCAGTGGATGCGTTCGATTGTCTATACTCTATAAGACACGTGACTGACTATAATGGAAATATTTATTTTACTGTAGTACAATGTACATACTCATTTACTGATTTTCTATATGTGTTTATTTAATAATTACTACAACCTTCATACAGCAAATATATTAAAAGTAAAGAATTCATATAAAGTGAAAATTTTATATTGTCCTGTTGTAGTTTTTTCACTTAAATGGTTGAAACACCTCACACAGGTCACAACTTACTACACTTTATCTTCCTTTATCCTACAGTAAAACCTATGCTAAATTTTCCATGTCAACCTTTCGAAAACTAAATTGGCTTGCAGAATCTTTAAAATGAACCCTTTCGTAGAGTCTATATTCTTTTAATGAAATATTCTAACCATTGGTTTACAAGAATTTACTAGAAAAGAGTATTACAATGTATACGTCTACTGTAGAGTAGCTTTGATGTTTTGGAAGGTAGTATTGGCTGTTGATATGCACGAATAGGCTCGCAAATATTTCTATAAATACATATAAATTTTCATAATAACATTTATTTATTAATTTTATAACTCGATACACAGTTGTTAAAACATTACAATAACTTATTTATAATCAACATAATATACGTAGTAAAATATTCATCATTTGCAGGTATCGTAACGTGCACCATATTGTATCACAGTTTATCTAAAAGTTATTATCCATACTAATATTATAAATGTGAAAGTGTGTGTGTTTGTTTGTTTGTTTGTTTGTTTGTTTGTTTGTTTGTTTGTTTGTTTGTTTGTTTGTTTGTTTGTTTGTTTGTTTGTTTGTTTGTTTGTTTGTTTGTTTGTTTGTTTGTTTGTTTGTTTGTTTGTTTGTTTGTTTGTTTGTTTGTTTGTTTGTTTGTTTGTCCTTCTTTCACGTCAAAACGGAGTGACTGATTTGCGAGATTTTTTTATGTGGAGATAGTTGGAGGGATTTGTGACATAGGCTACTTTTTAACAGGGGAGATTACTAATTCCCACGGGAAAACACGTTATAATACAATTCAAAAAAAATTATGATCAGAATTACTTTAAACTTGGTATTAATGCTCTTCAATAAAATTAAATAAATACGTGTTTTAGCATTTTTCGAAATTCATCCTATAAGACGGTAAAATGGGGGATAAAAGTTTGTAGGAAACTATCTTTTCAGAGATTTTTTGTAGTTTCAACGTGAGCGAAGTCGCTGGTTCTGCTAGTAATTAATAATTATTAACATTCGATTGCAAAATCGACTCCGTTTGCTATATAATGTTATCTCTACGTATATAAATATTGTATTCCCGGGGAATGGAAAGGATTCCCATGGGATAGAAGTTTCGTAAGTTTTAGGCACGAATTACAGTAAAGGCGAAAGTGAATCGAGCGTAAGTCGCTAGAAGATAATTTTATATACATAATCAATTTTATATCAAGCTAATATTATAATATAGGTGTCAAACTTTTCTAAGTGGGTTCAATGCATTAAAGTCAAAAATGGGTTGCTCCCATGGTCCATTCTGTTATCAATGAGGGGAAACCCATGGTCGACCGTCCTGGCGGCCACGTTGGTTTCACAACCAGCTGGATTGCCGGACGCTAATGACACATAAACATATATCGGAATGGAGAGAGCTTATATCCTCTATTCCTCATAGACTTTCATATCTACATATATTTTATCGATGTACCGATCTCATGAGCAAAGCAGCCCGCAAAAACTAACATGCAATAATTTTAGTTGGTAAAATTCCCAAGTGATTTTACTATGTTATTTTCCCACGGGAATTATTATGATTTATATATAATAAAGACCCTCGTAAATTTTGATGTGAATGAAAACAAGTAATTCACGCATTTATATTATATAATAAGGCTGAAAATGATTGATTGGGCGATAAATATATTCTAGATGATAAGTGGGAATATGTAATTTTGTAACCGCTGTCCCTTTTCTTACTATATACTAGAGTATTATTAGAGTATATCAATACAATATTTATAATATTTTTGCCTGTAACATTCTTCGTCTCAGCTTTCCTTCAGTCTAAGTATATAGACTTTTACTTGTTCTAGACTTGATTGGACGTAGGTTCTAGTCCCATTTGCAATAAATATTTATATTAAATAGTGTTTGTCCAATGATCCACGTTAGGCCAATAATTATTAAAAATTTGAGGAATACACATAATTTTTTTAACATTTTCCAAATTTTTATCTACACTTTTTTATTCGTTCATTATTTATCTGACACTTTCATATTATGTATTTACAATACAAAACAGTTCCGTACCATTATAATAAAACTAGTTAGTCTTTACCTATCTATATGAATAAAAAATTAACTATTTCTAAAAATCAATTATTCATAACACTAAAGCTCGTTAGTAGCTACTAAACAAAACAAAAAAATAAATGAAAATAGATCGACAAACAAAGAAGGAAAAGGCACTGATCTGTTTTGTATTTGCCTAATGCCTATTTATGTATAGTTTAACTAGCGGCCGACTAACCATCGCTTCGCTCGGATTCGCCTCTAGAAAAACAAAAACAAATCTATCCCACGGGAACCGTACTTTTTTACGGGATAAAAAGTCGCCTGTGTGCTATTCCAGATTATTATCTATCTCCGTGCCAAATTTTATCCGGATTCTAGCTTGATTGAGTAACAAACATCCATCCAAACTTCCAAATATCTAAACTTTCACATTTATAATATTAGTAAGATTAAACATATAAGTACATACTTATCACCATCTGAGATTATGTTTTTGTAAGTAAATAGCGCGTTTTTTGTTATTTTTAAATAATTTTCCTTCTGATATTCCCGCAACCGATAATATTATTAACATCTGTGATAGGAGTTAGCTCTAAGCAAATAAAGTATCCATACTAATATTACAAATGTGAAAGTGTGTGTGTTTGTTTGTTTGTTTGTTTGTTTGTTTGTTTGTTTGTTTGTTTGTTTGTTTGTTTGTTTGTTTGTTTGTTTGTTTGTCTGTCCTTTTTTCACGTCGAAACGGAGTGACGGATTGGAGTGATTTTTTGTGTGAAGATAGTTGAAGGGCTGGAGAGTGACATAGTCTTAGTCTAGTACTTTTACCGCGGGATATTATCTCATTCCCACGGGAAAACACGTTATAATACAACACAAAAAAATATTTATGATCAGAATTACTTGAAACTTATTATTAATGCTCTTCAATAAAATTAAATAAATTCGTGTTTTAGCATTTTTAAAAAATCGTCCTATAAGGGGGTTAAATAGGGGATGAAAGTTTGTATGAAACCTACCTAAAGGTAAATACATGCCTTACCTTTAAAATAAAAAATAGCGTACATACTCGTCTATCAGATTTTTAGCGCAAGCGAAACAGTGGGTTCTGCTAGTAATACATACATTAAATAATAATATATTCTGAAAATCTTAATCTTATAAAATTGCAAGCACTATTTAAGATAGATAAATAAGCGTAAAACTATTATTTTATTATAAAAAGCAACTCCACTTTCCATATCCAAGTCGAGCTAACACTGTCCGATATATTGGTTCTTCCGTAAATATGTAATAGATGGTGGTACTTTAATACGTTCCACAGACCCTAAGAATATGTGACTGGAAATGTTATCGTAGGTAGTTTACGTTAAAATGTAACGTAGGTTTATAAAGAATGATATTATACGTTTCGTATTCACCTACATTAACTTATGAAAAAATAGTACTGTGTTAATAAATAATATGCACCACTATATACCACAAAAATATTTATCTTCTACACATATAATAAATTTATGAGTCGAATCTGTACATTAAATATTTTTTGGAAAATGTTAAAAATCCATAGTTTTTAGAATTTTTGTCGATTTGTCTGTCTGTCTGGGAACACGTCACGAGAAAACCACTATCCGGGTCAAAATTTAGGATACTTTTTACTGCGGGAAAGTGTCTCATTTCTGGAAATCTATACGTTGAAACGTGTCTAGGGACGAACCCGAGCGGAGCGAGGGTGAATTGCTTGTATTTATTATAATACTAGTGGTTAAAGCCTTAGCCTCGGTTCGCTTAGGGGACTCTTAGTAACTTCCTAGATAATTTGTCTTTCTATTAATGGAAATCATATTAAAAACTAATTTATAATATGTCATATTTATTATTTAATGCTTCAATTAATTCCATAACCTTTGAGATTAATTTAAATTACTACTAATAATAATATAAAATCGAGATAGAATGTTCCCAAATAAGATCTAAAATTATACTCGACATTTCTATTTATTGAATTCTTAATCTGCACTGAGCGTCACAGTGCATTATTCACAATTTCGATTTCCAAAAATCGAACCTTCGACATCTTCCGATAGACACGGAAGTTATTACATTCAAATTACTATCTACTTTATATGGCGTTTCTATTACTTTCCTTGTTCTGTGGATCTCTGGACCATATTGCGATTTGCGTTGGCACATGTTAGCACATTCTTCAAGTGAACAAATGGCTTAGGATAAATGGCTTTCTATTGAATTTGTAGGAATTTTTACACTTAATGCCATGTTCGATGTAAAACTATCGTATTTGTTCTATTTAAATTCTTATATAATGACAAATGCTATATTGTAATATTATATTTTCTTGGTTTCGAATACGGTTTGCAAAATAAATCAACCGGATTTTTAACCATATCAGGTTTTGTCGTGTGAGTAGTACTCATATATTTTTTTGCAAATCTCACTGGAAACGTATACAAAAACCTGTTAACTCGTTTTTATTAGTTTTTACTGGCTTTTGTAGGAAAAATAGCCAAATATATATTTTTTTCCGCCTATAGTGTATTAGTGTAGTTATTTAGTCTTTAATGAAAAAAAAATTTAGTACTTCGAGAAATTATTCTGCACTAGAAACTAGAAAAACAAAATCAAATCTATCCCACGGGAACTATACATTTTTACAGGATAAAACGTAGGCTATATGTATTATTCTGATGTATGAGCTATATTATTGTAAATTTTCGTTAAAATTCATTCAGTAGCTTTTGCGTGAAAGAGTAACAAACATCCGTACATCTATACATACAGATATCCATCCATATATCCTAACAAACTTTCGCATTTATAATATTAGTTTGATATTACAGATATACATACAAATATGTAATGTATATCAACTAACTTTTCTATAAGCTATTAGTAGCTTAAGAGAAAGAGACAATGCTAAGTAAAGTAGCTATTATGTAACTAACACAAACCGCGCTTCTAAGAAAGTTCAATACGCCATAATGAAATTTGACTCGTTCATAACCAACAAATCGAATAAAAAACTAAAATTACGTTACAGCGAAAACAGTATTTATTTTTAGGAAGAGTATTAGTTTTACCACGGTAATGTAATGCAATGCATACATTACCGTGGTTTTACACTTGGTGGCAATTAGTGGCCGTAATCCAGACTCGGACACTGAAAAGTATAGATCGTTCAGACATCTATCTATCTGTCATTACTACATAGTATCTATACATTCTGTTCTTATATACGCACTTGAACAAAGCACTAAGCTAAGCCAGTATATAAATAGGCAAAACAAAACAGTTTAGTACCTTATTCTCCTCTGATTTTTAACGGTTTTTTTGTTTATCGACGAGCTGTAGTATTATTAATAAGAAATGTTTATATAATAATCATAGTATAAAACTAGCGACTCACCCTTGCGGAGCGAGGGTGAGTCCCTAGTTACGTTTTAAGGTTTAGTATAGATTTCTCATCGATGAGATATTTTCTCGCAGTAAAAAGTATCCCTATGTTGACCCGGATAACCAGCTATCATCATATCAAATTTCATCCAAATCCGTCCAGTATTATTATTTAGTATTAGTATTGTCTCGTGAAGCAGCATAAACAAAAATATCAACGAACATTTTAAAATAATAGAACATAAATATAATCAATTACCTAAACGAACAAATTCAAAACCAAGAACATATTTTAGACCGTATGGAGAGACGTAACAGAAAGAAAAATCTGGTATTTTTCGGAATAGATGAGGGTGAAAAGTCTTATCAAGAGCTAGAAAATAAAATCTTAAAATTCTTAAACGAAATTAATATTGTTTGTGAACGAAATGAAATAGAAACAATAAAACGCCTAGGAAAAAACAAAGAAAAGCCAAGACCGATTACAGTCACCTTTACTACTATGGGGGACAAAAATAATATTACTACAAAACCAGAAAAATAATAAAAACAGCTCTATATATTATAAGGAAGATTATCCACATAAAGTTTTGGAGAAAAGACAAGAAACCAATAATTAAATACGAAAAACTAATATTTCTGAATGACTATAATTCCAATAAAAATCAGAAAAATAAACAACAATCAAAGAAACACAACAAACAGTTTTCTCCAAACCAAAGCGAAATCAGTCATGAAAAACAAGCCTTGAAGAAAAATAAAATCAGAGCCTTTATGAGACAAAAATACTCTGAACATTTTATGAAAAATGAAGCTTCTACTTCCAATATTAAGCAACTAGCAGACACCCCTCTCACCAACTCAAAACCCAATACGGCTAGTCACCGCGGGGTAGAAAAATGAAATATTATGTTTTTCTCTTGACTATAACCCTCCAAGAAAAAGAGAAGTAACATTGGCACATACAACGTACGAACGTTGGTAAGTCCGCTCAAGCCTATAGAACTTACGAACGCCCTTAAAGATATTAAATATAAAATTATCGGAATATCAGAAGTAAGACGAATGGGAATGGAGGAGGCCTTTACCCTATAAATACATTTTACAAATAAATAATAATAATAAAATATGCATTAAAAATCTTATTAATTAAATACTATTAAAAAAATAATCAATACAAATATTAATACAATTATCACAAAAATTAATACAAATATTGTTTACTTTGCATGTGAAAAAATGTAGGTACATACGAGTACATATAAAGGTATGAAGATTGTAAAAATTTGCATGTAAAAAAATGAGAAATAATAAAAGGCTTATTTATTTATTTATTGTCTCGTGATGTGGTCACAGACAGACAGACAGACAAAAAATCTATAAACTATAGATTCAGCCTTTGTATCGATAATAATGATTATTTCAATAAGATTTTCCGAAAAATATTTAATGTACAGATTCGAACCAGTTAGATATAATATGTATAGATTACTACTATTGTTCGTCAAATTTCGACCACTGGACGAACGAACAATAGTAATTTTATAAACAGCTCTGATTGACCAACTTCATATTTTAGTTTTCGCTTTTAATTATATCCAAGACTCTTCAAATGAAAGGGTTTCATAAAATCTAGAACCCAAGAGTAATTGCTAGTCTCTGCTTTACACATTAAATAAATTGTCACGTTCTATTGAATTAATAGTTTCAAAGTTCACGTATAGGCCAACTTTAATATGAGTTATGCCACAGATTAGTTAATAGTTCTCTCGTAAGTTATGTGACTGTGTTCTATACTGTGTAATCTATACATATAATAAAATTGTAACTAAGCCGAATCTGTACATTAGATATTTTTCGAAAAATCTTATTGAAATAAACATTATTATGGATACAGAGGCCTGTCTGTCTGTCTGTTTGTCTGTCTGTCCGTCCGTCCGTCCGTCTGTATGTCTGTTACCGCATCACAAAAAAACCACCGGGGGGATTTTGATGAAATTTAGTATGATGATAGCTGATTATCCGGGTCAACATATAGGTTACTTTTTACTGCGGGAAAATTTCTCATTTTTGAGAAAAAATACAAAAAGTGCAATCAATGTAAGAGTATACTAATATGTAAAACCCAAGAATTTGGTTTTGGTCATCTGAACGCGGGCGGAGCCGCGGGCAATACTAATTTGTAGTAATATTATGCTATAAAACGATAATTATAAGTATTTTACAACATAAATGTTTTAATTTTTATATTAAAATACTAATAAAAATAAACTTTGGCTACAACTTTATTTGCGTCCGGTACGTTTATAAAAAAGGCGTATATTCAGTACTAGCGACTTACCCTTGTCCCGCTCGGATTCGTTTCTACGAACATTTTAAATGTTAGTATAGATTCCTGGCAGAAATATATTTGTGGCAGAAATAATTAATATTTTATTTTTCTTTATGGTTATAAATATAAAAATGGCAACACTAAATATAGATAACTAATTAATATTTTTTTTTAAATTGTAATAATTATAATAATAACGTCTAAAATTAAATAAATAATATTCCATATTCAATTATAAAACTAATTAAAATTATTAAAATGTTTAAAGTTAAAAAATATTGTAAGGTACTGTGGTGCCATTTTCCAATTTTTTGAATTCATTCAGTTATTTGTGGGAAGGCTGTCTGTAACAAGTATCATATGTTTGAGTTAGTGTGAGAGTTTGAAACGTCTATAACCTTAGTCTCTTCCGTGACCATGATTGCTGTAAGCATTCGAAACGTCGGGAACCAATAATCAAAATACAATCATAAGAAAACCAATAATCCTAATGAAAAATAATAATAAAATCATAATATATACACAGAATTTTATTATCATTAAAACTATCAAAATTAATGATCTAGACATTACTTTGAAGATTGTTCTCTGCAAATGTATATACAAATACTTTAAATTTTCAAATGTTTTGTAAAAATGATGATAGCACAAAGAGTATAGAAAGCGCCATCTATTGATAATGATTACGATACTGTGATATAAAACACAGGTATACTAGTATATATTATTATTATTATTATTATAAATATTTATATAAATATCTAACGAACCGTATTGCATTATTAATTGTGAAAATGGATTGAAATGGATTACAAGTGCACTTTTACGTGAAAAGGACTTAGTAAAAGTGTCATAGGATAACGATATCAAGGACATAAAATAAAAATATGTTCTAAAAAAGCTTTATAATAACCCTTTGTGAAACAAGGTTCGTACAATCCAATATATAGCTTATATGTACGGAACGCTTTCTGTTTTGGGCACATTATCATAAGCTTTTGCACTTTCACCTTATTTCATTAAAATAATAATTTTATACTAGTTTATTTTACATCTGTTATAATTATTTTATTGTATTATTCATATTCTACCACTTTATTAATTTACTGAAATCTCTTATCTTTTGAGTGTATATATATATATATATATATATATATATATATATATATATATATATATATATTATATATATCATTATTTTTGTTTTGTGTATTAAGTACAAAAATTAGATTTAGTTTTCAATGTCATGGTCTGATATTTTCATAATGGTTTTATATGAAAAGAATTTATCTCCATTATATTAATAGGTGTTACAGTCCGTAATTCTAGTAGTACTAATGTTTAAAAGATCATAAAATTAAAAATTCATAAAAACATCAGGCCATGGTTTCACAGAGTAGACACTTATTTAGAACTAGGTTTTTTACGGTAACTTTTTCTTCTTTCCAGCCCAATCCTGGCAATCGCTGAAATTCACACCGTGACAAGACAAGACGGAACCTTCCATCAATGTCTTACTCAAGCTGTCACTTTTTGGCAAATTACTTTCTTCGTCATGGTCATCATTTTCCTTTACCTCCTTCCTTTAATTATCCTCATAGTTCTTTATACTGTTATCGCCAAAAATTTGATATCAGCTGCCTCAAAAGTAGTGCTAAATAAGACTGTAGACCCGTATAATGCTAGGGCAAGAAAACAAGTTATTTTAATGCTTGGGACAGTAGTTTTGTGCTTTTTTCTATGTTTAATGCCTTATAGAGTATTAGCTCTTTGGATTATAGTCACTCCGTCTGAAATTTCTGACAATGTTAGTCCAGAAAAGTGGTATAACTTATTATATTTTTCTAGAATTATGCTGTACATAAATTCCGCTATAAATCCTATTTTATACAATTTAATGTCGTCCAAATTTCGTATAGGCTTTTGTAAAGTATGCATATGCTATAAGAGATCTTCAGAAAGAACGCAAAACAGACGAGCTCAAAGAACTGCCACCAATGGTTCTACTACGAGCAGCAGTTTGTCTAGAACTACGAACAGTTTGAAGAAACTATTTACCCACAGAAGTAGCTTGGACAAAAGCGATACAGAATCTGAAAGTAAAGAGACCAAAGAAGAAAATAATAGACTCTTTAATAGGATATTTTCAAACAAACGAATTGTTAGACAGCAATCTGCTCCAGTATGCTCGAATCCAAAAACCAAAGTCATTAACCGTATGAGAAGTGAAGGCAGCATGCTAGAAGACGTTCTCAGTGACAAAAGGGAGTCCAGAAGCGATACAACGAAGTTCATCGGACATTCCAGAGTTAGTGCTAGAAATAGATCGGACATTGAATTAGAACAATCTAGTCGTAACTTCTCTTTGAGGCGAAGTGTTCTTATAAACAGTGCTAAAGCGAAAAGTGTGGAAAGTGACCCTAATAAAAAGTGTGTTTCTTACCAAAAGATAAAAGTAGATTGCGTCGTTGGCTTCCAAAAGTCTAAGAGTGTAAATTATGATTTTCCAGAGAGTTTTGTGTGATGAGGATAATTTTGTAAAGAAAAAATTTATCGTGTGAAGTTTGTCCATAAAACTATCGGAACTATCTAACTTGGGCTTATTTTTGTAGTTTTTGAATAGAACTCATCAGTTTTTACGTGTACAGTGGTTTGTGTGGACCAAAATATTGGATAGAGATAGCAAAATCATATATTACCTTTTCACTTGTTGAAACAAAATTGATGAAAACGTAAACTTATTATTGAAGTTATACTTCTTTTGGCATGTTTGGAAAAAAGTATGAAAGTAAAATTTTTACGATGCGCGCGAACACAGCCACAAAACGACATGATGAAGTTAGCTGCATTCCTTTTACACAGAGAGTTGGGACATGTATAGGATGAAATCTTTAGCTATTTTTGTTCTGTTACGCCAAAGAGTATAACTTCTTACGTGCGTACATAATTACACATCACGTTTTATTTATTTATTATGATAGTCATAATGCTCATAAGTAAATAAAAAATAACACACATATATATATATATATATATATATATATATATATATATATATATATATATATATATATATATATATATATATATATAATACTACATATTACAGAAAACAAAGAACGGGAACTATTTCTTGAAATTTTTAAAGCTTTACGTAATATCGACAGTCCTTTCCTAAACAATACGAAATTATACACCGTTGTTATAATTTGTCTCAAAAACTCTATTTTTTTCTAAAAAACGTTGAAGTTTTTGTAATTAATATTTATATAGCTAAGTGATATTTTAAACATAAAAAAGAAGTTTTATGGATGAACAAAAAATAAACTAAATTTATTGTTAGATAATTATTATTAATATAATAAAGCCTGATGTATTGCCTAAATATTTAAAATATAAAACATAAATCAGTACTGCACTAACTTAAATTATTCCTTCAACCCTTTCACAGGTATCTTTGGTAAGTAATTTTGGAGTATTTTATATAATGGAAAAAATGTTGATACGAAAAATGATTAAGAATATTGAATGAGTTTTCCTGAAATTAGTTTTTTCTGCTATTGAAATTCGTACTATCGATTTTTTCTGAATCGAAGAAGAATCTTTCTTAATGAATTAAAAGTATTATTTGTTTATACTATCAATACATATTACAATATATGTATTTAAAAAACATTTAAAAGAAAATTATGCCAATAACATGGTTTTAGATATTTTTTACGTCATTATTATTTTTAAACAAAATAAATTCATTGAGAAGTATTGACAGAGCCACATGTCAACGCTAGTTTCCATACGGCAAGCTCTCGTCCGCTCCCAACAATGAGAGCGCCCCATTGTTTGTTCTGACGATATTTATAGTACATTGTTTTAAACATTATTACCTCATTATATTGGGCTCAGGAAACTGGGTGGTCTGTATGTTTGTCTTTCCCAAAATGGCTAAATTTCGACAAAAGATACGATAATATATTTATTATATAGCTTAAAATTTCTGGATTTTTAGGGTTCTGTAAAATTGCAAGCTTCTCAACTCCGTCTGGAATTTCTGAACAGATTAACACTATAATTATAGAGGTAGCCTGAAGCGTAACCAACCAAAGACCTACGGATCAATAATCCTGTTAAACTTATTTCTATTTGGACATATAGGTCCATCTATAAATTTTTGTCTGTCTGAGTGTCCGACCTTTAAAAGGTTGTATCTTTTAAACTAGAATACGTCGACCACTAAAATATTTACTCTTAAAGTCTGAAAATTTTAGTTCCACTTCAAAAGAATCTTTTTCTGTAAGCCTGTTATTGTTTTTGGACTTATAAAAGACGTTAATGCGTGCCGTCATCTTCAATATGATTATATAGTAAAATCCTTGAAAATAATGACGAGTAACAGCCAGCTAGCTATCCAAAACTGAGTCGTTTTCAAACCATTCATACATATGTATATGGCTATTTCATTTATATATATATATATATATATATATATATATATATATATATATATATATATATATATATATATATATATATATATATATATATATATATATATATATATATATATATATATATATATATATATATATAATACTAGTGACTCACCCTCGCTTCGCTCGGGTTCTTCCCTAACTTGATTCCCCATACAAACTTTCATCCCCATTCTCACCCCCCTATAGGAATGATTTCCGGGATAAAAGTGTTCCTATGTCCTTCCCAGTGCCTCAAACTATCTTCTTACCAAATTTCATCTAAATCGGCTTAATAGATCCAGAGTTTAAGCCCTACAACGTCACAAACTCACAATTCGCAAACTCACAAACTTTACCTCTTTATAATATTAGTATAGATTATATAATGTTATAGTAACACTAATATATAGAATCATACGGAACTCAGTCTACGTGTAATTAATGTTTTAATTCAGTTAAAACTTCTCAATAATATATAAAAATATTTAAAACATTTTTATAGCTCTACACTGTTTATTTTATGGAGTATCTAGAACAATATGAACATTGAACATGGTTCGGATTGATCTCCACACTTCATTTATATGAAAATACTGGTATTTTATAGATTTTTGATGGATAACGAGTTCAGACTTTTTATTATCTTCAACACACTCTCGTAGCTTAGAATATCTTATACTCGTATATAAATATCTAGTGTCACGGGGTTTGTGATCCTCCGAAACGGCTCGACTGATTTAGTATTATAGCTGCGTATTGCAGGTATTCTGTCAATTATCCATAAGAATATGGATATGTACTGATTTTATGAATATTTTTGTATCGCAAAAATATTTTCATAAATTCTCTCTATAATTTATAAAAGATAATTAAAAAAATAGTAAACAATGTTTTAATTGTCGATACGAGCGAAGTTTTACTCATTTCATCACAGTTAAATTTTTTTATGACACAAAATCTGCAGGATGACACGTTATTATATATGTATGTATATGTACCTTATAATATCCAATAGATTCCAATTTTATACATCGATATGAAATATAATGACAATAGCGTATATTCGTAGATGAATTTGTTGTTAGAAAGTTTAGACTATCCTACCCCCCATTTTTATCGCGATTTTAGTATTTTTGTATGAACAATATTATATGAATATAAGCCGTTGTATGACATAAATCCAAAAAGATTTTTTTGAAGATTGAACGCGGGCCTAGCCGCGGGTTCTGCTAGTATACATATACCTTTCATTTTATTTGTCTGCCTAAAGAGTACAAAACAATTTGGGTAAACGAATTCCCAAATCGCAGGTAATTTATCCTACTCCGAGAAATTATCTATTTACCTCTTGATAAGCCACTTTTAGCAATTCAGATTCATTTGTTTTACATACATTTGCTAATACAATCGAGTTAAAAGGAAAAGCTCATAAACGATTCGATTTCTGTTCAGGAAAAATACTTTTACGATACACAGTAAGAAGTTAAAGTGAAGTTGTGAAGTAGAGGGTTTATTCTCACAGTTTAGTTTTAAATGTATAGGTTTTTCTCTTTACAGATAGATTTTTTTAATATACTAGTCAAGATATAAGAGCACTTACTTGCGCAATATAAAGTAGTACTTAGAAGAAAACCTATATATATAATAGAGAAACACTTAAGTTGGAAAATGTAAACAATAAATTTTTGGCAAAAAATAATTTTAATAAATAAGTACAACATAATTTATTTTTTCTCGTAGAATTTTACTTTCATAAGTTGAATGAATATAAAGAAATCCGAGCTCACACCTCTTTGGTTTTATTCCAAACGCATTAGTTAGCTTTTATACAGTATTTCAATTTCTTAATAAAACTATATATATTTTTAAGAAGAATATTTAAAATTATGATATAGAGAAAAACCACATTAAATAATTATTAATTATATTTTTCCCATCCACAGTCCAATTTTGGGAGTGGCGACATTCACACACGAGAAATATCAAGATGGCACTGAAGTACCAGTATGTCTAACGCAAGCTGATACATTCTGGTCTGCACTGTTCTTCATACTCATCATAGCCGTCTTCTTCATCATACCACTAGGAGTACTCCTGGTCCTATATAGCGTCATTGCCAAGAACCTAATGGAAAATCCGATAATAATATCACAACATGGTAAAAACGCAAACAATGCTGGTAACGTTATAAGATATCGTAAACAAGTAATTCTAATGCTTGGTACAGTTGTTCTATCATTTTTCATATGTCTTCTCCCTTTCAAAGCTCTCACTCTATGGATCATAGTGTTCCCACCAGAGACAATATTGTCGTTAGGCATAGACGGTTACTATATACTTTTATATTTTTGTAGAGTTATGCTGTATTTAAACTCAGCGATAAATCCAATATTGTACAATTTGATGTCATCCAAATTTAGGGATGGGTTTGTAAAGTTATTGAAAATAAATAAATTAATGAGGTGTGGTAGGAATTTGAGGGAAAATATGCAAAGAAGAGATACGTTTAACACGACAACTTCAACAGGTTTCTCTAGCAGCCAAAACACTAGTGACTCTTTTTGGAGAAGATATAGTAACAGAGCATCTTCTCAAAAGTTCTTTATCAACAGAGATAGTAAGAAATTAAAAGAGGTGAAAGAAGCTTTTGATACAAAAGTACAACAGGTTAAAGTAGGAGAAATTATTAATGTTGAAAACACTAGGCGTAATAGTATGAAAATAATCGCAGCTCTAAACGAATTGAATGATAATTTGGGTGATATAATAAATATTGATGACGTTAAACGTAATAGTGTCAAAGTGAATGGTATAAGTGATGTGAAAGTTGATGTCCATAATAATATCGATAGTGATGTAAGCACAGAGAACAATAAACAAATACAAATATTGAACTTAGATGTTAAAACTAATAATGTTTATTCCGTAACGTTAGACGTTAGCGAGAATTGCGAAAGGAACAGATTCGTCTGCGTTCCGGCGCAAGAGAGTAAAAATATATTTGTATACGACTTTAGAAGTAACGAAAGTTTTGTTTAAATGTAGATTTTTGTATATGTATAAGACAAGGCTTCGAGCCAAGTCAAGCATTTAGTTAGTATTATAGCTGTGTATTGCAGGTTTTCCGTCAATTATCCATAAGAATATGGATATGTACTGATTTTATAGATATTTTTGTATCGCAAAAAGAATTTCATAAATTCTCTCTATAATTTATAAATGATAAATAAAAAAAAAGAAAACAATGTTTTAATTGTCGATACGAGCGAAGTTTTACTCATTTCATCACAGTTAAAATTTTTGATGACACAAAATCTGCAGGATGACACGTTATTATATACATATGTATGTATATGTACTTTATAATATCCTATAGATTCCAATTTTATA
Organism: Brenthis hecate; assembly: GCA_951806755.1. Lineage (NCBI taxonomy): Eukaryota > Metazoa > Arthropoda > Insecta > Lepidoptera > Nymphalidae > Brenthis > Brenthis hecate. The sequence goes on along the minus strand of OX638260.1, from coordinate 2,231,036 downwards.
CATCGATATGAAATATAATGACAATAGCGTATATTCGTAGATGAATTTGTTGTTAGAAAGTTTAGATTATTTTATATTAAAATATACTTTTATTCATGTAATATTCAATATTGTAATCCACACTGCCTTCTCTATGTGCTACGGTTGAATAAATGTTAAACATTTTTATAAAAGAAATTGTTGCTTATTTATCCATATACGTATTTCTTTTCAACCTTCGATTTCTATGCCTATTATATATGATCCTTTCAAAATATCGCAATACCTCTTACTAACAGCATAATGTGACGTTTGGTAAATATTATGTAAGTATGACATTAAAATAAAATTGATATTTCGTCTGAAGTAGCCCTTAGAATTTTACCTTACCTATCCATTCTTGTATAGGATCGATGAGAATCGCTCTAATATTTTCTTACTTTATTGAAAAATCCTCAATAAAATTCATCTATTCACGATTGTCGATTGATATGCGTTAAAATAGACAAACAGACGAAAATTTTAAGAGTTGTATTTTAGACTTTTATTACATCCCAAGCATCTGAGCACTCTGTCTAAGTGAAAAACAAAAATAGTAATATAAATATGTATTACACACCCTGGCTACGTACATATCTAACACCAGAACATCCTAGATTATGTAGAATTTTGATATAATAATATACATTACGCATATAGTAAAACTATATTAATATTAGGTTTGGTTGGCTAGCTAGCGTATACAAGATTCGTGTAGTGGCTTCAGATCCGGAGGTCCTATGTTCGAGTCCTAGGTCGGGCCAATTATATATAGAATTTTCCTATGAAGAAATTCTCACCAGCAGGCCATGAGAATTCGATCATGTGCCTGATCTCCGGTCGTGTCAAATATCATCTCATTGGATTCGAGAGGGAAAGGAATATGGTGAAAGTTGTTTGCGCTCTCCCTCACACGCCATCACTTTAATATGTATATCCTGCGCAATTCCAGTAAAGCTTGCTGCCGTGGCCGAAATCTGTCAAGAATTTATCATCAGTACACATAAAGCACTAATAAATAACGGAGAGTCGAGTGACGTTTCTACATTCTCTCTACTTAGTCCACAAGATTTAAGGGTTTGAAAAATAAAAAAAAACTATGATACCTACTGATTTAATCAAAATCATTGTTGCTCAAAGCATATGTCCGTATCCATTATCTATTTTCTTGTCAATTTTGATACAAATCTGTTCAGCATTTGAAGACTGAAAAATTAACAGACAAACAAAGTTACTTTTGAATTTATATATTAGTGTGGATTTATTTCAAACTTATTTGTAGCATGTAACCGGTATTGAGAATGTAAAATTTACAATGAACTCGCTCGTAAACTTTTCTTATAGAATGAATAATGATGTTGGAAAACAAATATAAATAAACGAAAGCTATTTTAGTACTTATGTGGTTTGTATCGACTTATTTGTTGATGCTCAAGGTTGAAACTGAATTCTACATTTTCACTTTAGTTCGTAAAAATCTATTGCATATACATATCTATACATATAATAAAACTGTAGAAGTTGAATATCTGTACATAGAAAAAAATGCTAAAAACCGAGTCGGGGAGATGTAAGAAGAGAAATAGAACAAATCCAGATTTTTTTTAACTTTTTGATTCTGTCTGTTTGTACGAGCTAATCTCCGAAACTGCATGGTGGTACCTTATATCCCCAGTCAACATTTTCGATACTTTAATCCCGGAAAATTAAAAAGTTCCCGTGGGATAGTAAAAAACTATAGTAACTTATACAGCTTACTACACAAAAACTTATGAACCTAATTTAGTAAAATTTGGCATGCTGGCATACATTGCCTGTCCAACAACAGGATACTTTTTATCCCGGAAAATGAACGGTTCCCGTGGGATAGATCTGTTTGTACTTTTCTAGAGGCGAACCCGAGCGAAGCGAGGGTGAGCCGCTCGTTTTAAATAATTTATTAAAAAAAACGGCTAAGTCCGAATCGTAACCGAAATCGAATAAAGATGAGGGTTCTGTAGTCTGTATTGTATTTTTAAGTTAACTTTAGTGAGTAATACTGGCTTTGCCGGTGAGTCCCACACTTCGTGCGTAAATGCGTTTCCAACGTTAAAAAAAATGCCTAAGGGACCGCATTGGTTGTATTGGCATAGCTACGCCACTGCTTCTAACACCTAAAACACAATAAAGAGAAATAAAGTCGTTAAAATTTTAAACCTTTACACTTTAAAGCTTACATAAATAAGTAAAAAAAAAATGTTGGGACATTTCACACAGCACCATCTAGTTCCATGGTAAGCTACGAGGCTTGTGTTATGGATACCAGATAGTTGATACACTACACATATATAACTTTAAATACATACATATTATAAATATAAACACTCATGACTGGAGTACAAACATTCGTGCTACACAAATGAATGCCCTCAGCGGGACTCGAACCCGCGACCGCTGGCACAGCAAGTAGGATCACTACAAACTGAGCCAAACGTGTCGTCAAACTACATGTTTACTTAGTTGAAACCGTTTAGTTTAATAAAGTAATGAACCATTAAGACGAAATCTCAAACATGTACAGTAAGATAGTGTACTAACGTTTTTTTGATCGCAATTTTGATAATGTATACTCGTAATTGTAGAAACTAGAATAAATTACACTGAGATTATTTAAATTTATAGTAAGATATTTTTACAAAAGAAATTAAACAATTTATAATAATATGGGTCCTCTATGATAGATACTCATATGTTCTGCAAATTGCCACTACATACATATACATAATATAAACTTATATAAGGCAAATATTTATGTATTACTAGCGACTCACTCGGGTACCCTCCCTACTTACGTTTTAAGGTTTAGTATAGATTTCTCAGAGATAAGATATTTTTCTCGCAGTAAAACCACCAAACCGGCTACCACGTCGAAATTCTTTCCCTCTGGTTTTTTCCGTGCTGCAGTCACAGACAGACAGACAGACAGATAGAACAAAATTCTAAAAACTATAGATTCGGTCTCTGTCTCGATAATAATGTCTATTTCAATAAGATTTTCCAAAAAATAATTAATGTACAGATTCGGCTTAGTTACAATTTTATTATATGTATAGATATAAATAAATGCCTTCTTCGAAAATGTACATATTCCTATGAAAAATATTTATACTACAGACACTCGTAGTAGCCATACCTTAGCCATCTTGGTACTTTTGGTACTTTTTACATGCACATAACATACTAAATTAATAAAATGAATCAGTTTTTTACTCAAGGTAGTTTCGAGTTCTGAATCAATCGAGTTTGACTCGATTTTATTAGAATTGGATATAGAAACTCTTGAAAAAGACATCAGCGTATGATCGTGTAGTGGTTTAAATTATAACTAACTACTCGAAAGTCTTACTAAATCGGACAGCTGTATATCGAGTTGTAATAATGGCAGCTATTTAACTGAAAACGTGTGTGTGTACTTATATAATACCTACGCACGTAATAAGTTATACTTCTTTGGCGTAACAGAACAAAAATAACTAAAAATTATATCACATATGTCACAACTCTCTGTTTGTAAAAGAAATGCAGCTAACTTCATCATGTCGCATTTTGGCTGTCGGTGTGCGCGCGCATCGTAAAAATGTTAATCTCATATTTTTTCCAAACGTGCAAAATGAAGTACTTATAACTACTTATACTTCAAAAATAATTAAATATTCGTTAGTCTAAGAAAGTGTAATATGAAATCACTTACAACATTATCTATAACTCCAGCCTAACTCTACCAATTTAATTCAGAAGGTCATTAATCTTCCCTCTATTAGATGCAGTTTGGCCACAATCTGTCAACGTCGCGCCGGGACGGACAAACAACATGGCGATTACCATTTATGTTATACAATAGACTTTAAGCGTCTTCAAAAGAAATTTTATATAATGGCACGACCTCATAAAATTAATAAATAAATATGTTGGGACATTAACACACAGCGCCATCTAGTTCTGTAGTAAGCTACGAGGCCTGTGTTATGGATACCAGATAGTTGATACACTACACATATACATGTAACTTTAAAACATCTATACTATAATAAAACAGTAGAGGTCGAATGTCTGTACATAGCAAAAAAATGCTAAAAACCGAGTCAGGGGGATGTAAGAAGACAAATAGAACAAATCCCGATTTTTTTCAAATTTTTTATTTCTCTGTCTGTTTGTCTGTTTGTCTGTTTGTACGGGCTAATCTCCGAATCTATTGGACCGATTTAAATGAAATTTTGCATGGTGGTACCTTCTATCTCCGGGCAACATCTTAGATACTTTTTATGCCGGAAAATTAAATAGTTCCCGTGGGATAGTTAAAAAACTATAATTACTTATACAGCTTAGTACACAAAAACTACTAATTCGATTTTAATAAAACTTTACAATAATATAGTTCATACATGATAATAACAAATCGGCTACTTCTCATCCCGGAAAATTAAAGGGTTCCCGTGGGACAGTCAAAAAACTAAAGTAACTTATACAGCTTAGTACACAAAAACTACTGATTGGATTTTGATGAAACTTTACAATAATATAGGTCATACATCAGAATAAAAAATAGCTTACTTTTTATCCCGGAAAAATGTACGGTTCCCGTGGGATAGATGTTTTCGTTTATTTGTAACGTATTATGCACACAACATAGACCCCAAAACAATAGTTATTAAAAAATTGTCTGTATGTCTGTTTGTCTGTTTTTGTATGCGCGTTTCACACGAAAAGTAATGAACCGATTTCAACGACATTTGGTGAAGTGATAACTTATTACTCGAGTCAACGTTTAGGATACCTTTTACTTCAAGAAAATATTTCTTTCTCCGGGAAGATACAATAACTGGTTTTATCGAGTCCTCCCTAGAAACCTTCCGCTGGCTAAACTTTAAGACATACATACATCAAAACAATGTACTAAAAAATTATAGGTCTTAAAATTTCCTACAGGAAAGTTCTGAATTGTATATGTATATCTCCTAAGCAATATCTATTCTTATCTATACCTATAATAAAACTTAGTCAAATCGATGTGCGCGTTTCACGCAAAAAGTACTGAACCGATTTTAATTAAATTTTGTATAGTGATAACTTAGTACTCGGGTCAACATTTAGGATACCTTTTACGACAGGCGAACTATTCATTCCCACGGGAAAACACAATAACTGGTTCTATCGAGTTTTCCTTAGAAATTTATATGGCTAAGGTACAGTCGCTATAACTATTTTCATTATTATATATTACTGTTTTATTATACTTTATTTATTCTATCTATAAGTATAATAAAACTGTAGAGGTCAAATGTCTATACATAGAACAAAATGCTGAAAACCGAGTCAGTTATCTTCTTACATCCCGTAAGAAGAAAAATAGAACAAATCCAGATTTTTTTCGTTTTTTTTTCGTTTCTCTGTCTGTCTGTTTGTACGGGCTAATCTCCGAAAATATTGGACCGATTAAAATGAAATTTTGCATGATCGTACCTTATATCACCGGTCAACATCTTAGATACTTTTCCCGTGGGAACTAATACATCTCCATTAGTGTTTTTTTAGAGGCGAACCCGAGCGAAGCGAGGGTGAGCCGTTAGTACATATTATAAATATAAACACTCATGACTGGAGTACAAACATTCGTGCTAATCACAAAAATGAATGCCCCCAGCGGGACTCGAACCCGCGACCGCTGGCGCAGCAAGGAGGTACTACAAATTGAGCCAAACGTGACTTCGAAACAAACAACAGATAAATTAAATATGACAGTTATATAATTAATAAATTGTTTCATTCTTTTTTTTTTAATCAAATTGCAATTCGTTTTTGACGATTGAGAATTACATCAATTTTAATAAACAGATAATATTCACTAAAAACATCACGAAAATAAGTCACAAAAATATATACTCTAATTTTGTGTCAAAACAAAATGACATTCATATATCAGACAAAAGTTTCCCTTACGACATTTCAAAAGCTTCATACATCTTGGAACAAAATGAATGGCTAAATACATTATGATTACAATTTAAATTATACAAAGACCGTATCTTATTCACGAATTCTCGTACGTGGTGCAAAATACATCTAAATAATTATTACTATGCGTGACGAGTGACGATGCTTGTGTAAATCTTTACATAGTATAAAATGAAGTCGCTTCCGCTGTCTGTTTGCTTAGATCTTTTGAACTACTCAACAGATTTAATGCAGTTTTCAGAAATAGATAGAGTGATTCAAGAAGAAGGTTTATATGTATAATACACGCATATTATAGAACAGAAATGCTGAAAAATTCTAAGATTTGTATTTCATACTAAGCGAGGGTGGGGTTATTAATACTTAAAAAACATCCTTCTTAAGCCATCTAACGTGGCTATTATAGAGTGTCGATATCCTCATCCTGAATACATGAAGTCAGTTTGATTTATTGCACCAAATTATTATAATTCGAACATACAACATTTTTCATTTCAAATTAATGTCACAGATTTGTTTTATACTAATTTTGTCACTTTACTACATCTGAAGTCAACGCATATCAGAGTGTAGAAAAAAAAGCTTTTTTTTTTAAATTGAATAAAAAAATATCTTTTTCTTAAAATTAAATCCACTGCTAAGAAATAATCGAACGAGTTATGCCTTAGAGACCTAAAAAAGATCTAAAAGAAGTGAGTTCGAATCCTGGTGTATGTAATTTACTTAATTGGGCTTATATCGGTAATATTCAGTAATATATTTTTTATATATATTAAGTCTCGTTTTATTTCCTTACAAGATAGATAAATTATAATTAAAAAATAAATAACATAAAATGACGACATGGTATTAACACATTAACGTCAAACTAGTTTATTTCGTCTCTTTTAAGCTCGTATGATTCGGGCGGGATAAAAGGTATAAAAGGTAGCTTCATCTAAATCTGTTCAGCGAATGAGGCTTGGAATCGTAACAAACAGACTGACAGATTTATTTTCTCATTTACAATTTAAGTATAGATTAGGAATTATACAATGGACCTACATACCTAATATGTAATTAATTGAAAGTGACTTCCCATTTTATCTCCACATTTTGCTTTAATTTTCATTTGAATATATTTTTTTGGTACAAGAATAAATTAATAGAAATATATACATCAGTAAAATCAGAAACAGAATATAGTGTTAAATAATACGATGTATCTCTCAAGTTATAATTATAATTTAAATTACACAAACTCATCTCGAGAACTCACGTACGTAGTGTGAGGGTTACAACCTACTTACGTAAAAGCTTGCTTACATATTAAAGCACCTGTAATAAAAAGCTGGAACGTGTTCTTAGCTTTGTTAAAGTTGTTCTATTTTATATTATAGATTAAAAAAAAATATAAAAAATTCCTTGTTTTCGAGATTTTGTTTTGGTTTTGTGATTCGATGCTTTGAACTCCATATTTATTTTTACTTAAAATATAGACTAGTATTCGTTTGAAAATTTAATGAAATCATATAGGTTATGAATAGAATTTACCTATCTATACGAAAAAAGTACCTTTCTCAAAATTTAGTTCGTAGAAAACACTGAAGCTGGTCAATAGCTTCGAAACAAAAAAAAATCGGTTTACAAATCGTCGCCTTAGTGCTTATTAGTTCAAACTACAAATTACTACTATTTGTGCTATACTGTAGACAGTTTTGTTCCTCTATTTTAGTCGGTCGCTCGAGAGCGTTTTGGAGGGTCTCATGCAGGTGCATTTATACAGGTGGTATGCGTAAAAACTGCCTCGGTGGTGTAGCGGCTAGCATGTACGGCTGCACACTCGGAGGTCCTGGGTTCGAGTCCCGGGTCGGGCCAAGTTTAGTTATTGAGTCTTACTGTATAGTAAGCCTCAGTAACAGCCCGGAGTTGGGAAGTTGGCGGTGTTTCACCCCCGTGCCTCGGAGAGCACGTAAAGCCGTCGGTCCTGCGCCTTAACTCTCACCGGTCGTGTCGAGTGGTCGTCCCACCGGAGTATGAGAGTGACAGGAATAGAGAGTGCACGTTGTGTCTGCGCGTACACTTGTGCACTATAATATCTCCTGCGCAGTTGGCTAGTCTCAATGAGATTGGCCGCCGTGGCCGGAATCGGCTAGGAGAACATCATGCGTAAATGCATTTCCCAACATTGAAAAAATATCATAACCCGTCTGAGCACTAAATTTTCAACTTGAATGAGTAACAAATTAGCACAGACAAACTTTCACATTTTTAAAGTTATTCTTCTTTTGGCACGTTTGGAAAAAAATATGAGAGTAAAATTATTACGATGCGCGCGCACAACGACAGCCAAAAAGCGACATGATGAAATTAGCTGTTAACTATGTGTTGCTACGGTAACCGTTGTTATTGTCTAAAAAATGATATGTAATATTATATTATTTCCTTAAATGATATTCTATAAATATATGATTGTAATATGCCTTATTTAATTGTTTTATTAATTTATCATTCCTTTTACAAATAGAGAGTTGTGACATACAGGATGATATCTTTAGCTTTTTTGTTCTGTTACGCCAAGGAGTATAATTTCTTACGTGCGTACATAAGTACATACACACGTTTATATATATATATATATATATATATATATATATATATATATATATATATATATATATATATATATATAATAGTCCAATTTCAAATAAGCCGTTTATTAAGTTCAGATGATGAAGTTTTAATGTAGGCGCCCTACATAGATACCTAAACAGTGTCAATTACGTAAATAGCATTATATCAACAGTATAACCCCATAACCTTTTGAAATAAGCTACTAATTTGTATTAATTGACATCTTCAGAATGTTTGATCAAAGTACCTTAAATATGTTATATAATTCACAAATTATTAACGTACATAAGCGTATACAAACAATACTTACATAAATTACTTGTATATTTATATAATTAATGAATATTCTTATACAATGTAATCTTGTAGCCGAATAAATAATTTTGATTATTTTATCTAATTTCGTACCTCCACTTAGGCATTTATTGCTTACACACATTTTATCAAAATCGGTTAAATCGGTTCATAGTGAAAGACAAGCATAAATCAGATATTTTAGCATTTGCTAGTTTTCAATACATCAAACACATCAAGTGTTTTGCAAATTGGCAAAAATTAGTTGGAGAACCAGCTAGATTGTTAACTAACGGCATTTGTCAGAAGTAATCGCTTCATATTGCCCCGAGCGAGCTGATAATGCACAGAGTATATAAGTTCCGACAGGGTGAGAGCCGCTGTCGCCGGTCGCTGGTCGCCTGCCTGGATTCCCACCAGCGGGACTAAAACCACCGGCTGGCACCGACTTCGAAAATATCTGATTAGGTACCTATACGAAATGAAAACCTCCGTTTAGTTATGTTTTACATTTTAGTGCCTGGAAATCGTTTTTATTTTTCCATTTTTAGTGTAGACGTAATAAGCAGGTAATTTTTAAAAAGAAACTTTTTTAATAACATATTTGATTATACAACTTATTATAAAAAATATTTATTGTTGATTTTTTTAAAAACCGCTCGACCGATTTCGATAAAATTTTGAATGGGACCACCTGGGAAGTATACCCTTTGAAACAAAAAAAAATCCAAATCGGTTCAGGCGTCTTCGAGTAATCGGTGAACGTACCTACATAAAAAAAAAGATCCCGACGAATTGAGAACCTCCTCCTTTTTGAATTCGAAGTCGGTTAAAAAGAATAAGTAAATAATATTAAAGCAATTTTATGTTATAAGTGTAATAGATACAAATGCGATGCCATGCGATGCACCTGTTCAAGCATTCATCGCGAATGTTATGCAATGTTTAGAAATAAACATGGAGTGCAATGTACGGTATGTACCGTAAAATACTTTGAGAATGAATTACACAGCGTGCTATTTTAAGACGGCTATTTTCGTACATGTATGAGTGTTTTATTTAATATTCTACTTTAATACAATTTAGATATTTAACTTAGTTGTACTCTGGCTTTGCTTGCGTTTTTATATTTAGTAGGGACGAACTCGAGCGAAGCGAGGGTGAGTCGCCGGCTTACTTCCCAATACAAACTTTCATCCCCATTTTCACCCCCTTAAAGGGTGATTTCGTAGATAAAAAGTATCCTATGTCCTTCCCAGGGTCTCCAACTATCTTCTTACCAAATTTCATCTAAATCGGTTCAGTAGATCCAGAGATTACCCCCTACAACCTTACAAACTCACAAACTTTACCTCTTTATAATATTAGTATAGATAACGACCTGCGGCTACTGGAAAAGGTGAAAAGGATGTTCTACACAGTATCCGAATGAAATGGCTGGGACAGACGGACAAACAGACATGATAAAATTATAAAGTTCCTTTTGGTTACTGAACCCAAAAAAAATCTGAGAATCGTCGTTGTAAACTAAATAAAAATACCCAAGTAAAGTCGCAGTTAGACTCTAGTTGGGTAATATATCTTGCATAAAATAAACCCGTTCTAGTGTATATCATTTGTTCGATCGCGCTTTTGAATAAAAGATAGAAGAAATAACGTATAAGATGTTAATGTTTCATATGGTTTTACGAGTGCTGTAAAATTGTAATGTAAGTTTAAATGGCCACGAAACTTGTTTCTAATAATCTATGACGAATATTTAGTGTTTTAAAAACTCAAACGGTCAGACAAATACTGAGATTAATATCTGTTAATAATGTTTTCCTGGCCGATTCCGGCCACAGCGGCCAATCTCATTGAGACTAGCCAACTGTGTAGGAGATATTATAGTGCACAAGTGTACGCGTAGACACAAGTGCACTCTCTATTCCTGTCACTTTCAAAGTCCGATGGGACGATACTTAGACACGACCGGTGAGAGAAGGCGCACGATGGCTTTACGTGCTCTCCGAGGCACGGGGGTGAAACACCGTGAACTTCCCAACTCCGGGCTGTTACTGAGAATTTCTTGACAGAAATACTCAATAACTGGACTTGGCTCGACCCGGGGCTCGAATCCAGGACCTCCGGATCTGCAGCCGTACATGCTAGCCACTATATCACATAAGCAATAAATATCATAATATACAAAATTATTATAGTTTTATAACAACAGTTATTACCTTATATAAAAATTAGAGTTATAGAGTGAATCTCATGTAAATAGTACACCACCTAATTCGTAACTTATTTTGACATCGTATTGATTTGTTTTTGTTTCATTGATTTGTATGATGTCCTCCTGACCGATTCCGACCACGGCGGCCAATCTCACTGAGACTAGCCAACTGCGCAGGAGATATTATAGTGCACAAGTGTACGCGCAGACACAACGTGCACTCTCTATTCCGCTTTATGTGCTCTCCGAGGCACGGGGGTGAAACACCGCCAACTTCCCAACTCCGGGCTGTTACTGAGGCTTACTATACAGAAAGACTCGATGACTAAACTTGGCCCGACCCGGAACTCGAACCCAGGACCTCCGGATTTGCAGCCGTACATGCTAGCCACTATACCACCGTGGCAGTAAAAACCTTGTAGTAAGGTAGTTTCATACAAACTATCATCCCCAATTTTACCCCTTTTCGAAAAATGCTAAAATATGTATTTATTTAATTTTATTAAAAAGTATTAATACCAAGTTTGAAGTAAATCTGATCATAATTTTTTTTTTGAATTGTATTATAACGTGTTTTCCCGTGGGAATTAGATGATCTCCTGCGGTAAGAAATAGCCTATGTCACTCTCCAGCCCTCCGACTACTTTTGGATATTCAAATTAATTTAAAATTTATAATACTTTCTTAGATTTACGCGAATACAATGACATTTTAAATAAAACTATCTTTTCGGATTTTTTCGCGAAATTATTTTGATATTTTGGTTTCTAATGCAGCAACCATGGTTAGAGACTGTTAATCTCTCCCGTAAGTGTGAATAAATTCGCGAAAAACTTATGATTTTGACATCACTATCGGTACTCGATGAGCGTTAACACGTCACGTGACCATGTCGATGACGACTTACATAAAACTCCATCCAAACTTAAGTTTTCAATTCAACAAATAAACATAACAAAAATAACGCCTTCTCATTTTTGAAGTCGATCTCAGAATACTTTTTCTATAGATCAATCCGTCATCTAATTTAATGATTGATTGGAAAATGGAGACGGTTTTAATTTCTTTTTATATATGTTGGGCGATCCATTCGCAGTTCATCGATTTGTTTGTGTTTTTGGACCGTTTAATTGTGTATTGATTATTTATTTATTTATTTGATTTTCAAGGGAAGCATACTGTACCATAATTAGATTCTAAAACATATAAAAGTAATCCTAAAACCAATCAAGTTTTCACAGCTTTCATTTATTTATATTATTTTTCCATGAATTTTCAATTAAAAATAACCACTATTTACTCAGTATTTGAAGTCAGTATATCATTTTTAGCTAAACAGTAGATATAAAACAATAAAACTTATTATTTCTGTATTGCTATAATTTGTTACAAGGGACTTACCCTCGCAGAACTTCAGCGTGGAGGAATAACAAACATACACACATAGACCAACATCCAAACTTTCGTATTTAAAATATTAGTCCTATGACATGAAATTGGCACCTTAAAAATGAAAAATACATTTATTTAGATATCTTTTAAATATAAAACGAAGCGCTTGTGCTCGTAATTCTTCTTCTAAAAGGCTTGACTGATTTTGATGAAAGTGTTTTGATGTTATTGAGTAACCTGGATCATTAACTATAGTTGGGACCAGTAGGTGGCGCTGTAGTTGAAATCTAATTTTTTTTTTAATTTTGTATGTGTGTTTTTTTAGTTTCTTGCATAAAAAACATAGCGCCAAAATTCTTAAATTTTTAGTCTGTAGGGGGACAGCATCTACCAAACCCGCTGGTTTCGAAAAAAAAAATTTTTTTTATAAGTCATGACTCGACGAATCACCAACGACGTGAAAGTTTTAACCGCATCAAATTATAAAAATATATAGTTTTACAGATCAAGTGAGAGCGATAAAGTAGCTAAGTTCAGTCGTTACCTATTGATTACGGCCCTTCACAAGTTTTTATTGCTTGGCAACAGTTTGAATGTAAATGTTGAAAAGGTATTCCACGATAGTGCACTTAGCACTGCCATAGAATAGAAATAGCTATCTCTAAATTTTGTAAAACAAATTCGCTATGCTATCTATTTGTCTGAGCGCTTATTGTTTTATAATTACACAATATATTTTAACTAGTTTTTACCCTTGGCTCCACTCGCATGATACGTCGATAGAATTTTGGTAAGATGTAGATAGAGGAGTTTTAGGTAAGCACGTTGTGCACATGTGTTTCGAAAATTACTAAGTTCTCTCAAACATGCGGTTTTCCTCACGATGTTTTTTTTTCAATAGAAATGATTCGCATGTGTAAATATCAGAGGTGCGAGACTCGGGATTTGAACCCACTACACTTGATTTTTCAAGTGAGCGCGTTACCACTGGTCTACCTCTACCTTACGCCATAAAATATAAGCTATCTCCATTCCGAGTTTCACTTAGTCCATTGAGTCGTTGCAGCGTGGTAAAGGTTTGAAGGTATCGAAATGTCATTGTTTTGAAGTATAAAAGTACAAACATTCATGCTCATCACACAAGTGAATGCCCCCAGCGGGACTCAAACCCGCGATCGGGGACACAACAAGTAGGGTCACTACAAACTTAGCCAAACGTGTCGACAAGATGTGATGTATGATGTGTGTATTTAATCAAAAAGTTACATAAAATCACAAAAACATTCGAAAAAAAGTTTTATTTAAAACAGTAAATCTTTTTCAATACATATTTCTTAATAGAAACACCAATTACTCTTTCAACTCACGAGACTCGAACCAACGATTTGATGTTAACAAATAAAATACGTCGAACTGATTTCGTAAGTATCAAAAAAATTTGCGCTTGAATAAAAAGATTAATATATACTTAAATTCTAACGAAAAAGAAATATCGTTCTCACTTTAAAATTAGCTCGATCATAAATAATATTGTCGCTAACGATGGTTATTTATGGAAGGATTCCATATACACTATTTGTTTGACGATGATTTAGTGTTCGAATAAATTATATGTTGATATTGTAAACAAGTGGACTAAATAAAAAAAAAAATTAAGATTGTGTGTGAGAAATATGTCATTTCTGCCAGTATTTTTTTGGGATGGGTCATTATTTTTAAACAGTGGTAGTGGGTACGATTTTCGGATATTTTTAATTAAAATATTCATTCGAACATCAAAAGTTATTTAATTTTTAACTATATTTTTGTGTCAAATTATTATAATGCCAAAGCCATAAATTTATTAAAATAAAAAATTAAATTTTAAATTGTCACATTTACGATCGCATATAAAATAATTCAAAGAAACTACAAAAGAATATAAAAGTTATTATGTTATTATGAGGTTGAAATATGACCACTTCATATCATATCAATGGAATCCGACCAACTAATAACATAATTAAAAGTAAGATATTAACATATTATGTAAATTTTCTGAAATAAATTACAAGTTTTTAAGTTTCCACGTTCATAGATTAGATGAAATTTTACAATGTTTGATCTGTCCATCTATCCATTTGTCTTGTAAGGTATTAGTGCAGATAACAGATCGAAATTTCGACATAATAAATTGGTCAATAGCGAATTTTATAAGAAACTAGTGTTTACATTTTAGTCGTTTAGTATAGATTTCTCAGAGATGAGACATTTTTTCATAGTAAAAAGTATCCTATATGTTGACCCGGATAACTAGCTATCATCATACCAAATTTCATCAAAATCCCTCCATGGTTTTTCTGTAGTGCGGTAACAGACAGACATAGAGACAGACAGAGAGACAGACAGACAAACAGACAGAAAAAAATTCTAAAAACTATAGATTCGACCTCTGTATCGATAATATTGTTTATTTCAATAAGATTTTCCAAAAAATATCTAATGTACAGATTCGGCTTAGTTACAATTTTATTATATGTATGTAAGTATAGATTAAGTCATAAAAACATTATAGAATGAACATATCATGCACATGTTACGGCGTCATAATTTATATAGCCTATTAACTTTCACTAATAACATTTCGAAAGGTATTTATAATAAAACCTTATTTAAATTATTTATTATTCATAAGCTGTAAAAAAGTTATTGTTTTTTACTGACTTTATTTTTTTATTTTTTTTTTTTATTTTTTTTATTTTTGTATTTATTTATTTATTAACACAACAATAAAAACTATAAATTAGATAACAATATACATTTACATTTGAAATAAAAATTAACATATAATTAATTGATTGATTTAAAATTTATTTATTTATTTCAAATCAAATCAAAATTTCAAATTTTGTGGTTGAGATCCCCTTTTAAGCAAATAATTTGCCTATTTTGGCCCGTTGGTTTTTATTCTGAAGGTATCGACGTTTCTGAAGTTATTTCTTTATATAAACACTAGCATTGCTCGCGGCTCCGCCCGCGTTCAGATGACCAAAAACCAAATTGTTAGGTTTTACATACGAGTATTAGTATACTCTTACATTGCAGTTTTGTATTTTTTCTCAGAAATGGGACATTTTCCCGTGGTAAAAATCTTTTATGTTGACCCGGATAACCAGCTATCACCATACCAAATTTCATCAAAATCCCTCAATTGGTTTTTCTGTGATGCGATAACAGACAGACAGACAGACAGACAAAATTCTAAAAACTATACATTCAGCCGCCAAAAAACTTTAATGTAGGTACAGATTCGGCTTAGTTGCAATTTTATTATATGTATAGATTTAGGATACACGAAAATCTCTTATTGCAATGGAAAAACACAATAACTGGTTTGGCTGAGTTGTCCTTTATATAATGATTTCTTTACACAAAAACTATTATTAGCATGGTTATAATTAATACCTACATTAAACCATCTAGTTCGGTAAATTATTTTCATGAGAAAATACAAAATTTAGTTCGGTCGCAAGTCTTTTATCTATATCTATATATATACATATAGATCATCAATCCAAAGGAATGTATATATATAGATATTTTATCTATATCTATATATATATATACATTCCTTTGGAAAGGTACCTCTGCTTCTGAGGCACGGCGGTCAGGTGTTGGCTTTGCTATCAAAAACCAGCTTATGAGGCGTCTTCTGGAATATCCTGTGCATATTTCTGATCGCGTAACCACACTGCGCTTACACTTGAACCAAGGCAATTACCTTAACGTCATCAGTGTCTACGCTCCGACGTTGGATAAACCTGATGACGTTAAGGATAAGTTTTATGAGGAATTGACACATTATCTCGAAAGTGTACCTCCCGGCGAGCAAATATTATTACTGGGAGATTTTAATGCCAGGGTCGGCCGGGACTATGAATGTTGGCCTAAAGTCTTAGGAAGGCACGGAATTGGCAACATGAACAGCAACGGCCGGTTATTGCTTAGTCTATGTGCTCAATTCAATCTAGCTATTACAAACACCATGTTTCGACTACGAGCCAAATACAAGACCACATGGATGCACCCGCGATCAAAACACTGGCATTTAATTGACTACGCAATCATCCGCCAAAGAGATATTTCACAAGTTCAGATAACCCGCGTAATGCGCGGAGCACATTGTTGGACTGACCACCGACTAGTCCTTACCAAATTGAATCTCTGCTTACGTCGTCCTCGGAGGTCAGGTATAAAAAAGCCGCCATGCATTCACATAAAAAGGCTTCAGAATCTAGAGACTAGACAATTATTTACTGAAACCTTGGCTAGTACGCTTCCATATCTAGAAAAGGAGACAGTAGATGTTGATGCTAAGTGGGGAGTTTTAGCTTCTCATATTCTAGAAACAGCCAAAAATATTTTAGGTCTTAAATTACAAAACAAAGAGGATTGGTTTGATGAGAATGACGAAATTCTCATGGATGCCTTAAATAACCATCATACCCTTCTTAGACAAAATAGCGGAAAAAAGCAAGGTGTAAGTATTGCAGAGACTAGACAGAGTGACTGCAAATTACGGAAGCTGACTAGGGAATTAAAAAACCGACGGTGGCAAGAAAAAGCCGTACAGATGCAGTGGCTTGCTAATAGTAACCAGCTCGGAGAATTTTACAGTGAGGTGCGAAAACTAATTGGCTCGAAATCTCCATTTAAGGTACCTTTGAAGTCTATGGACGGAAAAGATCTTTTAAAATCCAAAGAAGCAATGTTAAAGCGTTGGGCAGAACACTTTAACACATTGCTGAATGTGGATCGATCTGCTGACCTACATCACATCAAGTCCTTGCCTCAACTGTCAATAGCAAAGGAGCTGGACGAGCCACTGACGCGTCATGAGGTTGTCCTTGCCATTAAACAGCAACAAAATAAGCGCGCTACTGGCATTGATTCTATACCGGGTGAACTCATCAAATATGGTGGCGAGGAGTTGCATTCAGCTATTTGGGAAATTTTCACACTTATGTGGGAATTAGAGCGTGTGCCAATAGATTTTAAAGTCTCTCGCATCAGTACCCTATACAAAAATAAGGGTGACCGCTCCGACTGCAACTCCTACCGCGGTATTTCACTTCTATCAGTTCCTGGAAAAATTTTTGCCAGAATTCTACTAAATCGCTTATTACCACTTTCTGAAAAGATTTTGCCAGAGACCCAATTTGGCTTCCGACCTGGCCGAGGTAGGTGTGAGGCAATCTTCTCATTGCGTCAACTGCAGGAGAAAAGTAGAGAACAGGGGCGACAGCTATACCTTTGCTTTATTGATCTTGAGAAGGCTTTCGACAGCGTGCCTCGAGAAGGTCTTTGGATTGTACTAGAAAAACTGGGATGTACAAAAAAGTTTATTAGGCTGTTAAGACTTCTGCACGACGGCATGGAGTGCTGCGTCGCAATCGATGGTGATCAGTCACAATTCTTTCCCGTTACATGTGGAGTGAAGCAAGGATGTGTTCTAGCACCTACACTGTTCGCGTTATATTTTGCTGTTGTTGTGCGTGAGAGCGTGCAGTCATCATCTGAAGGAGTTCGCATCCGCTTTCGCACAGACGGCAATCTTTTTAATCTAGCCAGATTAAAAGCTCGCACTAAAGTATCTCATGCACTTGTATCTGAAATCATGTATGCAGATGATTTGTGTTTCGTGGCGGAAACCCCAGACGGTCTACAGCAACTAATTTATGATTTCTATCATACTTGCCTTAAATTCGGGCTAAAGATCAGTGTCAAGAAGACGGAAGTAATGTCCATGGACAGTCACGGTCGTGAGACGCTGGCCATTAATCTCGGAGAGGATTTACTAATGCAGACTGATAAATTCTGCTACCTGGGGAGCACTATAACAACTAAGTGTGACCTTGACGCTGAAATCAGTAGAAGAATCTGTGCTGCTGCAGCAGCATTCGGTAAGCTGGATCCCAAGGTCTTCCGCTCGCACGACCTAAAACTAGCTACAAAAGTCTCTGTGTACATGGCAATAGTACTACCTAACATCTTGTACGCTGCTGAGACGTGGACTGTATACCGTCGGCATATCCGTACACTAGATCAGTTCCACCTTAAGTGCCTACGGAAAATACTTAACATTCGATGGTCTGATCGTATACGAAACACTGAAGTACTGCGACGAGCCAATGTTCATGGCATTGAAGCCTATCTTATGCGTCGGCAGCTTCAATGGTGCGGTCACGTGTCACGTATGGCAGAGGAGCGACTGGCTAAGCGTATCCTTTATTCCGAGCTGCAGGAGGGTAAGCGAAAGCAGGGTGGTCAGATGCTTCGATATAAAGATGTACTTAAGCGTCACATGAAAAAGTGTGGCATTGAACATTCAGAATGGGAGAAGCACGCAGCTTTACGTTTGAACTGGAGAGCTCGAGTGAAGAAGAAAACTCTTAAATTTGAGGAGCGACGTCGGTTCGAGCTTGATACCAGACGCGATTATCTGAAAGCCCGACCATCTGTGGCGATCAGATACAATATTCATAATGGTGTGCTCACATGTCCACAGTGTATGCGGACCTTCTCAAAGAAGATTGGCTACAATAGCCATATGAGAGCACATGAGCGACAAATGTCGCTCCAAAGCTGAAGCAGTCGCCAAGATCGAAATCGGTCGGGAGTTCATCATCATCTATATCTATACAATATATTACCAATTAAATAAACATATACATTATACATACATATGTTTTATTAATATACATAGTTTTATTTTATTACATAGTTTTATAATGAAGTCTGTAAAAACACAGTAAAATCTTAGTTTTGGACGAAATATACTAGAAACAGAAAGTTGGTAAGTTAATAATAGTAATAAAATATATGTAATATGTATGTATATAAATAGAACAAGTTCTTTCAAGATCAGATGGACTTACTTTACTTTTAGCTTTTTAAAAATTAATTCAAAATGAGTGAAATAGCCTACAGTTCAACGGAAACTCATTACTAGAATAATTGCCTCCGCACTTGTCACATTATATAATCGCTTTTGCGTTAACCGTCGTTTAAGAGTTTTGACTTGACACCCTTTGAATTTAAATTAGCTTAAATACTTTCCCTAAAATTTCGAACTCAATAAATATTTCCAAAATGTAGTAAAATACTATTGACTCATCCTCGCTCTACTCGGGTTCGTCCCCAGATACTTTTTAACGGTTAGTATAGATTTCTCAGAGATGAAATATTTTCCCGCAGTAAAAAGTATCCTAAATGTTGACCCGGATAACCAGCTATCATCATACTAAATTTCAACAAAATCTGTCAAGTGGTTTTCTTGTGATTCGTTTTCAGACAGACAAAAAAAAATTCTAAAAACTATAGATTCGACCTCTGTATCGATAATAATGACTTTTCAATAAGATTTTCAAAAAATATTTAATGTATAGATTCGACTGAGTTAGAATTTTATTATATGTATATATAATAATACTATTTTAATACACATTAAGGATATAAATTAACTTTTATTTCTCCTATTTAGGGTTCAATGCCCGATAGTTGTATCTTCATAATCCCTTTTAAAGTAGGTTAATATTCCACTCGTAGGGTTATTTTTATAACCGGTATAACATCGCAAAACATATAAAAATACACCCGAATGGAGTACAGGTTGTACCTTTATGAAGTCAGTCAGAATAGCATAAATTAATCACTACATAGTATAAAACAAAGTCGCTTTCTCTGTCCCTATATCCAACTACGCAACGGATATAAAACTACGCAACGGATTTTGATGCGGTTTTTTTTAATAGATAGAGTGATTCAAGAGGAAAGTTTTAGTATATAATTTGTTAAGTTTTTGTATACATTGGCTAAAATATAACGATATTTGTTGGAGGTGTCGGAAAAAATAAGACGTCTGGAAGCTTTCAACGAAAACGCTGCCTAAACCCTTTGAGATATAACAGAATAATGTATGGTGGAATTGTGTATCTTATATAGATCTACAGAAAAGTCCGCGATGGCATATGTTTATCTCTTAAGAATAACATACTATATCCATTTTAATTTAAAATTAAAAAAATATATATTCATGTTAGATATATAATTGAACAACTCGCACTTGAACAGCGTGGTGGACTATGGCCTGATCTCCCTCGAATCGAGGGGACACTCGAGGCCATCCCGATAAAAATAGTGGAATTATTATTATAGATACAGTACAGAACCCTCATCTTTATTCGATTTCGGCTTCGATTCGGACTTAGCTGATTTTTTTAATAAATTATTTAAAACTATATAAGTACAAACAGATCTATCCCACGGGAACCGTTCATTTTCCTGGATAAAAAGTAACCTGTTGTTTGACCGGCAATATAAAGTATCAGTATGCCATTTCATTCATCATCATTTTACTAAATTAGGTGCTGTGTATTAAGCTGTATAAGTTATTATAATTTTTTAACTATCCCACGGGAACTCTTCAATTTTCCGAGATGAAAAGTATTTAAAATTTTAACCGGGGATATAAGGTACCACCATGCAAAATTTAATTTAAATCAGTCCAACAGTTTCAGAGACTAGCACGTACAAGCAGACAAACAGACAGAGAAACAAAAAAATTGAAAAAGATCTGGATTTGTTATATTTCTCTTCTAACATCCTACTGACTCAGCTTTTTAGCATTTATTTATATGTATAGACATTCGACCTCTTCAGTTTTATTATATGCATAGATTGTATATAGAAAATGAACCATAACCTTTGTGTCCTCAGATACAACGCAGAAAATCTATTAAAATTTTGTTAGACAGTGCTTATTTAAATAACACAAAACAACAAAACTTACTTATACTTTGACGCCATATAATTTTATCAAAGCTTTTGTGTAACTCATATACGTAAAACAGTATCTCGAAGCGACTATAATTGCAAGGGATTTTCAACATAATTTACCTTAAGTTACTAAGCATTAGGAGTTACATTTCTTTACATTATACTAGGTAGTTATATCTTAGACCCTTATAAAATAAGTTAAAACTTGAGACGATGTGTCGTTAGAAACTCCTGAGTTGTGAATGAAAATACAAATATACCTTTTTTTTTTGTTGTTGGACAAAGGTGTTGATATTTACTTATCCATATTAATATTATAAATGCAAAAATAACTCTGTCTGTCTGCCTGTCTGTCTGTTATCTTTTTACTTTTTAGATAGATACGAAGATAGTTTGAGACCCTGGAAACGACATAGGATAGTTTTTATCCCGGAAATTATCCCTTAAGAGGGTGAAAAGGGGTGTGAAAATTTGTGTGGGGAATTAATCATTTCTCAATTAAGGGATATAAAATTCATCATACCTATGTATATATAGTCTATCTATTCCAAACTAAGCGTCAAAACGTATCTAGGGACTACCCAGAGCGAAGCTAGGGTGAGTCGCTAGTTTTTAATCATTCTATTTCGAGTCGCAATATGATATTTTCTGTTATCCTATATCTTTAAACGAGCAATTCTTGCATTATATATATATATATATATATATATATATATATATATATATATATATATATATATATATATATATATATATATATATATATATATATATATAATCTCAATATCAGAAACGGCTCCACAGATTTTCATGACATATAGTACTCAGAGGGTTTCGGGGGTGATAAATCGATCTAGATTAGTTTTATGTCTGAAAAAACGCGTGTTTTTGTGTTTTCATGCAGTTTTCTTTTGCATTATTCCACGCAAAATATGGTCGGTAATTTGCATGGTCTGGTGTAAGCATCGTGGTCAAGCGGCCAAGGTGCAAAGGTCGACAATCACAGGTGTCCAGGTTCGAATTCCGGTCACATACAAAGTTTTTACTTTTGTTTTATTTTAATATTTATTCAAGTTCTTAGTTTTTTTTTTAAATAAAAGAAAATTGTACTTTAGGCCAAAAGCTCCGAGCGAAGCTCGGCAGCCCAGGTACTTATGAATTAAATAAATAAAGAAATAAGATAAAGTAAGATATTGCTCTAAGAAAACTAAGAAAAAAACAATATTATTTATTACTAGCGACTCACTCTCGCTTCGCTCGGGTTCATTCCTAGATATGTTTTAACAGTTAGTATGGAATAGATAGACTATATATCACATAGGTTTTTTTTAAACTTAACCTTTGTACATGTTATATGTCCGCCAATAACGCCATCTATTGAAAATAATCCGAAGTAGCGACACATCTCCAACAAAACAAAAAAAAAGGATTATTCAAATCGGTTCAGACATATTTGAGTTTTAGCGAGACTAACGAATGGAAATTAATTTTGATATATTAGACATGGTCTTTTTGCTCCGATTGCAATTGTAATTTTTATGTCATGTAAAAAGATATTTTAGAGTAAAACAAAAGCGTGTAAATGAAAGCAATATAAACCAAATTAAACTTCGCAGACGCAACGCGCCATAAGCAATATCATAAAAAATGAACTTACATCATTTATTAACGTAATCTGGTCGATGTCCAAAAACATCATAAATTGAAGGAAAAAATATTATTCGATACTACATTTGCCGCTCGCAGCCTTCTGAAGACTAGCTTTCCTCGTAGAGTTAGGAGATTGACATAAACTAATAATAAGAATTATATTTATACTAACAAAATGGCAATTTTATTGTAACAATTTTTTTTTAATTTTAATTTAATCTTAATTTCAGAATCCATACTAATATTATAAATGTGAAAGTGTGTTTGTTTGTTTGTTTGTCTTTCTTTCACGTCGTAACGGCTTGGCGAATTGGTGTGATTTTTTGTGTGGAGATAGTTAGAGGGCTGGAGAGTGACATAGACTACTTTTTACCACGGAAGATTATCTAATTTCCACGGGAAAACACGTTATAATACAATTCAAAATAAAATTATGATCACAATAACTTGAAACTTGGTATTAATGCTCTTCAATAATATTAAATAAATACGTGTTGTAGCATTTTTCGAAATTCAATCTATAAGGGTGTAAAATAGGGGATGAAAGTTTGTATGAAACTACCTTTTTAGATATTTTTCATTTTTGTAGCTTTAGCGCGAGCAAAGCCGCGGGTTCTGCTAGTAGATATATAATAATAGTATAATATATTAGATAATTTACTAGCGACTCAACTTCACTTCGCTCGGGTTCGTCTCTAGGTACGTTTTAACGGTTATTATGGAATAGATAGACTATATTATATATGATATATAGCCTTCCTCAATAAACGGGCGACCTAATGCAAAAAAAAATATTCAAATCTTATTAGTAGTTATTAAGATTAGCGCGTTCAAACAAACAAACAAACAAACAAACAAACAACCAAACAAACAAATATACTATGCCTCTTTATTATAATATAGTATAAATTAGTATAAGATATGTATTAATATATTATTCTATTATAGTCCAAGAGCCTAGCGTAAAATCAGGGTAACAGCTATTGATTTTCCCATCTCATTTATTTTATTTCATATATTCTACATCTGTTTGCTCTTATATTCAGTGAAGGGCTGGTATTGGATTTCGCCATATATTTTTTACTTCCCGGTCAAGGTATTGACCGTATGAATTTATTATATCATAAATGTATTTTCAGTTTATGACCTTCAGCGAGACGATAATAGTTTAAAGCTTATGGAGTAAAGCTTTATCAAATTTCTGTTCTGAAAATGTGATTAAGTTTGTATTAAGTTCTTAAAAATTTATATCAATTTAACACAAATTTATCATCGAACTCGGACTACTATAATATACTCGTAAATGCGTACGTTTTTATGTATGTATGTTTGCTACTCATTCAGGTTGAAACGGCTGGACGGATTTAAATAAATTTTAATATATCTACTCGGATAAACTATAAGATGGAGTAACAGCGAAGCCTAAGTACCTAACAGTTTTCTGCATCCTCGCTAATCAAATAAAATGCAAACGTTCTAAATCACTTTTGACTTTTATATATACACTAGCGACTCACCCTCGCTTCGCTCGGGTTCATCCCTAGCTTGATTCCCCGTACAAACTTTCATCCCCATTTTCACCCCCTTAAGGGATGATTTCCGGGATTCTATGTCCTTCCCAGGCTCTCAAACTGTCTTCTTGCCAAATTGCATTTAAATTGGTTCAGTAGATCCATAAATTACCCTCTACAACGTCACAAACTAATAAGCTTTAGCTCTTTATAATATTAGTATTCACATATACAGTGCAGACCCGAATCCTCAAATACTTCGGACACATTGTCCGAAATGAGCACTCCATGGAACGACTCGTTGTCCAGGGGAAAGTAGAAGGCAAGCGGTTACGCGGGCGATCACACACGCGTTGGACTGGACAGACCTTATAAAAGCCGTCACACAAAACTCCATAGTCCCGTGCTCCCGAGACGCTGAAGACCGCTATAAATGGAGGCATATCGCGAGGGCCACATTAGCCTAAGAAAACTCATCGTCAACCACGACCACTCTGCCAGGAATATTATCTATTATAGTATTAGTACAGACTAGCAGAACCCGCGGCTACGCTCGCGTTTAATCTACAAAAAAAAACTCTCTGGGTTTTGACTCTTTGACTCAACCTCGCTTCGCTCGGGTTCGTCGCTGTGTATTTATATAATACTAGCGACTCACCCTCGCTTCGCTCGGGTTCGTCCCTGGGGTGGGGTCTGGGAGGACCACCCTTATCCTTATCACTTAGGGGTATGGAAAATAGATAGTAGCCGATTCTCAGACCTACTGAATACGCATATAAAATCTGGTAAAAATCGGTAAAGCCGTTTCGGAGGAGTACGGTAACTAATATTGTGACATGGAAATTTTATATATAAGATGTATTGTTTATACAAAAATACTAAAATCGTGATTAAAAATGGGGCGTGGAAGTGAAAAATACTTCACGACCTATTCTTATACTAACCAAATATACAAAAAAATATATATATTACAAAAGTACAATAATACAAAAGTCGGTCGAACCGTTTCGGAGGAGTGCGACCACAAAAACCGTGACACGAGATATTTATATATTAGATTTACATTATTATATCAATTTTTTATCAAACTATTATACTAAATTCAAATAGTTCAAAAAATCCAATTGACAATATTTGAAATTGAAAGGTAAAGTTAGCCAAGTTGACGTTACTGGAAGTATGTAAGTATTAAAATGTAAACATGCACTGTATATATAATCATAAAATATTTATGTAGTAAATAGGCAAAGACAAAACAGCTCAATACATTTTCCCCTCAGTATGTCAACAGATTTTCTTTTCTTTTTTTGTTTATTAGCTATTGACGAGCTTTCGATCAATAATTTTTTAATAATAAATTTATTAATAAATTTAATTAATTCAACACACATCATGACATCTTTTAAATAACAAAATACAGATTTAAATTTTTTAGAAAAATTTAAAATTGAAAAGAACGCCAACCGCAATATGCAGTTTATGATTTAAAGTCCAAAGACAACCTATAATCAAAATTGCAGCATCACTTCACCTTACATCGTAAATGATCGCAATCTTGGATGAACGCGACCTTTGAGGAATCTGACGCCTCGTAAACCAAAGAGTGATGGACTGACGAATACAATACGTAAAATATTTTAAAATATCCATATTATATATATATATATATATATATATATATATATATATATATATATATATATATATATATATATATATATATATATATATATATATATATATATATATTATAATATGGATATTTTAAAATATTTTATATATGTATGTATGTATGTATGTATGTATATCAATCATGCTATAAAAGATCAAGATTCAAGAGCACACCTATTATTAAGAACATCTTGTATTTGGCTTTTTTTTCGTACTACATTTTTTCCGATTTTTACACTTTTTAAAAAAAAGACCCAAAAAAATATAAAGGAAAAAGATTAAAAAATGTGTGTTTTAAATTATATTAGCTTCTTCTGTAATTATTATTTATATCATTAAATATTGAAAGTGGATTTTAAACCTACATGTATTTACTTATAATAATTATCGTATCGATTTGTATAAATGAATGATTCATACACAAAACAATAATTTCAAATTTTATAAAACAATGGTTTGATTTGAGATCCTTTAATTCTTTTAGTTTGTACGAGTTCCATATTTAAAATTATAATTATATTATATAATTTGCAAATTATATTAATATAATTTGATAGTTTGTGAGTTGGAGGATAAGTAATAATAGAGAAGTTGTTTTTTTTGCTATTAATTTATTACTAAAGTTATTTAAAGGATTTGGTCGACTTTTGCACCTGATAATTTTTTATTCCAATAAATCATTATACCAAATTTTGTAATATTTATTAAATTATAACGAAAAATATTTAAAAACAATCTTATTATTATTATTAAATTATAAAATCGAGTTGGCACTTCACTAGTCCATCACTAAACAAAGCATTCAGGGCACCTGACTGTGCACTAAAATCCTCACAACGTATAAAAATATTACGTCTGTCAGTAATAGGTGACGGTCGATAAAACAAAAATTATTATGATATCTAATTCGTATGGAGTGATGGCAGGTTGTTTTATTTATTTTCACAAAATCTATGTCAATTATTGGTATACTATATATGAAAACTGTATAAAACCCTTTTTTATCTCCCTCAAAAAGCAGGTCACTCTCAATTCGTCTTTATTTTTACTCCACTGCGGCGAAGCCCAAAGGAGGATTATGTGTTTGACCTGTATGTATGTATGTATATATCATATGTTCCCTCGTATTTACTAAACGGCTTAACCGATTTTAAAGATTCATATGTCGTTAGATTCGCCAAGATATCTATCGGACTTCACAATAAACAATATTTTCTTTCGTTGACTTATTCTTTTCTTTTTAGTTCGGTTTATGCAGTCAATTTTTTTTTAATTTATTTAATTTTTTATAGGTATGTTACGTGATATTTTAATCCATTGTTAATCGATTTTCACTAATCCTTTTTTAATGAATAAGTTACAAATACCTTAGGCCATTTTACGCGCTATCGACGCGCGTTAGGCCCTTGCTCGATATGTAGTGACCGCACTGTCAACACCTGTTTGTGGCACGTTTGTATCGATACGAACGTGAGCAATGTGCATTTTTTTAATTAGCGCAGACGTCATACGTTAATGATAAACGAGTCACCGACGCGCTTATGAAACCCTAGTGCGCGTAAACCCTAAAGATTTTAAAACCTTTTCCGTTTATTTAACCTTTATTTAATTTAATATAAATTTAATAAATTTAACCGTTTTAACCGTCTTTTTTGTATGTGCAGAATCACTAAAAAACTTTAGGTAAAAGAAAATAAGCGACATACATGTTACACAGTGTAAAAAAATAGAAATATTCCATTTCATGATAGATAAATATTCCATTTCGTGAGACGTGGGTTTCTATTTCCTGTAACGTTTATCAACATCAAGATAACACAAGCTGACTCCATACTAAATGTCAATAACATTGGATGGACAGTTCCTCTATTGATGATATATGATTAATGGTTATCTCCAATAAAATCTCAGCTCTCAGCAGAACTAGTTTTCAAGACAGTGGTAGCTTCCTCAAGGACTGATTCCCTTTAAATTAAACTGACGATTCAAAAATGCTCTCGACTAATTCTATATGATTTAATTTGCATTTCAAAAAAAAACAAACACATTTATTAGTATAACTTTTTTTATCTAATAACTATTAAAACGTACCTAGGGAAGAACCCGAGCGGAGCGAGAGTGAGTCGCTATTATTATTACATAAACTTATTATCACGCTTCTAATATGAAAAACTAAAATACTTTATGTGTCAATCAATAAATCAAATTTTATAAATATTTTTTATAAAACAATTCAATGTTTCGGAAGCAATGTATCATGCATAATTGATAGAATGTCTTTTTTTTGGTACATAAAATGTACAATAGATTTTTTCTTTTTAATGCAAAGAGGTCAGACGTAGGCAGAATAGCGATGACTCAAAGTTATCTAATAATAAAAAAAGTAAAGAAAGGAGGCAAAAATGCGCACCAATAAAAATATATTGGACTAACTTTAAGAGGGTTGAGGAAAGCTAATAGATTGTTCTAGAATTTTTGTAAGGACTGCTTTGGGACATGATTTTAATAAGTCAAGAAAATGTTCCGCTAAATACTTTAAGCCGCGTAAGTCTTGTTAACTGTTTTCTTTATGAAACAAATTAAATTAAGTCTAAGGGCAAACCAGAATAAGCAGATTTATACGCATAATATTATTGTAATTTTTATCCTTTATATTTGTTTTTTTTTTTTTCGTATTACTTAATAGTGCATTGCTAATAGCAATATTTATATCAATTTATTTAAATAAATAAGTGGCTAATCACTTTTTCTATGATGAGCACTTTGAAATATGTATAAGTTTATTTTTATATTGTAGTAACGGCTCACCCCTCGCTTCGCTCGGGTTCGCCTCAAGAAATACAAAAACAGTAGGTAATCATGGCTACGGGGATACTGATAAAATAAATCAGCGAAAAAGTCCCAAAAGATAGTTTTATTAAACCGTAATTATTATTAAAAAAATTATTCAAACATATTTTAATAAAATTTATCTATCTATAACAAAATCGAACTTTTTCTGAAATCACTGATCCAAAACTAAAAAAAATATGACAACATTGGACTTAACTCTTACATATGTATATCATTTCCATATAATTTATT
Organism: Brenthis hecate; assembly: GCA_951806755.1. Taxonomy (NCBI): domain Eukaryota; kingdom Metazoa; phylum Arthropoda; class Insecta; order Lepidoptera; family Nymphalidae; genus Brenthis; species Brenthis hecate. Next base: position 2,201,777 of record OX638260.1, on the reverse strand, counting down.
TTCTATGGCAATAGGCGAAATAGAATGCCTGGATCTACTTTTTAAATCTACTTTCGCAATAAAAGGAAAAGATAAACTTTCATGAGTTCCTTGTCCGAAGAGTTGAAATATTAAGTACCTACTGAGTCTGCCATTACGAGAATAAGAAGATTATATTTTATACGGTAATAGGAAGTCGGTTGAAATTTTCATAGAATAGGTAAAACTGTGTTGGATGTTCTATATTTGAAAGTAAAAGAAATAAACTAAAAATCATTGATATACAAAAACTCAAGATACACAATTAGTGTTTCAAAAGTAACCTTAAAAAGAAGCGCACAATACAAAATTGTGCGCTTTTTTCAAATCTCTTTTGTTCATTGCTTTTCGGATGACAAAATGAAAACGCAAGTAAGTTCGAATTTACGTTAAGACAATTAGGACTTTCGATTTTCGAATTTTATTCTTCGGTTTGACTTAACGTCACATGTCGATTGTCGACGCCACTTTTTGAAGAGATATTTAATAGGAAATGTATATATATACCTATACATATAATAAAATTGTAACTAAGACGAATCTGTACATAAAATATTTTTTGGAAAATCTTATTGAAATAAACATTATTTTCGATACAGATGCTGAATCTATAGTTTTTAGAATTTTTGTCTGTATGTCTGTCTGAAAAACACACACGCATCACAGAAAAACCACTGGAGAGATTTTGACGAAATTTGGTATGGTGATAGCTGGTTATCCTGGTCAACATATAGGATTCGTTTTACCGCGGGAAAATGTCTCATTTCTGAGAAAAAATACAAAAACTGCAAAGTAAGAGTATACTAATTAATATGTAAAACCTAAGAATATGCTTTTTGGTCATCTGAACGCGGGCGGAGGCGCGGGCAATGCTAGTGTTTTTATATATTCATTTATTTGTCAGTTTCTGATATAAGGATTTTCACTTCTGAAGCAAGAAACACAATAAAGTTTTATTTTTTTTCCTTTGCTTTATCGTATGCCAGCATTTACTAAAACTGCATTTTATTCAAACTGCTATTCTATACCTACTAGTCCTATTTATCTATACTATAATAAAACAGTAGAGGTCGAATGTCTGTACATAGCAAAAAAATTCTAAAAACCGAGTCAGGGGGATGTAAGAAGACAAATAGAACAAATCCAGTTTTTTTTCAATTTTTTTTTTCTGTCTGTTTGTCTGTTTGTACGGGCTAATCTTCGAATCTATTTGACCGATTTAAATGAAATTTTGCATGGTGGTACCTTATATCCCCGGGCAACATCTTAGATACTTTTTATCCCGGAAAATTAAAAAGTTCCCGTGGGATACTTAAAAAATCTATTATAACTTATACAACTTATGCACCTAATTTAGTAAAATTTAACATTCTGATACCTTATATTGCCGGTCAAACAACAGGTTACATTTCATCCGGGAAAAATGAACGTTTCCCGTGGGAACTAATAGATCTCTATTCGTGTTTTTCTAGAGGCGAACCCGAGCGAAGCGAGGCTAGTTTATTATAAACGTAACCCAAATATATTATGTAATAATAGTACAGAACCCTGGACACCTACCACCAAACTCGCACTTGACCGAGTTTATATTATTTAGAATGTAATCCAAATTAAATATAACTAAGTTTTAATTTAATCTGTTTCGAAGATTACTTTAAATTTTGAAGATTAAAAAGCCGAGTTCAAAGCTAAGTAAAAACGTGTAAAGAAGAAAATTATGCTTATAAATTAAATCTTTTCGCTCGGAATCGGAATCGCTCGCTTCGTGCGTCACTAGGTGTAGGCTAGGTGGTAAGTAGGCAAAAAGGCAGTGATAGCCTAGTGGTAAGGAGCTCGCTTGGAAATCCGAATGAAGCGGGTTCAAATCCAAAGTCTCGCACCTCTGATTATTCATGTGCGAATTATTTCCAACATGATTACCACTTGTCTTACGGTGAAGGAAAACGTCGTGAGGAAACCTACTTGTCTTAGAGTACCTAGGAGGCTCATACCTAGGAGGCTCATGCCCAGCAGAGGACGTTAAAAAGGGCTGAATACAATACATACATATTTAGTACAGGCAGTTTCACCTTTCGACAAATTTTATTTTAACAATAGCCTATTGTTACTCCAGGTCATAGACTATATAAAAAAATATATCCGGTAATCCTTAGCTTTACAAATGGGAATATGCGTGATTTTTTTTTAATTTTTTATACAATAGCTTACATCGTTAGGTATATAATTGTACGTCACAGTATGATATGCACATAAAAATGACGACTTAATTTGTCTCGAACAAAATCGCTAATTGCTCTGTTATGATAATTCGGTCTGACCAATGGCGTTCGTTATATATATATATATATATATATATATATATATATATATATAATATATATATATATATATATATATATATATATATTATACACACACTTTTTAATAATTATTTTATTAATAAAAAAGAAATTACATAAAAATATATTAATATAGGCTTAATTCAAAAGCAATAAAGATAATAAAAAAAATCACCTTTATTTAAATCACACGCATATTCCCTTTTATACCACGGTCTTCCCTACAAGCAAACCCACAGACAAATATTCATATTTTTAAAACATTATTTACATTAGCCAAAGCTTTACACAATATAAAAGTAGGAATTAATTAAATCGCAAGAGGAGCTAAATGATAAACGTTCTCGTAGTTTAAATATAGGTTGCAGTTTATACGCAAATAATCGTAACACATTATGTAGATATACTGAATATTCAGGCGCCGCTCTTATAAACAAAGGGTTGAGTCCAGGCCATAAGATATAGCGACTTACGGCTTATTAATATCATAATTTTTAAAAATGGTCTGTCTCGTGACAGCCAAAAAGCGACATGATGAAGTTAGCTGCATTCCTTTTACAAACAGAGAGTTGTGACAAACGAGATGAAATCTTTAGCTATTTTTCTTCTGTTACGCCTAAGTAGTGTAACTTCATACGTGCGTACATAATTACACACACACTTTTTTTACGTGTATAGTTTTAAGAGTAATTATGGTAAGTAAATATGAACATTGAACATTGTTAAGATAATAGAATATGTAAATAACTCGTACCTATAAAATGTATGGCAACCAAATTATTGCAAAAAATATGATTCCATAATATTTAAATTAAGCCCAGAATAAGATAATTCAATTATTAAAAATTAACAGTTTATATTTTTTATCTTTTAATATTAAATAAGCAAATCTTGTCTTCTAATACATAAAATTCTCGTGTCACAGTGTTTGTGAAAAAAACTCCCCCGAAACGGCTTGACCGATTCTTGTGAAATTTTGTGTATATATTCAGTAGGTCTGAGATTAGGATGTAAACTATTTTTCATACCCCTAAGGGTAGTCCACCCCAAAAAAAAATTGTTTTAATTTTTTGAAAAAAATATTTCATTTTAATTTTTTTTATTATTCAAATTTTTATTATTAAAAAATACATACAAACCTAAATTTTCATTAGGGACGCACCTGAGCGGAGAGAGGATGAGCCGCTAGTATATAAACATATAAATTTATTTACTGTATCTCGGAAGTGGCTCTCACGATTTCGCAGTCTATGCTTATTTATATAAAAGTTTTGTCTTTTCTGAAAAAAAAATTATTTTTTTTTCATCTTTTCTCTAAAAATATCGGTCGCCCAGGTACTAAATATTTAAGACAACTTGTCAAAAAAATATTCTCAGTACAAATCCTTTTATTTAAAAAATAAATATTTTGCACAGATAGTGATTTTTTTTTAAATGTCCTAAGTTCCATAGGAGATATTTTTATTATATTTATTCTAAAACCCGCTCTACTCTTAAGAGACGTACTAAAACAAGGAATGAAATTTAAAATGTAAACATTTACAAAACGGTACTTTTGTCGTATAAATGCAGTTTCACGCGAGTTGCATACGCAATTATACATAATATAGGTACAATGTAAAATATTGTAAATGAGTTTTTATTAATCCACTTTAAGAGAAGACATGTCTAGTACTTAAGTATTTTACGAATTCTTTATTAATGCCAATTAAAACAGATAATAATTGGGTATTCAACATTGCGTAAGTATATAATACTATAAAGAAAAATTTAAAAAATATATTTATTTAATATGAATATTTTTGTAGATACATAAAAATTAAAAAGTTTGTAAGTTTAGCTATGGATAATAAAAAAACAAGTATTTCCAAGTAGATTAAAAAGTATAAAAAATCAGAAATGTTTATTCTATATATCTTATTATATGTATGTATGGAATTAGGAACTAAAGTCTTTTAGCCTTTTTTGACGACACGTTTGGCTCAGTTTGTAGAAACTACTTGCTGTGCCAGCGGTCGCGGGTTCGAGTCCCACTGGGGGCATTCATTTTTGTGATGAGCACGAATATTTGTACTCCAGTCACGGGTGTTTATTTTAATAATATGTATGTATTTAAAGTTATATATGTGTAATGTATTAACTATCTGGTATCCATAACACAAACCTCGTAGCTTACCATGGAATTAGATAGTGCTGTGTGTTAATGTCCGAACATATTTATATTTTAGTAAGAAAAATGCAAAAGCTATGCTATTAAAAGATAAATGTGAATGTTAAAATGATTTCAGATTCATAATAACTCATCGAGGGATGAAATATACTAATGGAATAATGTCAGAAATATGTTGCTGTTATTTTTCTAAAGAATCTTTTTTTTTTTTGAATAGCTTAGTTTTAATCTTCACTTAACTTAAAATCACGTTGTGTATAAATATATTTCGATTTATTACTAAATAAATTTTGATGTAGTTTTTATTTATACTAATATTATAAAGAGGTAAAGTTTGTGAGATTGTGAGTTTGTGACGTTGTAGGGCGTAATCTCAGGATCTACTGAACCGATTTAGATGAAATTTGGTAACAAGATAGTTTGAGACCCTGGATAGGACATAGAATACTTTTTATCCCAGAAATTACCCGTTAAGGGGGTGAAAATTGGGATGACAGTTTGTATTGGGAAGCAAGCTAGGGACGAACCCTAGCGAAGCGAGGGTGAGTCGCTAGTTGTTTCATAAAATGCATAGGTAATTAATACCTAAAGTTGGTTTTTTGTTTGTTAGAATGTCCTTGATTCTAATTTTTTTATCACGCCATTACTCTTAGAAACGGAGCAATTTACGAAGCCAAAATATTCCTAAAAACTACTAGCCTACTTCCAAAAATTGAAGTTTGAAAAATATTGTTTTCATTTTTTTCATTGTTCTATTAAAAATACTGTGTCATTTCGTAATATGACAGTTTAAACAACGTTTTTCTTTATTTTCATTCCATAATTTCAGATATTATGGACCCCTATAATCGAACTTTACAAATAATACTACGTTGTCAAAGAAATGCATGTGCATTTTGGAACTAATAGCTTACAGAAACCTGATTAAAATTGAAAACTATTAAAAATATGACAAAATTATCCATTTTATTCTAGATAGCATAAATATTTACCGATCAGTACACTTGTATTAAAGCCAGCTCTATTGAAAGCTGCTATCAATCATCCATCAAAAGTAACTCGGTTTTGCGGAAGACTTTTTAATATAACGAGAATGTAAACGAAATATAATACTGTTAGCAAAATCTACATTGTATTAAATACGTTTTAAGCCGATTTAATACTACAGACGGTTGAGTTTATTACAATTGTTAATTAATTATTTTATATTGAAATAATATTTGTTCCATACTAGTTTCATTTAACAGCTTTGTATGTGTTTGTCATAATTTTAAAAATTACTCCTAAACCGGACTTTAGCTATGTACTTATGGGTCCGCACTCCGCATAAGTTGAGTTAAAGCTACTCTCAACATCCATCCATTTCCCTCTCCTTTTTACTCAATTTCCTTATTCTGTCCTATTCTATCTTCTACATCTTGTCTTTTCTTCCTAAATCCTTTCTTCTGTCTTATCGCTACAGGTAGTTACATGCGAGAGATGCTTCCAGTATTATAACCATGGGGTATTCACAAAGCCTAAAGTACTAGGTACTTATACATAGGCAGGCCAGAAAGCCTTTTTTGAAGCTTTTGAATTGATCTAAATGAAATTTAATTATTTTCATATTGCGAGGGTATATGGATGTATGTGACATATTTCTATTTTGTGTATACTTATAAGTATTCAGAATTACTTTGGTGTTTGTATTCTATGTAAGCTGTTATATTTAAGTATGTATTCAGTCAGCCCTTTTTAACGTCCTACTGCTGGGCACGGCTTCCCTTCAATGCGAAGGGGATCACGCCGTATTCCATCACGCTGGTCGAGTGCGGGTTGGCGGACTTCAGATTATGCCTTTCGAAAACTTGCTAAGTTCTCTCAGACATGTAAGTTTCCTCACGAATTTTTTCCTTCACCGTAAGACAAGTGGTAATCATGTTGGAAATTATTCACACATGAAATTCATATTTATAACAATCGCTATTACATATCGGGAGAGCTTAAATTGAAACTTGTTCGATTTAACTGGTTAAAAAGTGTCTTAAGTCTTATTTTTTTAAAACTATACAATACAGAAAATTCAATGAAAATCTGCTTACTCATTACAAGCTGCAAACTTAGTTCGGACAGACAGATAATATTTTTTTCTTACAAATAAATGACAAAAAGCTAATGAAGACGTTATGCTTCACAAACCAGATATTAAGGGATAATGGCTAAATGTAGGGTGGAATGGACGAAGAGCCACGCGAAATTACACTTACACACGAAACTGTACATTATCGGACTGTTATAAATGCTAAAATTTTTGTGTCTGTATGTCTGTCATTCCTTTATGCTGAAACGGCTGGACAGATTTGTATGAAGTTTAGTACACACATGTGACTTGGAGTGACACATCGGCTATTCTAAAGTACCGAGCAAAGTGAGGTTAGGTCACTATTATAATTATTATGTACGTTGGTCCCTAGGTTAATTCCCCATACGAACTTTCGTCCTCATTTTCACCCCCATAAGGGATGATTTCCGGGGTAAAAAGTATCCTAAGTTCTTCCCAGGGTCTCAAACTATCTTCTAACCAAAATTTTATCTAAATCGGTTCAGCCGATCCAGATATTACTTGTCTATCTAAAATTTAAGTGGATTTACACTGGCCGGGAATATTCAGTAAGAGTAATATAGACTTTTTGATTTAGCTACTAAGAAAATAAGCGTCAGCTATTACATTTTTTAAGACAAAACAATATAAATATATTTTTAAATAGATATAATCTATACATTATATAAGAAAATTGTAACTAAACCGAATCTGTACATTCAATATTTTTTGAAAAATCTTATTGAAATGGACATTATTATCGATACAAAGGCCGAATCTATAGTGTTTAGGATTTTTGTCTGTTTGTCTGTTTGCCTGTAACCGCATCACGAAAAACACCACTGGATAGATTTTGATGAAATTTCGTATGATGATAGCTGGTTATCCGGGTCAACATATGAGATACTTTTTACTGCGGGAAAATATCTCATCTCTGGAAATCTATACTAAACGTTAAAACGTAACTAGGGACGAACCCGAGCGGAGTGAGGGTGAGTCACTAGTAGATTTATATAAAGGTACAAACCATTTTTATTTTTAATCTTAAAGTTATTTTCACACAATTTGTATTGAGAATAATGCTGTAGGTCAGTTAAGATCAAACTAAACCGAGTGTAAAAATAATTTATCGCGCGCTCTCGCTGCTGTGGGAAATAAAAGCCAGAATTAATTCACTTTTCTAGTTTTCCATTACAAAGCCACCCCAGAGTCGTGTTTTGGTGGAACTTATGAATACGAAATTTAATAATACAGTAGGTAGTAATTATAGAAAAATATAACAAAAACATGTAATTAAAATTGTCCATTTTACGTATTGAAATTATTATTACTTTTTGTAGTTTTTATGTTATACGATATTTTGGATCACTAGTAATTAAAATTATCCAATTTTAAGGTTTCTTAAGTTAGGTAAGTACGTTTAAATTTTTTTGAACGGAAACCTAACGGACGGACGGACGGACGGACGGACAAAAATGTATGAAATTGTGTTTTTCTCATAAATACAGTATGTAATTTCATATGCATTTAAGTAAAAAGCTGTTATTTTGACAATTCAATTTTATTTATCTGTATAGATGGATGGATACTGGATAGATAGATGTTAAATTTTAATAGTATTTTTATAGTACGGTTAATAACGACTTAAGACCGTAATATCTGAGAGTTAGATGTTACTTTCTAAAGACTTCTTTTCTTCAGTTAGGCAAGTATTAGCGCTAGGTCTCTTACCTATTATTTACTATACCTGTTTATTATTATTTATTTTCGTTTACACGTCTGGCCCAGTTTGCAGTGACCCTACTTGCTGTGCCAGCGGTCGCGGGTTCGAATTGAGGTCGAGTTGAGTTTGAGCTATGGATGTTTATATTCATACTAATATTATAAAGAAAGTGTGTTTGTTTGTTTGGTTGTTTGTCCTTCTTTCACGTCGAAACGGAGTGACGGATAGTGCGGTTTTTTGTGTGGAGATAGTTGGAGGGCTGGAGAGTGACATAGGCTACTTTTTACCGCGGAAGATTATCTAATTCCCACGGAAATACACGTTTTAATACAATCCAAAAAATATTTATAATCAGAATTACTTGAAACTTAGTATTAATGCTCTTCAATAAAATTAAATAAATACGTATTCTAGGATTTTTCGAAATTCATCTTATAAGGGAGTAAAATAGTGGATGAAAATTTGTAAAGAACTACCTTTTTAGAGATTTTTTTGTAGTTTTAGCGCGAGCGAAGCCGCGGGATCTGCTAGTATAAGAATAATAATAATTTCTTAGATAAGAGATTTGACATTTTAAATGAAAATATTTTTTTTAATTTTTTTCCTGGTTTTATTATGATTTATGGTTGCCGACGTTTTGAATACTTTACAGCATAAGTCGACACGGGAGAGACTAAAATTTTTAAATTCGCAAGAGTTATTAACTATATATAAAGAGGCAAAGACAAAACAGTTCATTTCTTACTCTATTTATCAACCCATTTTCTTCTTTTTTTGTTTAGTATCTATTGACGAAGTATAGTGTTATCAATAAACAAATAATATGGTCGCATTTGAACACTGAGCGATCGCAATTTTTTTTAATAGGTATTAGAGCTATACAATAATTTGTGCTCAACACTTGTGTTAACAAAAGTATCAACTAGAATTAATCCCACAACTGTTACGTGACGGAATAGCAAAGAAATGGATAATCATATTTTTTTTCCTAAATATAGTATGTGGGTCCAAGAAAGATATAAATAAATATACCGATCGATTAGGCGACTTTAATTTTGACAGACAGATATTTTTTTATTTTTTTATACAATAGGCTAACATCGTTATATAATTGTAAATAAAAGATCCAGTTTAAAAAAACTAAAATTCAGTATAAAAAAATAAAATAAAAATATCATACCGATACGGATATTTTAAGCATCCGCCATTTTGCGCGTTTAGCGTGACGTCACAGTATGATATACACAGAAAAACGATGACTCAATTTGTAGCGACAAAATCGCTAACCGCTGTTATGATAATACTTTGACGTCATATTCGGTCTGACCAATGGCGTGCGTTTCAACTACTTTGAATTTCCCACGTATATTTGCACTTTTTAATAATTATTTTCTTAATCAAAAAGAAATTACTTAAAAAATATATTAATATAGGCTTAATTCAAAAGCAATAAAGATTATAAAACATAATATTTAACCTTTATTTAAATCACACGCATATTCCCTATTGTCTTTTATATAAAATTAATAAAAAAAAATGTGAAGGCGTTAAAGAGTGTATCTGTAAGACCCATAATTTATACATGAACAAGTTTCTATAAGGGTCGTAATTTCAATGGCACTTTCAACCCATGAGAGATCAACCTCTGTCACTGTCATATTTTGTACTACAAATGTCAGTTTAAACTACGTGGATTAGTTAATCTGTCCCTTATGTAGATTATTGTGTAAATATAAGTATCCAATATAATATTATAAAGTTGTAAAATATTTAATTAATTTATACTAACATCTTTTTTATGTGTATTTATATTGTATAGACTTTATTGTGTTGTCTTGTTTGTTGTAGGTCCAGATCATACAATTTCATATATACTAATATTATAAAGAAGTAAAGTTTGTGAATTGTGAGTTTGTGACAATGTAGAGAATAATCTCGGGATCTACTAAACCGATTTAGATAAAATTTGGTAAGACAATAGTTTGAGACCTTGGAAAGCCAGGGACGAACCCGAGCGAAGCGAGGGTGCGTCGCTAGTATTTTAAATGAAAAGAGACCTCAGTGTGAATATTTTTTTTAACCGGTTAATATCTTATCTACACCGTGTCTTCTCCATTCTATACCACATTAGCGAAGCAATCTGTGCCCAACTGGCACGCCTAAAAGCCAAATAACAAAGAATTGAATTGAATAACTAATCTGTAATTGTTATTACAACCCTAAGCGACAGTAGTTGCCAGTATAAAATAAAGCAATAGATTTTTACATTTTTTTTTCTGTAATGACTAGAAATGCGTCACAGGCATAAAACATTCTGCCGGTACCACATATTGTGAGGAAGACACGAACACTTTCCACTTTTCCATGTTATTAATCAAATAATCAAAAATATGTTTACATTTAATATAATTGAAATAAAACAAACAAATCATTCCATAAATAAAATCCGTATTGAAGTGACACAAACCAAAACACCCCAATTACGTCTTCCTAACAATGAGCAGAGTAATTTTTATCCGTCACAGGCAATTCTTGAGATATACACGTCTTATGTTGTTTGGTTTTCTAAACATTTATTAACCGACTTTTAAAGAAGAAGAATATAGCGAATATATTTAATGTCTCTTGTGAGATTTATATAACAGCTAGCGAAATCCCGCGGCTTCGATTATGTAACCGTGATATTGGATAGCGTTTATAAAAGCTACTTTAAGAAATGAGCTATAAAATGCAAAAGATTTTTTTTTAAATAGAACTAGTACTCAAAGAACGTGTTCAAACAAACAAAGGCAACGAATGCATACTACCTATATATATATTTATATATATATATATATATATATATATATATATATATATATTTATATGCAAGTGGTTATGTAGGTCTGTGGGTAAGCCCAGCTGGATTACCGGACGTTAATAAACCCACCAAAACAAGGTGAACAAACATTTGGAAAGCTTCATATAGCACCTGGTATATTACATATAATTTTATTACTGCTAGTAATAAAATTGGCCAAAATGCCAAAAAGGTGGCCTGTATATAATCCAGACTAATATATAAATGCGAAAGTAACTCTGTCTGTCTGTCTGTTACCTTTTCACACTTAATCGGCTGAAGCGATTTAAACGAAATTTGGTATGGAAATAGTTTGAGACCCTGGAAAGGATATAGGATAGTTTTTATGCCGGAAATCATCCCTTAAGGGGGTGGAACTTTGTATAGGGAATCAATCATAGTATCCAGGGACGAACCCGAGCGAAGCGAGGGTGAGTCGCTCGTACTATGATATAAAAGGCTCGTTTAGAAACGCGCCCGAGCAAAGAGGGAGTCCTTGTATTATAATATTTTGTTACTATCAAGGTGTTGGAAACGTGAGTCTTTAAAGGCTACTAGAAAAAACTTCAAGTACTTAATTAAACTCAAAGTCCTCGAATAAAGCTCGAAGAAATAAGCCTTCATATATACATATATCATTACTTACAGTTCAAGGTATTCCATACCAGAAATAAAATTACAAAAATCAATCCATCTGCTTTATTGTGTAAACAGACAGACAGAGTTATATTTTCATTTAGAATATTAAAATTAAAAACAAATAGGGATTAGATTTCAAGAATATCAGTATCGCTTCTTTCTTACAATTTTTACTCTGCACATAAATAATAAGGATCGCAAAAAAAACTGTCTGAACTAGTTATCTCTAACACGAAGGAAACGTGCTGTCATCTACGACATATTTATTATCTTATCTTGCACAAGCCTTGTCACTCGGCTCCACTTATCTATTTTAATTTTATCTGTTGCTAATAACTATAGCTTGTACTGAATGTACATGTATATTTTTTACTTTAATTTTGCAAAACTTTTTTTTTGGGACATTAACATACAGCGCCATCTAGTTCCATGGTAAACTACGAGGCTTGTATTATGGATACCAGATAGTTGATACACTACACATATATAACTTTAAATACATACATATTATAAATATAAACACCCAAAGCTTGTAGTACAAACATTCGTGCTCATCACATAAATACATGCCCACAGCGGGACTCAAAACCGCGACCGCTGGCACAAGAAGTAGGGTTACTACAAACTGAGCCAAACGTGTTGTCAATGTATGTAGCTACTTTGTGTAGAAAACCGTAGAATTGGAAACTTACAAACTTCAGATAGACATGATTGTTTATAATTACCGTTTAAAAAATGATATTGGTATTTTTAAATATAAAGGTAATTACCCACTTTAAAAGGACTTTAAAATACATTTTTCTTAAAACCTATGACATAGCGTCACTGGTGCCTTTTTGCTATAATTCAAATCGGTTAGGCAGCGCACACCGATAAAAGCAATTCAACGCCCAGTTCTTTTCGAATTCAATTAAATTTATTTAATTTTTGACAGTAATTTTTTTATCGGGGTTAAAATAACATATAGGTAGCACTTGCCCGTATGTACGGATACACAAATGTACGGATATACACGGTACAGTATTTTCATTACTATAGGTATTATATATAGATTACCCCCGTATAAATAAAAAAATATAGATTACCAACGTACAAACTTACAAACTTTGTCTTCATACCTTTGTGTTAAGGAACCATGAACTGGCTTAGTAGTATACTTTCTACAATCGATAATGTTAATGGAAAACTGTATTACAATGACATATTCAAACAACGTGACAATGTGAATAAAAAAGTAAAATATGTATGGAAACGATGTACCTATTGTCTAAAATTTTCTTTTCTATGAATGTTTTAGTTATCTATTAGCAACAGAGATATTAGATTCAAGTTGTTTTAGCTTATTACTTAATCTATTACATTCTACTTGACTGTTGTACGAAAAAGAAGAAAATAAACCTATAACAGCTATTTTAACATTTTTTTTACTATTTATGTATTATTATCTTTATATCGACGACACGTTTGGCTCAGTTTGTAGTGACCCTACTCGCTGTACCAGCGGTCGCGGGTTCGAGTGCCGCTGGGGGCATTCATTTGTGTGATGAGCACGAATGTTTGTACTCCAGTCATGGGTGTTTATATTTATAATATATATGTATCTAAAGTTATATATGTGTAGTGTATCAACTGTCTGGTATCCATAACACAAGCCTCGTAGTTTACCATGGAACTAGATGGTACTGTGTATTAATGTCCCAACATATTATTATCTTACAATAATTCATACCTATACAAAGTATAACAAGTATGAGACATACGTAGATCCCACTTCACATAATTTCCCATTCTGAAAGCATCTAACTACTGAAGTACGCCAGAATAGAAACCCACATTGTTAGTTTCCACTTCAAACTTATAATATATTCCATAGGATTACGAATGGAATTAAAATCGCTTACTTAGTAGAGTAATACAGTAGCATTACATAAATCTAAAATTAGTTTATGTTTGAAATGAATTTATATTATTTTAAATTACATGTCTGGTGGTTATATTTTTTAATATCTTTTGTCCTTATCCTATCTACAATGTTTATCCTTCTTCCATTTCACTCTATCATACTTCATATCAGGGGGACACACCTTTCAAACACACATTCTCTTTCACTCAGACCTTTCATACTTTCCTTAGTCTTCCTTCTAGTGTTTCAACTATACATATTCATACCTAATACTCATTTGCTTTGTTATTTCTCTCTTCATGTTATGTTCATAGAACGTTAACCCATTACTTCTCAACTTCGTGTTACTTTTGTTTTCAATAGTCACTTTCATGTATCCTCTAAAATACATTTTAATTGTAATAGCACAAATCATATAATACATACTATAATAGTTTTTTCTTTTATACAATAGCCTACGATTATAGGCTTACTTCAAAAGCAATACAGATTATAAAAAAAAAAAATCACCTGTATTTAAATCACGCGCGTATTCCATATTCCACAAATCCAACTCAACATTCGCTTCTCTACCACATGTACCTATCATATTTTAGAATTCTCTAATTTTAATCAATTACAAAAAAATAGAATGAATGAATTATTTTATTTTTCTTTCCTTAAAATAATTATACCACTACTAATCCTTTCACCAAAGGTTGGCTGTAAGAAATTGTTCATAGCAATATGACCACGGTAATGTTATATGTAACCACAGATCATATAATACTATACTAGTATGTAACATTACCGTAATAAGACTGCCTTTACATGTTTTTTTTTTTGTTTTTTTTCTTTTCATCTTCTGTACTCTTTTTTTTGTGTGGAATAAAATATTTATCTATATATCTATACTAACATAAAAACTTTAAAACTATTTGGAATATAATTTCTGATATATATTATTAATTTTATATATTCATATTTTGACAGTTACTTGAATTTTTTTTTAATTCCTTATACCTACTATAGGAAACCAACCAAGGTACATACTTTATATTTTTTTAATATCAGGTATAAATTATAATCGAATTTCGACCACTGGGCGAACATTTAAATTATTTATAATAATTATTATAAATAATTTATAATAATTATTATAAGAGTTCGCCCAGTGGTCGAAATTAGATGATAATCATTAAATAAAAATAAAATCTAACTGTATTTTTTTTATTAATAAACTAGAGCTCTTTAATAGCTCTACTAAACAAAAAAAAGAAAATCGGTTAAAAACAGAGAAGAAAAGGTACTGAACTGTTCTGTCTTTGCCTATTTATACACATATAGACTAGCATTGCATGCGGCTCCGCCCGCGTTCAGATGACCAAAAACCAAATTCGTGGGTTTTACATATTAGTATACTGTTGCAATGCAGTTTTTGTATTTTTCGAGATATTTTCCCGCGGCAAAAAATCCTATTTGTTGACCCAGATAACCAGCTATCACCATACCAAATTTCATCAAATTCCCTCCAGTGGTTTTTCTGTGATGCGGTAACAAATAGACAGAAAGACAAAAAATTTAAAAACTATAGATTCGGCCTCTGTATCGATAATAGTATTTGTTTCAATAAGATTTTTCAAAAAATATTTAATGTACAGATTCGGCTTAGTTACTATTTTATTATACATATGTATAAATATTTGTAAAGTGCGAGAGAGTATACCAGAGTCGCATCTGGCGCGTTCTTTACCAATATTCGTGTGTCAATCACTGTCATAATTATTATCATTCATTGTACTTTAATACTGAGGGCTTAGACAAGATGGCGCTCCACAATCGTTTACGAATAAAAATGTAGAAAAAATATGTAAATGACATGTTACGTTTTTGTCATTTAATTACAGTAGGGAAGTTCTTTTTTTGTTTTTCTGTTTTGTCTGAATAATATTTGTAGACTATAAATAATTTTTAAGTGAATATGTATGTTACGCAATATCTTAGAAAATTTTAAAATGATTATAACCTAAGATTATGAATGAAAGCAATTAAAGTAGGTATATTCAAGCTAAATATCAGATACATATATGAAAACTAGCGATTTCTCTTTAAAATGCCTTTTGATACGTAATATAATGAATCTTATATCTTTGATAAGTAATATAGGTATTACAAATGTGAAAGTTTAGATGTTTGGGTGTTTGGATGGATGGTTAACTCAATCACACCAAAACGGCTGAACGGATCTGGATGAAATTTGGCACAGAGATAGATTATAGTCTATAGAAAAATGTACGCTTCCCATGGGATAAATTTGTTTTTGTTTTTCAGAACCCAAGCGAAGCGAGGGTAAGCCACTAGTCACATATAATTGGTTTCACAACATACACTTTCATTATAGTTATTAACGAAAACATCGAAAGATATGTCACCAAGTTTCCTGTTTAGCAATAAAAACTTTATGAAGGAAGAAAATCTTAGCCAAATACGTAGAAGTTCCTTTTTACGGACCACTAAAGAAGTTTTTCATGGAATTGCAAATAATATAATTTATGTTTTCTTGCTCTTGACGCCGCACTATTTAGTGGCTATTTAGTTGAGTTAGAGTCGGAAAGTACCATTACCTTATACTGAAAATGACGTCGATTTTCACTAAATGCTAGACAACATAAGAGTGATGTATGAATGCCTATAATCTATACATATAATAAAATTGTAACTAAGCCAAATCTGTACATTAGATATTTGTTGGAAAATCTTATTGAAATAAACATTATTATTGATACAGAAGCCGAATCTATAGTTTTTACAATTTTTGTCTGTCTGTTACCCAAAAAAACCATTGGAGGGATTTTGATGAAATTTGGTATGATGATAGCTGGATATCCGGGTCAACATATAGGATACTTTTTACTGCGGGAATATGACTCATTTTTGAGAAAAAATACAAAAACTGCAAAGTAAAAGTATACTAATATGTAAAACCTAAGAATTTGGTTTTTGGTCATCTGAACGCGGGCGAAGCCGCGGGCAATGCTAGTGTACTTATATATTTTTGTCAATTCATGTATGTATGTACATATTTTTGTAAGTATGTATAAGTTACGTTATTAACGGTTTAGTGATAGTATGACATAATTTCAAAAGTCCTTTTGATCCCGGATCAGCCCAAAATGTCAAGAAACAAGTAGTTCGGCTTTGGGAAGTGATGTTGTGATGTTGAGATGTGTGAGTGTCTGTGTGCGTGTGTGCGTACATGCGTGCGTGCTTGTGTGTGCATTTGTCTATGTTTATGTGTATGTGTGTTTTTGCGTACATGAGCATGTGCTTGCGTGCTTGTTTATGTTTGGGTTGTTTTGGGTTCATTATATAGAGTCCTTAATAGTTCAAAATGATTGTAATGTCTGCCGAATTTCTCTCAAATTGACACGACAATTAGAAGAAGATTAATATCCACTTCCAAAGTTTGATTATATAGGAACAAATGAAGCCAATAAAAAGGTGCTTCAAACTAATATCAAAATCAACCTATAACAGATTACAATGTTTGCAACCCTTCAGAATAATGACCCATCAAGTCATCGTGTATGACCTGAATGAGAATAGAAAACCGAATTTGAACCTTATGTCCGGGTAATATGAGTTATATTATATACATTGGGGTTATCGTGAAGTGGAATGTGGAGATAACGTCCAAATTGTCTAACCCTAATCATTTGCGGGACCCTAAATCTATTGACACCTAATATCTTCCGAATTGGCGGCTTTGTAAGGAACTACTCGCATCAAGATATAATATAAAATTGTAAAGGTAATTTAGCTATTGAATATTGTAGAAAACTTTTTAAGTAAGTAAATAAATATATAGATAGTAGATACATAGCCAAAAATAGAATAGAAAAGTCATGTGAAGTCCGCCCGCACTCGGCCAGCTCGATTAACTATGGCCTGATCCGTCTCATATTGAAGGGAGGCCCACTAGTGTAATAAATAAAATGTATGTGAATAAAAAATATAATAATATAATAGATGCTTAGTTATACTTAAGTTTATTAACTATTTACTTATACTTAAGTTTATTAATTCAGGGATCATAGGGTATATTTTGTATTATCTATACCTACATATATAACAAAATTGTAACTAAGGCGAATCTGTACATTAAATATTTTTGGAAAATCTTATTGAAATAGACATTATTATCGTCACAGAGGTCGAATCTATAGTTTTTAGAATTTTGTCTGTCTGTCTGTCTGTTACCGCATTACGGAAACACCACTGGAGGGATTTTGATGAAATTTGGTATGTTGATAGCTGATTTTCCGGGTCAACATATAGGATACTTTTTACCGAAGGAAAATGTCTTATTTCTGAGAAAAAATACAAAAACTGTGTAAGAGCATACTTATATGAAAAACCTAAGAATTTGATTTTTGGTCATCTGAACGCGGGCGGAGCCGCGGGCAATGCTAGTACTAGATAATTGTTTATTTATTCATAAAACGTCGTAACAATAAATCCTGAAATTCGTTAAGTGTCATTTTACAGGAAACTGAAACAAAGTTCCGTCACGGCGCAAAGTAGCTAAAGTAAAGTACTGCAACACTTATCTTCATTGCCGGACGCTGTCCGCTCGTAAACTAAGTCCGGATCGGAAAGTGCCACTAATAATAATAAAAGTAAATTAACTTTTGTAGATTGATATTCTCTAATGACTATTTTCTTGATTTTTTATTACTTCACAGTCAGCAGTATATCTGTAGCAGCGTGAACAAAAGGCTTTGAAACGGTATTATGCTAGAATTTGTGGTCAATAGAAATTTACCCCGCGCGGGAATCAAACCCGTAATCCTCAGACTTTAGACAACTGACACACAGTTGCATAGTAAATGCTTTATGAATACAAAGTGTTAATAATAACAATTCACAAGACCGTTACTTGTTGGAACTCTACCTGCAGCCAATGTAACATATTATTTTCAATAACATCATAACTGTGTATAAGCATAGGCGATAATACTGATATGTACCTACCCCAAAATATTTTAATATGGTAAAATGGTATCTTAAATATTTTGGGTAACATTAACATATTTTAACATATTTTGTGATGTGGTAACAGACAGATAGACAGACAGATAAAAATTCTAAGAACTACAGATTCGGCCTCTGTATCGATAATAATGTATATTTCAATAAGAATTTTCAAAAAATATTTAATGTACAGATTCGGCTTAGTTACAATTTTATTATATAGTTATGTATAGATTTAGTATATAGAATAAATATTACTGAAAACTAAATATGTCAAAGGTTGAAAACTATGATAATTGCTTGAAAAACTACTGGAGTGTGATTAATGATCGTCTTTTATTATAATTACGAATGGTTTATGACTGCTGCCGGTAGATAGTTAACCAAAATTAAATTTTATCTTTTATCTTTGAAACTAAAAATAGCTTCTTTTATAATGAATAATGAGAAATTGGCTTAGTATTGTACTTCCTATCCTTTGTCTATGTAGAGTCTGATTTTATTAATTACGTTGAAAATTGAAGCTTCCATACCTGTAAAATACTTTTTTAATCAAACCGACTACTATTATAATTGTAAAAGTTTGTGTGTGTGTGTGTAAGTTTATTTGTCATTCATGCTATAAAGGCTGGCCTGATTTGGATGAAATCTATACTAATATTATAAAGAGGTAAAGTTTGTGAGTTCGTGACGTTGTAGGGGGTAATCTCTGGATCTACTAAACCGACTTAGACGAAATTTAGTAAGAAGATAGTTTGAGACTCTGGAATGGACATAGGATACTTTTTATCCCGGAAATCATCCCTTAAGTGGGTGAAAAGGGGGCGTGGAAATTTGTATAGGGAATCAGTCATTTTTAAAGTTAGGGATATAAAACTTATTATACCTATGTACGAGTATATACTCTATCTATTCTATATTAACAGTTATAAGAAAATATCGTAGCTCCTTATTGTGACTTCGATGATAAAAGCTAAATTATAACCATATGAAGTTCCATAAAATTACGATATTTAGGTCTTATCTTAAATTGTAACATTAGAAAACATTTATTGCGTATATTTTCCATTAGCCTCCGGAACTATAAAGAGGCCGTCATAAAGAAAAGTTAGTACTAAGCGGCTATTCAATCTTCATTGCCAAAGCCGATACTGACCGCTCGTAAATTCGGATATAATGAAATGGTTATATTACTTTTAATTTCTATTTATTTATTTTATTTACAATTTTTCTCTAATAAAGACGACACGAGGACACGTTTGGCTTAGTTTGTAGTGACTACTTGCGGTGCCAGCGGTCGCGGGTTCGAGTCCCGCTGGGGGCATTCGTTTGTGTGATGAGCACGAATGTTTGTACCCAGTCATGGGTGCTTATATTTATAATATGTATGTATGTATTTAAAGTTATGTATGTGTAGTGTATAAACTACCTGGTATCTGTAACACAAGCCTCGTAGCTTACCATGGAACTAGATGGTGCTGTATGTACTGTGTTAATGTTCCAACATATTTATTAATTTATTTAAAGGGGTTAGTATATTTTCTTTGGGAGCTATAATTCGCAATTTTAAATAAAATTTAAAACTATTACTTTTACGCTGAAAGTGACAATTGTATGTACATAGATAGAGGACAATTAAATTTGAACCAAAAGAACATGTTAGCCAGCCTGAAGTGTCAAGTTTCCGATACATTTGAAAGGTGTTATCTTTATTAATCCGACGAGAATGAGGTGAAAAATATATCATCTAGAGTGAGGCAGGGTGTGACACATGCCCCCCCAACGTGCGTTCACCTTGTCGTGCTGGGGGGGCTCAGTAGTGCCCCGCAATACAGCCGGGCGCGAAGCCAAGAAACGCACAGGGAGGTGGTCCACTTCGGTGGGCGGTGGGAGGTGGTCCTCTTCGGGGGGCGGTGTACCATGCGGGTTGCTCCTGGTACTTCTCTGATAGCAGAGTGGACCTTGGAGCAACCCCATGGTTGTTGTGGTCTGCTTCGGCAGACCTGCCGTCGGGGCGTCGTAGTCGAATGCGTAAGCGATCCTGTGACTCCCACACCTCGTGCGTAAATGCATTTCCCAACGTTAAAAAAAAAGGGTGTGACACATGATCCTTCACGATGTGTCTTCACCTTGTTGTTGTCTTATTAGCATTCGGCAATCCAGCCGGGCTTGAAGCCAAGAGGCACAGTGAGAGGTGGCCAAGTTCGGTGGGCGGCGTACCATGCGGGTGCTCTTAGTACTTTTATGATAGCAGAGTAGAACGTGGGGGGCAACCCCTTGGTTGTTGTGGTCTGCTTCAGCAGGCAACCGTCGGGACGTTGTGGTTGAGTGCGTAAACGATCCTGCGAAGACTGGACGGAGGTTCTATTGGGTTATAGTGGGTAGTACTGGCTTTTCTAGCTGGTGAAGTGAATCCCACATAATCACCTGTATGTATGCTGGTGGTATGTGTAAATTAATTCCGCAACATTAAGAAAAAGGGTATGATACAAGATGCTTTGAGAGCTGCTCACAAAACTTGTATTTAAAAAAAAACTTAAAACCTTTTTCCCCTTTGAAATGATATGAAGCAACAAAAAAACTCTTTTCTTTTTATATATTAAGCCGGTTAATATTAAACAAGATATAAAACAAAGTACCTGAAACGCTCGCGGTACGACATACGTCGACTACAATTTATAGCTGCTATTTATCACGCAGCCCCTCCTACTAGCCTATTCTAAGTAAAACAAATCGTACATTAATTAAATTCTGATCAAAATATTTTTATGGATAAACTTTGCTTAGAAAAGGAGATATCCTTTTTGTCTTTTTGGACTATGTGAGTTTGAATTTTTGAAATAATTTTTGTAAAATAGTGGGTAGGCACTGTCTGTAACAAGTATGTATTTGAGACGTCTAAAACCTTAGTCTCTCCCGTGACCATGATTGCTGTAAAGCATTCGAAACGTCGGGAACCAAAAATCAAAATAAATCCGCGAAATAATCCGAAAAAATAGTTTTATTAAAAAAATCCATCCATCCTCACAAATTTTCACATCCATCCTACTAATCCTACTAATATTTTAAATACGACAGTTTTTGAGGATGTATGGATGTCTGGATGTATAGATGTATGGATGTTTGTTACTCTTTCACGCAAAAACTACTGAATCGATTTTAATGAAACTTTAGAATAATATAGCTCATACATCATAATAATAAAAAGGCTACTTTTTATCCCGGAGGATTTCCAAATGTACAATTCCCGTGAGATAGATTTTATTGTTCTAGAGGCCAACTAGTGCGAAGAGAGTGTAAGCTGCTAGTTTATAATATTAGTATGAATATCCCAAAAAATATTAAAATGAAGGAAAAATTAACAAAAGGGAACTTCTTATAGACGAGAACACGGAATAAAAGGCAGCAGTTATTTTACTGTAAAAGTCAAAATTCTAATTACTTTATTGTATGTGATAACTATGATATTTATATACTAATATTATAAAGAGGTAAAGTTTGTGAGTTTGTAATTTTGTAGGGGATAATCTCTGGATCTGCATAACCGATTTAGATGAAATTTGGTAAGAAGATAGTTTGAGACCCGGGGAAGGACATAGGATATTTTTTATCCCGGAAATCATCCCTTAAGAGGGTGAAAATGGGGATGAAAGTTTGTATGGGTAATTAAGTTAGGGACGAACCCGAGCGAAGCGAGGGTGAGTCGCTAGTATTCTTATACAAATATAGCAACACAGTTTAAATAAGATTAGATAATCTCAATCTTATTGGTTGAGTAAGTTTCGTGACTTACCGGTAAAGAATCTACTCGCCGAATAACGTAAAAGAACAAATAATAAAAACTGGTCAAGTGTAAATTGGATCACGATCGGAGTCCCGATTTAAATTAAGGTATGATTTTGTTGGTAAAATACGTGACACATTTATGTTAGGACAATAACACACAGCACCATCTAGTTCCATGGTAAGCTACGAGGCTTAAGTTATGGATACCAGATAGTTAATACACTATACAATACACATATAACTTTAAATACATACATATTATAAATAAAAATACCCATGACTGGAGTACAAACATTCGTGCTCATCACACAAATTAATGCCCCCAGCGGGACTCGAACCCGCGACCGGTGGCACAGCGAGTAGGATCACTACAAACTGAGCCAAGCGCGTCGTCGTAATGTACATTGTGTAGGTATAGAAGGTCTGGGTGTACTAGAACTTGTTCAGTAATCTATATATTATATCTGTTGTTTTACTTTAGAGTTCACGCTTGTATGTTGGTTTACCTTTAAAATATAGCAAAACAACATTAAAAAAATAACTCTATTTTAGAGATAATCTTGAATTAATAGATAGAAACTTTGTTGATCAAATTGCAAGAACTGATCTTCAACCCCCATAGAAGCAAGTATTCAAATCATTCACATGGAGTACCCTAGAGCAACGGTTCCCAAATGGTGGTTTCCAAGGGTCAAACGGGTTTCGAGTTCCATCTGAAAGTTAAATAAAACTTTGTCAAACATAAAGCCTAATTTTAGTGCTATTATAAATAAATATGTGAAAAAAAATCTTTCATCACATTAAATCCATACTAATATTATAAATGTGAAAGTGTGTTTGTTTGTTTGTCC
The DNA here is from genome assembly GCA_951806755.1 of Brenthis hecate. NCBI lineage: Eukaryota > Metazoa > Arthropoda > Insecta > Lepidoptera > Nymphalidae > Brenthis > Brenthis hecate. The sequence continues at coordinate 2,178,416 of OX638260.1, read as the reverse complement.
TTATTTCACGTCGAAACAGAGTGACGGATTGGCTTGAATTTTTGTGTGGAGATAGTTTGAGGGCTGAAGAGTGACATAGGCTTACTTTTTACCGCGGGAGATTATCTAATTCCCATGGGAAAACACGTTATAATACAATCCAAGAAAATATTTATGTTCAGAATTACTTGAAAATTGGTATTAATGCCCTTTAATAAAATTAATTAAATACGTGTTTTAGCACTTTTCGAAATTGATCCTATAAGGGGGTAAAATAGGAGATGAAAATTTGTATGAAGCCTACCTTTTCAGAGATTTTTTGTAGTTTTAGCGCGAGCGTAGCCACGGGTTCTGCTAGTAGGTTATATTTTTCATATATTACATATTACTTTGTGTATTAATATTTTTTTTTCATTTATGTCTTATGATTTGTTCTTTCAAGTCAAACCAAAAGTATTCTAACTACGAGTACAATACAATCAATTTAGTTATTATGAAAATGGGAATCCGATAAAAAAATTCGATCAATAGGGTTCCGTGGCCAAAACAAAATTGGGAACCGCTGCCCTAAAATACTCGTAGTAGAAATGTACTGCTTTAACAAGGCAAATCGATTAATCTAAACTTTGGGATACCTTGAATATTTCACAAACTCTTGCTTGAGATTGTATTGCGGTTATCTGGTGCACTGTGCAGATATCGTTGATATGATATTATATGTCTACTAGCGATTCACCCTCGCTCCGCTCGCGTTCGTCCCTAGTCACGTTTTAACGTTTGGTATAGATTTCTCAGAGATGAAATATTTTCCCGCAGTAAAAAGTATCCTATATATTGACCCGGGTAACCATTTATCATCATACCTCATCAAAATTTGTCCAGTAATTTTCTAGCGATGCGGTCAGAGACAGACAGATAAATAAAAATTCTACAATACTACAGATTCGGTCTCTGTACCGACAATTATGACTATTTCAATAAGATTTTTCAAAAAATATTTAATGTACAAATTCGTCTTAGTTACAATTTTATTATATGTATAGATATGTATAGAAAAAGCACTTAAAGCCGCACCTGAAGCTAGGGTAAGTCGCTTGTACTATAATAAATTCTTATTGGAAAACACAAACAAAACTAATACAGGGGCCTCTAAAAATTATACATCAAAGGCACGTTGTTTTCCTACAACATATACGATAGATCACGAAATTAAAGTGGGATGGCACATTTAAAGTTTTCCGGCAACTTTTCTAATTTTCTTCGCGACGGTCTAAGAAAATTTCTTTGAAATAAGCATCCTTATTTTAAGTTGTATAAGCACAATACCAAATTTATCCCATTTATTTAATATCTACATAGTATCTTTTGTGTCTGTTTTTGACCTTTACAGGTTCACATCCAGCATGCAGTGAATTTTTGTTTAGACCTTTAGATGTTGTTACTGTATTTTTAATAATCTAGTTAAACAAAATACCTTATGGGGAAACTTTGCAAATATCAAATCCAAGCAGGATTGTTTACCCTCTCTATGCTGGAAGGGAAATAGTTTTAAGTTACTTCTAATAGTTAAAATAGCTACCATCTGCGGCTCTAAAAGATTTCTGTTTGAAGAACAATCACTAGATCTAAATTCTTGATATGAGTATTACAATTTTTTACTGAATTAGTTCGAAAAGAACTTCTTTTTCATTAGGACCGAGGCTTCCCTTGATGTTAAAAAGAACTAGCGAATGAAACGAAAAATAAAAGTATTTTACTTGTATTTTTTAAATAAGATGTATTTCTTTTCAATTAATGTAGTATGAGGGAGAGTAGAGGGTGTATTCTCAGCTCTCTCTCATATTCGAACGGACTGCTATCAGTCAGTCCACTTGAGTATGAGAATAAGACAAAAGTAACAAATTTTCACGGTTACCCGCTCCATGGACGCTGGTTTTAGCTTTATGGAACTTGCATCGAAATGTTTATAACGATTTAATCCGGAAAATTTTCCAGTAAGATCGGTTAGATGGATGATGGTTTTGTGGTGCCATAATGCTATCATCGTTAAACCCTGCAATTAATATAGTAAAATGTAATATACAAAATTAAAATTAAAACAAGCTATGGATAGCCAGATTGAGTCAAGTCTTACGAAGCATAATATAATAGTCTCAAATGAAAAGCATAAATATTTTTAAATTTATAAATATAGCAACCCCAACTAAAACTTTTTTTTTAATATTATAAGATACTCCGGTGTCATTTCTTTGTTTTCCAACTTATTGTGTAATTTTAAATAAATAAAATAAATAAATATATTGCGACATTACATGGTAAGCTACGAGGTGTGTGTTACGGATACCAGATAATTGTAGTAGTTTTTACACTACACATATAATATAACTTTAAATACATACATATTATAAATATAAATATCCATGATTAGAGTACAACATTCGTGCTCATCACACAAATGAATCCCCCAGCAGGACTCGAACTCGCGACCGCTGGCACATCAAGTAGGGTCACTACAAATATTGTTTTATTTTTAGGTAATATTTTACAAATTTATTTACATTACGTAATAGATAGTATATTTAAAATAGAATTTTCTAAAAACTTTAAAATTTATCAGCGACAGTTTTCAAGTGCAGAAATCAAACATACGAGCATGTTATTTGAACAAGTCTCCAAATACTGGACTGCACACATTGTCTAGAGTCCATTAATTGCTTTCTACTGGCCTTGTCTCTATTACAGACTACAGTGGTTTCCAATTTATTTGGCTTTTTCTCTTCTAGCAGAGAAATAGATGTAATTTTAACTTTAAAGAATATTTATTTAGTACGAGATATTATGTCATTTCAAAACCTTTCTAAAGAAAATTGACAACACGTTTGGCTCAGTTTGTAATGACCCTACTTGCTGTGCCTGTGGTTGAGGGTTCGAATCCCGCTGGAGTCATTCATTTATGTGATGACCACCGATATTTCTATTCCAGTCATGGGTTATATTAACTAGTTTAACAGTGTCAAGTCACAACGATTCTAAAAAAGTTTCACTCTAATATATAAAAAATACGTGGATCCAAATTAATACGTACAAATCGTTCCATCAATCATCATTTTCATTAAAAATATCTGAATCAGGATAAAAACTTCCACTTTTATGAAATCGGTCAAGAAAAAGCGCGATAACGGATATTTATATTTAATTATTAAAGTGGCTTAAAGTGGCCGAATGCCTTTGTTACTGAAATTTAATTAAATTGGTTGCAACTCTTTATCAGATCTGTCAAGCTTTCAGAAATTTAAACAGAAAATATAATAAAAGTGTAATTACAATAAATAATTGTTACGAAAATGTTTAATTCATTGTCATGTTTTTATCATTCATATTGCTTTTTACGTTTTGTTATATAATTATATATGTATTTTATTTTACCTTTTTCAACTGCCTCAGTGGTCTAGTGGATAGCAAGCACGGCAGATTCGGAGGTCCTGGGTTCGAGTCCCGAACTAAGTTTAATTACTGAGTTTTTCTGTTAAGATATTCTTAGTAGTAGCACAGAGTTGAGATAATAGTAGGTTAGTTGAGCTCTCATAGGAAATTTTGTGTTGTGTTGTAAGTTGGTGGTGCGCTCTCAGGTCTTCTTTGTATCTGTAGCTGACATTTTGGTACAGGAGGCCAGCTTTCTAACTGCCTTTTCGTCTCTCTGCGCTCTCGGATCATCTTGTTATGACTGGCTGGGATTATTGGTGTAGGATGCCAGCTTCACGATTGGTATCGTTTTCAATAATGGTTACTAGAGTCAGGTTATGTAGGTATGTTGTATTGCTTAGTTTTTTTTTAACGTTGGGAAATGCATTTACGCACGAAGTGTGGGACTCACCCGCAAAGCCAGTACTACCCACTAAAACCCAACAAAACCTTCCCCGTCTTAATGAGCGTCGCAGGATCGCTTACGCAGTCAACTACGACGCCCCGACGACAGGTCTGCCGAAGCAGACCACAACAACCACGGGGTTGCTCCAAGGTCCACTCTGCTATCAGAGAAGTACCAGGAGCAACCCACATGGTACACCGCTTACCGAAGAGGGCCACCTTCCACCGCCCACCGAAGCGGGCCACCTCCCTGTGCGTTTCTTGGCTTCGCGCCCGGCTGTATTTCCGGGCACTACTGAGCCACCACGACAAGGTGAACGCACAATGGGGAGAAATCTAGAAACTTGTCTTAACATAAATGAGGTTTTACATAGATAAGGGTTAGCAATATTTCTATCATCTGTCGCAAAATAGGCCACTCTGATCCGTTCTAACCCCATTATCTATAGAACAAACCCCATTCAATAAAGGGGTGTACACATAATCGTTATATTACAAACGTATTAATAAATTCAAAAATGTTACTTTTATTTATTAATACCTACTTCACTGCAAAATAAAATGGTACATTTAAAAGAAATATATTAACAAAAACAGAAATGTGCAAAGACGGCTTTATCATTATATATCAGTCAATACAGAAGCATAACAGAAGGTACATAAAGTGCAAGTTATTTAAAACTTAATGTAACAAGCGCGGCGTGTTTGTTGATTCTAAAACAAATTTATATGGTAAGAGTGCATATTTCACTATATTATTATATATATTTACATATATATATGATATTTACATATGTATATACATTTAACACCTCCAGGTAACTTTCTAAGAAATTAATGAAATTTCTAAGAAATCTATTGTTAACTGTAACGCCCGGTGTGTCCGCGGTCGTGGAGGGATGAAGGCTATAATATACTATGTATTCAGTCTTTTTTAACCTTCTACTGCTGGGCATGGACCTACCTACTACACGAGAGGGATCAGGCCATAGTCCACGCTGGCCAAACTCGGGGCGGACTTTAAATGTTTTTCGAATACTTCCTAGTTTCTCTCAAACATGCAGATTTTCTCAAGACGTCTTCTTTCACTTGTCTTACAAATAGTAATACTTAATCATGTTGAAAATTATTCGCACATGTAAATGTCAGAGGTGTGAGACCCGGGATTTGAACCTACTTAAATTGGGTTCCATTATAAGCGCGTTACGACTGGGCTCCCAAAAGTATCAGAAAAAATAGCTAGTCTTAGTAGCTCGCCAGCTCCCGAGTTATCTCCATATAGATTGTAGAATATCACTTTCATATTGACGACAATTTTATTTAATATTCATTCACTTCATAGTATAAAACAAAGTCGCTTCCCGCTGTCTGTCTGTCCCTATATATGCTTACATCTTAAAAACTACGCGACGGATTTTGATGCGGTTTTTTTAATAGATAGAGTGATTCAAGAGAAAGGTTTATATGTATAATACATGCATATTATAGTACAGAAAAGCCGAGAAATTCAAAGATTACTATTTTATACTAACCGTTAAAACGTACCTAGGGACGAACCCGAGCGAAGCGAGGGAGAATCGCTAGTATGTGAATAATGTACGTACATTTTCTAATACATGGTCAGTATTGTTTAAAATTTCTCACTGAAACTATTTTATATCAACCCAAGTAAATATAATGTGCACTAAACTTAAAAACGTCGATAAACGCATCGTCTCTAAGCCATCAGGATGGCCGCTAATAGCTTCAGCTGATAACCAGTTTAGTTGAACGCTGTTTAAGATACCTATAGCTTACTGAAGCTTACCAGAAATTTACTTTACACTGCACGATCGGATGATACGATAAAAAATAAGTATATTCAATTTCTAATTTATAACACTGCCTGTGCTGTAATTGCGTTAAACGCGTGTATTGTAAATCGAAAAATAATATTCCCGACGTTTCCAATGGGTCGCACCAGCCGTGTTCACGGGCCCTTTAGTCTCATACCATCTCTCTATATACAGGGTTATTTTTAATTTACTGAAAACCTTTTGGGAATATACTGTTTACATCATAACAACAACATCTGTAAGAAAAAAAAAATTCTTAAATTTTACAAAAATTAAAGTATTTTTATTGCTCCTTCTAAACGGTAATAGTAAAGCAATTAGCCAAAGAAAGCGCGTGACCGGTGGAGGGGGACGGGTGGAGGGGTGTAGGAAGTGGCCCTTACTCATTTAAACTTGGCCAGATGCTAGAACTTTACCATTAAGAAGGTGCAATAAAAATATTTTTATTTTTGTATGAAAATAAAAATTTAAGAAATATAATTTTTTTCTTGTTACAGATGTTGTTGTTATGATGTAAATAGTATATTCCCAAAAGGTTTTCAGTAAATTAAAAATGACCCTGTATAGTAGAAGGGATAGTAAAAAATATATTATTTACTAACAACATACCCTCGCTTAGCTCGGGTTTATCCCTAGCTTGCTTCCCCATACAAGCTTTCATCCCCATTCTCACCCTCTTAAGGGATGATTTCCGGGCTAAAAATTATTTCACTCACTCACTTTTCACATCATAAGATTTAAAAAAAAACTTATTTTAGTAAAAAAAATCTTTTAATTTTCTTCTATACAAATAATACTTGGCCTGACAATAACAAACATAATAAAAAAGAATTATCCAATTTAGTGCAGTCGATCGGAAGTTATGCGTGTAGATACATACATTTCGGTGATTCATTTTTATTTATATAGGAAATAGAATATAGCACACTATTAAAATTTAATTAAAAATAAAGATACTCTAAAAATAAATAACTCTAGAATATAGACACTAAAAATATATGAAAAATATATGACGCATTGTGTAAGTCAGATGACGGACATCGGGCAATTTCGTGTTCCGCCAAACGGTAATGTATTTATAAGGGCCATCGTCCTAATTAACTACCTATTTATAACTATATCAGTATGGAGCATTCATCATTTACTTTACATTGGTTTTACGAGTATTTGTTAAATTTGATGTTTCGTATTACTTTAACATTTCTACTAATATTATAAAGGGGAAAGATTTTTTTGTTTGTTTACTTGTACTGAATAAGCTCCGAAATTACTGGATCAATTTTAACCGTTTTTTTTCACCAATAGAAAGCTAAATTATCAGTAAGTAATTTATATATATATATATATATATATATATATATATATATATATATATATATATATATATATATATATATATATATATTATATATATATATATATATATATATATATATATATATATATTTATATCTATGTATATACATAGATATAAAAGGCAAAAGTGATTGACTCATGTATCAACGCACAGGCCAAACCCTACAACCCATTTCTCATATGACGAAGGCATCCACTAAGGAAGGATTTTTCAAAATTCAATCCCGAAGGGTGTAAGGGTGTGAAATAGGGGATAAAAGTTTATATGAAACCTTTTATTCCTTGGACATATTTGCATAAAATTTCGTATGAGCAAAAATAATGAGTTAAGTAGGTATTTCAGCGTTTTCTAAAATTCAACCTCTAAGAGGGTAGAGACGGAACCGCGGGCAATGCTAGTACATTATATATTCGTGTATATAGTTATATAAATATATATAACTGCCTCGGTGGTGTAGTGGCTAGCATGTACGGCTGCACACTCGGAGGTCCTGGGTTCGAGTCCCGGGTCGGGCCAAGTTTAGTTATTGAATCTTTCTGTATAGTAAGTCTCAGTAACAGCCCGGAGTTGGGAAGTTGGCGGTGTTTCACCCCCGTGCCTCGGAGAGCACGTAAAGCCGTCGGTCCTGCGCCTTAACTCTCACTGGTCGTGTCGAGCAGTCGTCCCACCGGAGTATGAGAGTGACAGGAATAGAGAGTGCACTTGTGTCTGCGCGTACACTTGTGCACTATAATATCTCCTGCGCAGTTGGCTAGTCTCAATGAGATTGGCCGCCGTGGCCGGAATCGGCTAGGAGAACATCACATTATTATCATATATATATACCTAACTATGTAAAATAAAACTTATTCAATTTATATTTTCAAAATGCTTTTAACTGTGATAACTGTTAACATGTACAGAGCGCCATCGCTGAGTACGAAGTACAAACTTATTTTCCAAATAATTAGTAAAATTATGAAATTTCAGAAACGTGTTTCTTTCTTTACTAAGAGTATTTTCTAAAACCAGAATATATTTTATGGGATTTATTTAATCTACTATAAAATGTACACATATGTATATATGTATAATGCCATCTAATGATATGTAATTGAACCAATTTTTCTTCATTCCATACACATGTTTATTCCTTACAATTGTGACATAACAATAAGTTTAACATAGATTTATTAATTTGAAAACTTTAATATTAGGTAATTTAAAATAGTCATTTTGTATTGAAGATATAACAATTTCTAAGATAACTATTTACAAAGTAATAAAAATCTTAGGCAACTAACGCCATCTATGTTAATTTAAATGAATTTTGCAATATTATATTAAAATAAAAATCTTCTTTATCCTGATATATAAAATTCTTTTAGAACCAATATTATATTTACATTTTATATAGATTTATAAAATGGTATGTGCCTCTTCTATTTAGCCATCAAATTATTAATAATAGCATAAAGTCTTTTTTTTTATGTGACAACTTCTATAGGCAGGTTTGGATGTAAATTCATGTAAGTCGTCATCGACACGGTCACGTGACCTGTTAACGCTAACAGTCCAGAATGCTGATAGATGTCAAAACTAAATAAATTTAAACAGTTTTAATTTACAAATTTGAATATACAAAAATAACAACTGTTTGTTTATAGTTTCAAGTTTTGACTTTTGTCGGCAGACCTCATGACTGCATTTTTTTTGTAGTGTGAGGGAAGCTGAGGGTTCTGCTAGTATTTAATGAATAATATTAAGATATTAATTATTACTCCTTTATTACCTAATCCATGAACGAATAAACCACTGGACGAGACATAAAATACAAATGTATGAAAACTCGTTCAACCAAAAGACGCATAACGCACACAAAGATTTTATTACATTATTATCAACGAACTAAAAACATAGAAGGGCCCTGACCTTGAAAAACGTGGCAAAACTTGCGTTTACACGCACTCACACATTGATATTTGTAGCGTGAGCAAATAAATCAACAGTTTAAATTAAAATTTTAAAGTAAAAACTTTAAAGTTTTTTTTTATTAATTATATTTAAAGGTTTGGATGACATCTTGTTTGTGTACTTGCAAGTAAATACCTGATAGCAAAAAATATTAGTTTCTTATAATGCTAATAAAAAAGTAATAAAACGAAAGTGCGGGTTTGAAAGTGTTAGTGGAAGGAAAGGAGTAGATATTTAGAATTTAAGGCCAAATACTTACAGAAAATTATTTGATAAAATAGCACACGTCAAAAATATCAAAATTTCTTTATTGAATCTATTTACGTAATCATACATCTATTTACGTAAAATTTATAGCAAATTAGTGTCCTTGGAACAAAATTAATTTATTATACTTTTGCCTCTTAGTAATTTTTTTTAAATCTTTATGTACATAATGAAGTCGAACATTACTATAATAATGTACAATGGCCTTTATTAATAAAATTTTGTGATTCCAGGTAGCTGGTTGTTCCATAGAATGGTCTTCTAAATCAGTAAATACGTTAGATTGAACAAAAAATTTCAGTATTTTAGTCGTCAATGTATTGTACTCTTCTTCACTATGTACGTAATGATTACCTTGCAGCTTTTTGTGCTGTTTCAGAAACCATTCTGTTTTAATGCAAATATCATAGACATCCTTTGAAGAAAAAATTAAGCCGCGAAAATTTTTTAAAGCAATTAATTTGTGGAAACTTAGCTTTTGCTCTGATATTAGAGCATTGCAACATGTCGGACATTTGATTTTTTTCATAATTTTTCTTACAACCCAGCCGGAGATATAACCGACAACTTGCTTTGACATCTCACTCATACTTTGTTCTTCATCTAAGACACTTGATAAAATATCACTGTTTATTTCACACTGCTCATCTTCATCAGATTTCGAAGCATTTGGCGTTGGATCGAAGTCACAGTCAGTGTCGCGATATCCAGACGTGGTCATGTTAATTTTTTTCAACGATGAAGAGCAATTCAAAATTGTAAAATTATCGATCGGCAAACAGTTTCCCGTAAAACTGCTCCTAAGCTCCAAATGACAAAGTATTTTTTTATATATTCCACGAAATTGTTCGGTTGTAGGGTTGTTGTTATGCCCTCCATGTTGTCTAATAAGACCAAAAAAAAGTTCAATATGGTCTTGGCTGAATCTGTACATCGACAAATAGCCCATTATTTTATACCTTTGAATCATTTCGCTGTACAAGTATTTCAAACTTTTTATGTCAATTAAAAAACCTATAAATCCCATTTTACATTTTGCTTTTACTACTAACTTCTTACTTATATTAATTTTTATACGTCTTCCTCGTGTAAGTTTAACTTTATTATAAATTTTTAGTGACTTAATGTAATCTTCGGTTTCATCGAGGAAGTCCATTATCTTAATTTCATTACCTGCACAAAGAGGTCGTTTAAATTCTTGTTTATATGTAGTTGAGTTAAAGACGTCTAATAAGTTGTTAAATATTTCAAGAAACCTCACAGTTCCATCTACTCCATCAAATCTGTTTCCATTTCCTTTTTTGTGTAATTGCAAGTAAAAAATCTTTATTTGCATCCTCCGCTTTCTTAGTCAATTCATTAAAATGTTCCTTGTTTAAGTAATTTTTATTTTTTATAGTCTTCAGCAATTGTCGTAAAGTAGAATTTTTACTTTTTAAATTCTTATTTTGTTTTTTCAGCTTGAGATTTTCTTTCATGATTATCTTTCTCTTGCATTTTTCTCTAAACAGTTGTTTCTTAAGGTCAATTTTCCTCGGACTATCAAAAATTGAATCTGTATCAGAAACATAAACATCAGAGAGAGGATTGCCTGCCCCAGATTCTTCTTGCCGATTAAGCTCTATAATCGGACAAAAAGATGGTACTGCACACGCTTGTATTTTACGACGGCCGAGAGGAGTTAAAATAAGATCGTCTTTTTTAAAATGTACCGAACAAATTCGACTAAAATCTGAAGGTAACCAATGATCATCCTTTTGATCAAGTTGGATGACTCTAATCCATTTTTCTCTAACACGGGGTTCTTTCGGAAACCTGAAAAAGAAGAAGAATGATTTAAGTACTAGGTTTTTTAATCTGTATCATTTATGATGAAAACACAATAAATTATAATAGAACGTTACCGCCCTTTAAGACTGTCGGGTAAATATAATAATGTAATAACTAATTAAATAACTATTTACTATCGATCTGTTAATTATCAACTATAGTAATAAAACATAGTAAAATAAAAAATATATATAAAATATAAAAATATTTACATTATTCATTTATATAACTTTATATTACTTTTATAATTTATATTACATTTATATAACTTTTTTTCTGCTGACGCTACGGAAATACTAATGCCCATCGTAAAATGATCTCTGGCTTACCGTGTACTAAGGACTACAGCGGGTCATAAGTCACTGGTTATACTCGCGCATGACATTAGATAATTGAACCGTACCGACAAATATATTTTGTCCCTTTTACTCCCAAGTAAAACTAAACATTCGTTCTCTTTCACTCAGAAATGGCAGAATATTGTTTCAATGGGTTAAAATACTAACGAAAATAACAAATTGTATTGAAAAATCTTGTACTTACCTATGGAATGTTACTCCATTAGCTTTGTTGGTGTTCCTTGAATTATGAGTACACATTTTAAATGCACAAGACGGCATTTTATGACCTTTTTTTACACAAATTCTTCCGATGCACTACTGTCCGCGTCTACTAGTCGACTGATTCGAATGGTGTGCGCTCACTCCTTTCAATGTGAACAAAATTTAGAGCGATCGAAGTACTGTAGGGCCCTTCTATGTTTTTAGTTCGTTGATTATTATACACACAGGTACACAATACAATATTTCTAGTGCTTGAACGTAATCGATAAAATACATATATCGATGAACCAATTAATGACATTTTAGACATTGGTTAGCATAGTCATCATATTTTACATCTTTTAATACCTCGTCTGTCGATCGACCTTTTAAAGGTCGATGTCAAAAAGACCCCTGTCTGTCAAGCGACCTTTTAAAGGTCGATTGGTCCCGATGTCATTTAATGTGTGATTTCTCGCATTTAAACTATATTTATTTTTATCTAACTTTTGTAACGTGTAAAGGAAAATACAAGCAATAATATCATACTATATTTCAAAAAAGTAATAACTCCAATAACATAATTTTTTGTAATTTGTGCAGACAATTTATTTAAATTTTGGCGGTCTTCGAACTCAATACTTGTGAGTAAAAAATTAATAAAATAGTGTAAAATTATTAGTATAAGGATTGGAATATGATGGAAGGGTAAGTAATTAACAGTTTGTATTTCATAGGATGTGTATTGAATAAAGATTTTATACAGAAATTGTTATATTTGTCAAACATCGTAAGCATTCACGCGCGCTAAGTCCTTATATTTTCACTTTTTCTAAATAAAAAATACACTAGCGAAAGCATTATATTTTTATTAACATGATTTAAATTTATAACTAAATAACTACGTATAATTGAATTTGTAAATTTTCTATTGGATTTTAAGTAATTATTAATATAATAACACGTAACCCAAATTCGAGCCGCCATTTTTGACGGCTGTTGGATAGTATGGGGAAGGCTTTTTTAATATTGATTAGAATATTCAGGTTGATGTTTTTTTAGCATTATTTGAAATTTAGTATTTTATAAAATTATTTTAACTGTTTTCCTACAAAAATATAAATTGTTTTTTTTTTAAACAGAACGATTTTTATTTTACAGATATAATTTCAACTTACAGATTACTTTGAAACATTATAAAAATAAAAAAAACCTAACTGCATAAAAGCTAACTAAAAAGATGAAAACAAGTTGACGAAGGAATAAAGTATTATACAGTTGGTAACATACATATGTACATCTCGCGACAAGAACGAAACGTATTTTTTTATTTACAGCTTTTTAATTTTATTAGACATTTGAAGTTATAATAGGTATTTTGCAATTGTCGTTCTACAATACTTACTAGCCATTGGAAACGTAATTTATGAATGGCCGGCAATAAATTCTATATTCAAATGTATTTTATTTTAAAAGTATGGAGTTCAATTTTTGAATGCAGTCGTTTGTTAATTAATTAGTGTTTTGTTTTCACTACATTTGTTTGTTTTTCATCAATATGAACACAATAAAAATACGAGTAATTATGAAATACGAGTTCCATCGCGGTAGCAATCCCGTACAAACGGCTCGCAATATTAATGACGTGTAGGGAGTGCCGAGTGAACACTACAAACGAACGCATGACTCGTTATTGGTCTGAACGCTTCCAACATCGAAATTTTGATCTTAAAAAATTAACCCCGTGGTCGCCCGAAAACTAAAATCAGTAACGACGCATTAAAGGCGATAGTGGAAGCTGACGATACTCAATCTGTGAATGAGATAGCAGCAGCTTTTAACGTTAGCATCAAAACAATATTGGTACATTTGCATCAAATTGCATCAATAGCAGGGTGCATATTTTGATTAATAGAAATGAAAAATATTTATAAAAAAAATACTTTAACTTTCTGTATATTAAACGACAATTTCATAGGTATAACCTAATATTTAGTAATTTCTTATCCCAAATTACCTCTAACATGTAAGTTGTGTTCTTTTAATTTTTTTTGTGATCACCAATAATATTTATTTTGAGACCCCATTCGATTGATTTGGAAGATTTTTTTACAGAGACACAAATTGGCGCCTGATATCCGCCATTTTAATTTTCAACTATTTTTAATTTTTAACTATAATGCGAGTATCGTAGGCTATATATAGCTTATAGCACTCGCGTAAATACGACACTAACGACATATGAATCATCAAAATCGGCCCACGCGTTTGGTTTCTAGAGTGCCACAAAGGAAAAACATACCTATGTACATACATACATAGACTGATAAACACATTACCCTCCTTTGCGTCGCGTTGTCGGGTAAAAAATATGTTTATTTGCATCTCTTACACTAGTATCATGTTGCATTTTATGTTTATTGTAGCTGCACCAAAATTGCTTAAAACATGCCTTATTAGATTACAATATTATGATCGGTGGGATGAACAAGAAAGACCAATTGTAGGCAATGTAGAGCGGAAGCAAACAAGGGTGTAGTATAAAAAACTCTATAAAAACTTAAATAAAAAATAAAACCGACTTCCAGGCTCTAAAATGTAAAAACTAACTAAAGGAGGTTTTCATTTAGAATAGATACCTAATCAGATATTTTCGAAGTCGGTGCCAGCCGACAATATTGAAAGATATAAATATCTAATAGGTAAATATATGTTTTACGTATCGAAATATATTAGATGTGCTTTGCATCGGCTGGCACCGACTTCGAAAATATCTGATTTATATATTATACCACGCCTTTGTTCGTTTCGACGACGTGACTGAACATCGAAGACGTGCTGAACTTTATATGGGAGGAGGTTAGTATAGCTACGTATGTATCTTTACTTAGTGATAATTAGTATTTGTTGCTTTTAGGGTAGGTGCTCATCTTTTTTTTTTCAATTGAAAAAATATGTATAAAAGCTTCTACCTGCCAGCAATATTCATTAAAAAGTGTCCTTTACTTAACAAAAGGCATCCAAAATTTTCAACTTCAGATTTAAAACATCTGTGAGTACTAATTACAAAATTTTTATACTCTACTATAATTTTGGTTACTACTATAACTACGGAGTCCATTAAATACTCAATACAGTAACTGGCACAATACTTCAATCTTATAAAATTTAAATTAAAAATTTAAAAGTAACCCCGACATGTAATTCGCCATTTTGTGGCGGCGGCCATCTTGGATTTGAAATTTATCGTAGTGTGTATTATACTAGTCAACCCTAATTCATTTGATACCCATATTGAGGGAGTTGTGAAATAATATGTAATCCGCTATTTTGTGGCGGTGGCCATCTTGGACCGATTTTCATCAAACATAGCTAGAACACTTCCGAATAATTCACCTTTCTAAGAAAAAACAAAAACAAAATCGGATCATCTCTTCCGGAGCTACTATGCCACAGACAGACAGACACACACACACAGCACGTCAAACTTATAACTCCCCGTCGTTTTTGCGTCGAAGGATAAAAACAGTTGAAAAAAATAATTCCTGTCCGAATTAATATTTGAAGTTGTTTTATTTTTTATTGATGTTTTTATTATCATTTTATTTCCATAACATAATCTGTTCAGATGTGATGGAATTGGTCGTATCCATACTTTTTTAGCTGTCCCTTGTAATTCTTATAGTGAAATTGTTAGTTTTCAGAATTGATTTCTGAAATATTCTAATAAGGCAACATGTCTTTTTATTATATTTTTCTAATTTTAAATATCACTAAATTGTAAGATGTTCATATATTTTAATGAAAATTTAAACAGAATTTGCTCTGCGATCCAAAGTTTGAGATGACGTTTTTTAGTACTTATTTTAAAGTGTTTGGTTTTTTGTTTAATTCTCGTAAACTAAATAGTTATAAGAACTCAAACTATGTCAGTATAACGTATGTGGACTCAACTATAATATAAATGATTATTCTAAATCTCTTGATGTTCAATGCTCTCAGAATTAAAGTATAAAAAAACCTCTTTTTTATCCAGCGCGAAGTCGCTATGATTGAGACATGTTATTATAAAAGCTTGTGGTATAAAAAAAATGTACAGTGAGTTGTGTTGTTTTAATCAATTAATATAAAATATTGTATCAATTATTAAATGAAATTATAACTTTTTAAAATAATAGTTTTATTTTGTAATAATTCCTGTTTTCATACTATATACTGCTAAAAAATCACTTTCAGTAATTTCAACTTAGAATTAACTATATATTATTAAATACAATTGAACTCATTTATATATATATTCTTAGTTTATTTTAAAACGATTCTAACGATATAAGCTTTATATATAGCTTATATATAAAAATTTTAAGAAATATTGTTATTTTAATGATGCGTACATATTTCGCGCAGGCCCTCGGAAAGTAGCTGACAGATGCGCCATATTCTTGTAAAATGACAGCGACAGTTGAGGGGTTAATTTAAAATATCTGTATTTATTATAATAAATTAAAATAAATGAATTAAAGAGGCAATAATAATGTGTCAAATAATAATTATTTTTTAATTTGATTTATATAAATACGATGGCATTGATGGCAGCATTCTGTTGGCCTATAATAATGTTAATGAACAAATGAATATTGGGTGTATATTCCATTAATATATAATAAAAATTATTTTTTAAAGATTAAAAAAATATTAAGCTAATTTAATTAAATAAAGTGATTTTGTTGATTCTGTTATTGAATTATTTTAATTGGCAATTGATTGTCTCGGGTAGCTTATAAAAATGTGACACTGTCCTAATATTGCTCAGTTCTTAATAAACATTTGTGAAATTAGGAAAAAAAAGTGATTGCAAATTAAAGTGAGTGTTGGATCGTGAAAGTAAAATAGATCGTGAAAGTAAAGTGTTTTATTACAAATCGCCAACCCAGAAGTTTAGTGCTAAAACATTATTGTTTGATTTTGTGTAATTTATGTGTTGAAATAAAATGATCTTTATTATTATTACAATGGAATAATATTCCAAAGTATATAAATGTGGTATAAAATAAAATAAAAAATTAAGTACACATACTAATTATAATTTTTGCATTTATATTTTTATGTGACTTAGAAAATATTTTTATAAATTTATTGTCATCAGATTGTAGGATACTGTGATAAAAGTATTTTATGTTATTGTACTGTACAAATAACACAATTCGTTCAGTTATTTCGTCAAATATCGATATATTTTTCGACATTGTCAAGCACTAGTCGATGTCAAATGGACTCACTCGACAGTTTAGTCATTTGTTCTGAATGGTATAATCCAGGGATTTTATGATGGTTGTCAGATGTCAACAATACATAGAAATATCGACTATATTTAACATAGTTGGATAATATGACATTTTATTTTACAATTTTATTAAATTGTGTGATAAATAACAATAAATGTAATAAAATAATGTATTTACAAGTGAAAAGAAACAGTGCTGCTTCCGCCGCTATAGTTTTTACACCATTTAACAGAACATTTAGTCATTTTTGGCAGATTGTTTGTTGACAAGTAAATGCTTGAGACTGACGCAAAAAACAAACGACAAAGGCTGAAATTTCCTGGCTACTAATAAGACAGATAAAGGTACGTCCGCTTATATGTCTGGTCCAGTGACTTATTCGTTCATGACCTAATCCTTAACATTATATACAAATTCAACAATCACCCAATACAACTCCATTTACATAGTAGGTACATACAATATTAAATATATTCATTATTAGTTCTTCCAAGATATTAGCACAGTTTAATTACATTTTCCCACCAGTTCTTTCTAAATTAACATAAGCATTTGACATTATTATTTAACTGTAACAAATCTAATTATGTTAATATAAAACAATATTTGTAGAAAATTCAATCTATATATTTTATATATTATACATGAATTAAATAGTGGTTTTATTGGTCAAAAATTGTTTACAATGAATGGGGAATGTGTCCACTGCCAATATTTACTAGAGATGGGCCAGCTGAGTTTTGCCAACTGGTCAGTTGCAAAAAGGCAGACTAATCTCGAGTAGTTGATTCCTGCCTCTAAGTTATATTTCTTTTAATAATAAATAGGTATATAGCGTTCGAAACTGTGATTCAAATATAAATAATAAACAGGAGATAACATAAGTATGTTCTTCATTCAAAGTTGTAAAAACTAATAATAATAATGGAACTTCATTTCAATCACCCCATTTTAAGAATAGTAATATGAACAAAAGTAATAGCCCGACTAGTGGTTGCTTTTTGCTAACTAGACGCCAAATATAAATACAGCCGGATTGGCTGTCACAACTAATCGGCCACTAGTTAGTACATTTCTTATATTTACATTTAATTAAAATATAGAAAATATTGTACATCACATATTTGTATAATAAAATACTAACAAAATGCAATCAACTATATTTAATAAATATATTACTTAGACAAATATTTCAAATAAATGAGGATAATATTTTAAACAAAACCTTATTACAATTATTTTAATACACATGAACCATTCCATATATAAAAGTCCAAAATAACACATAAGTGAAAAGAGCCCCAAAGAACCCGTTGGTTAACAAGCTCTGTCTTGAAACAAAATATTTATGCCAATTAGGTCCAGCTTTTATCATAAACATGAACCATAGAATGAATACAGCGAATACATAGAAGGCAAACCCATGCAATCCTGTTAATCCAAGTATACCTGAAAAATATTATTTAATCAATATTCATGATGTTTAGAAATAACAGTACTTATGTGTTATCAATTTTTATTATCTTAATTTAATTCATAAGTTTAAATTTTACTAGGAAAGGAGTTTATAAGGAAATGACTTTTATTCAATGAACACATACAATTGACATAAAAAGATATACTTCCGCTTATTAATCATCATAATAAATATATATTTTTGAAGACACTGAAGTTAAATCTGTTTAGCTAATAGTTCTGTATAGAAAATTATAGTCATTTTCTTCTTTACCTGCGGTGGATCCCGAGAGCGCAGCCATAGACGTTCTACAGTATTCCACAACAGCAGCGTTGTTTCTAAGTGCAGCTTCGCTATAAGCTACTGGCTCTGGTTTGGTATCTTTGAGTTTTATGGTTGACATTTTTAAGTTTTATGAGATTTATTCAAAAAACAAATTAATTTACAATTTACAATGCCTCTAACATGTAATTACGAATGTCACGCTTTGAGTTTTGACAATTGACATTTGCAATTTGTATGTAATTGTCAGTTGATAGCATAACTTTAGTGTTACTAACTATAATAACATAATAATTAAATATTTTATTGAAGCCATTAAAACAAGATTAATGAATTGAATATTTTAGCCTCCACAAACTGACTGTCATTGACCAGCTTTATTTGATTCATAATGAATGTGGACAATTAACATAGAGTATGCAAATGTAGGCGTTACAACAATACCTCAAAACCAATCAACCAACTGCTAAATAATTGGTACCTATGACGTATTTCATTACGCGCTTTTGCTAAGCTAAACTAAAAATAAATACACACATATATAACTCGCGTCATTTAAAAAGAACGCTGGCTGTCAAGCTGCACAGAAGCGATTTATCGGTCGAATTGGTGGTAAAAAGCGGGGCGCGGGGCAGCGGGGCACGCGCCGCATGTTTGCCGGCGCGCTATTGTTTCGTCAGTTCGAAATACCATCGCGCACACAAAAGTTTTTAATTACGAAATGGTTTTATATATAGAAAAGAGAGAAAAAATATTTTTGACGTATATTGTTTTATAAAGAGAGAGTCTGATAATAATGCAGTTGATAATTTAAATAACGTATTAAACGTATTAATTTATTTTTTTGTAAGTAGATTAAACATTCTACACTGAATCAAACATATTTTAATAATAAATAGAATTCTATTTAATGATATACTATCTAATATATTCAACACTGCGTCCTCATCTGGTTTTCACGTCACCCACGACGATTTAATGAAAGGAGTTAGAACCTTAATTCAGTTTGTTGTAGTTTTTATATATAAAGATTAAAACATTTTACACTGAACTAATCATGTTTTTAATTCTATTTAATGACAAAGGATGATGATTCTATTTAAAATAAAAAATAATAATATTTTTATATAATATATTTTTCAATGTCCCTACCAATAACTAATATATGAAGCCGCGAGCGAAATGCTATGAAAAATAAAATAATAGGCTAACAACTTTTTAGCGCGAGTATATCCATGCGCAAACATACCCCCTCCACTTTCTTCCAACGTTCTTTTTAGATGACGCGATTTATACACACACTAACAGCTATATGACAATTTAATATTGTTATAACAATAAAGCAACCTTCCGAAAGATAATATTAACTTTATAGATTGTATTTATATACGTACCTTAAATAATAATAGCCGACTGTTGTGTACATAGTCATTTTACTTCTACTTTTAAGGCGTAAGGAACATATCCCTATTTAAAAACTCCAATAGGATCCCATTAAAAGCGACAAAAGCCACATAGAAACCAATAAGTGTTTATTGGTTTCTATGTGGCTTTTGATGGGATTCTATTAGAGTTTTTCAACAGGATTAGCAATCAGTTAGTAAAAAACTAGGTAAGTATAGCCTAGCCTAGACAAATTGTAAGCCTTAGAAAATAGGCATGTATTTGTAATCCTTATGTATATATTTAAACTATTATTAAAACATAAATAATAAAAAGTAAAAACCATAGATGACAAATAAAAATAAAAACTTAAAGAAAAGATACATAGATAATAAAAGGTTCTCATCAGTGAGCACTGTTTATTAAATTTTTCTCCATATTTAAGATTTGATATATACTTTTCAAATATTTAAATTACATAGTCTATTACTTGCATATTTTATAGGTGTAATATTTTTTTAATGTAGGTTACGTTTATTATTCATTATGCCAATGAACTGTTTAGAGTTTAGACATGTGTGCGTGAGTACATTCATAAGTCTGATGTTTGACACACACACATAGACATTATTTTCATGGTGGTTTTCGCGGCACTAAGCGTCGTTGAACTTATTTTCCTTTTTTAATAAGAAATCAAGTGATATTGATTGTTTATGGCTATAACTAATTTAAGGTACCCATTAATAACGTGCAAATAGATATTACTAAATAAATTTGAAGGCAGTGAAGTATTTTTCTCATAATAATGAAACTGTGATGGCGCGTGGATGACGGCTATAGATCCCCATTCGTAACAAATTAGGACTTTGGTCGAATTATACTAGGCGTTGGGAGTTTTAAGTAAACGACCTGTACCTGTATATTTTTATCTTCATAATAATTGTGCAAAGTGATTTTTTTGTCGCATTAGTGATTTGTAAAAATAAAAATTAAGTTTTCGATTCTATGACTGGAGATGTATATGAAGGATAACGAATCATACATTTCGTTTTGGTGAACAATATGGCAAATGTAACAAAGAAATGTTAACGTTTCTAATTACACTGTTTCCTATATATTCTTATTCAATCAATCATTTTATATTGCATATTTGATTAATTTTTTGCGGAAATTATTTGAATAACCTAGTAGACTGATATGCATAACTTCATTTCGATTTTTTTGTTTCAGAATTCAGACCTAGACCGTTTTTGGTGATTTGAATATAATAATAGGGTTTTGACATTGCATTTCCAATTTTTTAAATCGATACAGTCATGGTGATATAGATATATTTCAAAAAAAAAAAAATTGAAATTTTCGATCTTGTATTGAATGATATTATTACGTCAGAGTCGTTATATAGCGAATGAGTGATTGTTTCAATATAAAATGGAGGAATCTGAAGACAATCTGAGTTCAGAGGATATCAAATATGAAGATAGCCAATCGAATGTCAAAGTTAAACCAAAAAAGCGGTCACTTGTAGAAAGGGAGTTGGAAACTAATTTAACTGCAAGAGTCACATCTCCTATAACTAACAGAGATGCAGCAAGTACAAGCCGCTATGGCAGAGCCCGCAGAATAAAAATGGATTCTGACTCAACCGAAACAATACCGAGATCTGTCAAATCTCCTAAATTACCAAAATCGCCAAGTAAAGTCCAATCTCCCGCATACAAAATGCATGCCTCCAATTCCCCTATTAGAGTTGAGACTCCAAAGCAAATTGAATATTCATTAGAAAATCAAATTGAAACAATTTATAATGAGAATATATCCTTAAGCCGTTTTGGTTCTGAAGAAAAGAAATGCCTATCAACCAGTAAATTTCCTAAAGTGTACATTCGAAAAGACCTAATACAAACAAAGGATAAAGACCCTGATGACACTGTTGTTTTAATAAAAAACATGTTTTCACCTAGTAACAGTGGCAAAAAATCTAACAATTTTAACTTAGAACATTCTTCAGAAAAGTATAATACGAAAACAAGCAAACAATCATTAAATGGATATGCCAAAACTGCATCTGTTGTGAAAACTTTGGATTTTGATGGAAATAAAAAGAAAAGGAATGTTGAAAGAAAGGTAGTTTTGTCTAAAAATGAGTTATTCGAGTTGGAAGCCAAGTGTGAATACCAAGTTGGGGACTTGGCGTGGGCCAGAATGGGTACCTATCCGTTCTGGCCATGTATCATAACAAGAGATCCATTGAGCGGGATGTATGTTAAAAAGAAATGTAAGTATCTTTTTTAAATCTTATTTTAAATATTATTTTTTTATGAATTTTATTAATTAAATTTAATGATATTAAATTAAATCTAAGTTATGTAATAATAATACAATTTTACGAATAATAAATGTGCAATTAGTTTGAGTTTTGCATGCTGTGATAAGATATACATAAATATATATTTTTAAACTTTTGTATGTGCATGCGTCATGCGAATAGATAATTTATTTTATTAATATTTAAATCAAAAGAAAACATTTTTAGTGCTTTAAACCAATTTATATTTGAACCAATATAAGAAATATGTTATTGTAAACTTATAATAAGAAGTCAAAATTTTCTTTATTTTCTTTTCTTTTTTAATATTTTTAAAACATCATATAAATTGCTCTTCAAAAATATTATAAAAGATCATGCAAGAATATAATTAGTTACATTTTTAATTAAATTTTCACTCATTGTTTTTGCATTTATTTTATTATTGTGATTCTTTCGTAGATCTATGGAAATATTTGATATTTGAAATAAAACTAACTTTTTTGGTTTTTCATGACACACGAACACAAACAGAGGTGAAATTTAAGTAATTTATGGCCAATATTGATAAAAATTAAGTTAATGAGGTCAAAAAGTAGCAACAAGACATATGATGCCACCTATATATGTTATCTGTAAAAGTTTGACACTTTATTTAATTACCCACACATTTGATTTGAACAGTGATTGCTTAGAGAGTAATTTATTACAAATTTTGAATATTTGTTTGAATAATGTTAAATATTTTATTATGTGAATATTAGGATTAAAAAATTATAGATTCTGTATAAGATTCAAATGCTTTACAGCAATCATGGTCACAGGAGAGACTATCCTGTTACATGAAAAGATAGTTTTATTTAAG
Organism: Brenthis hecate; assembly: GCA_951806755.1. NCBI lineage: Eukaryota > Metazoa > Arthropoda > Insecta > Lepidoptera > Nymphalidae > Brenthis > Brenthis hecate. The sequence continues at coordinate 2,155,207 of OX638260.1, read as the reverse complement.
ATATATTAAAGTTATCTATACATAAACTCAATGTACTTTAACATCAGTTTACGAGTATACTTCCTATAATACATAAGACATAAAAGTACCATGTGCGGTTCACATGTGTCACAAACATATTAATCCATGAACAATTTATGTTTGTCTTGATTTCAATTTGTCATCATTTTAAGTAGGTGCTTATATATTTTTAACTAGTTTTTTTCATATTTTTGTTGTTTTTTTTAATTAAAATTAATATTCTAAAAAAAACATTTTTTTGTGAAATAAGTAGTAAAGTTTGCTGGATTAATATTAAATCTCAAAAAAAATTATTTTAATTTTAATATATGAAATTAACGGAAATTAAACATATTTTTGTATCGCATAGGTATATTTATTGCAATAACAAATGATTCAATTAAAAATGTAAATGTGACATTTAAAGTGCTTGTAAAATTATGTCAATTATACACTAATCATGATTTTATTAAAATTTTAATGTTTTTAGAATCATTTAATAGTGCGAGTTAGCTAATTTTTGCATTGATAAGATTCTTAAAAAAATAGGTAACTTATAAGGCATATAATTTTTATTGTCATATAAATTTTGCCTATAAAGGCACACGGCACATGGACCAAAGGACATGACTGTTTAAAATGTCACCACATTTTTTTTAATTTAGATTAATCAGTATCTAAATATAAATATATTCAGATATAGTCTTCTCTACAATACATATAAAGTATTTATGCCAAACTAGATTGTCCTGGGCTAAACTAGTATATCCTGACACACTTTGGATGGACCGGTTTGGCTTAGAACAAACCAGTTAGACCTGTAACATATATATTTTATTTTTGTTTATTTACAGTATTTGGTCGGATTGAACGTGATGTATTGCATGTGACATTCTTTGGGGATAACGGGCGTCGCGGCTGGATCGTGGACAGCATGCTCAGGAAGTTTCTTGGTCAACTGGAATTTGAAACTGCTAGGGTGAATTTTACTTCAGAGGTTCGATTTTTATTATGTATCCGTTATGTTTATTATGCAGATTATTTTTTGTAATTTTTTGTTACATTTATTTGAATGTTTAATTTTTTTCAGGCTAAGAAAAAAGACCCCAGACTATATGCTGCATATTTTATATCAGATAAAAAATTGTCTCAATGGCAAATATCAGTTGAAGAAGCAGAAATGTTACTGAGAGAACCTAAACGACTCAGAATAGATATCCTAAATGATATGTTAGAAAAGTCAAGATCTCTAAAAACTACACCAAAACAAGAAAAAAGTAAAAAAGTCACAAGAACTAATAGTGATGTATCGTTAAGTGAGAGTTTGTATGATACTTTGTTTTCAGAACAAGACTTTAAAACTAAAGATTCAGAGAGATCTAGAAGTAAAAGTAGGAACAGATCATTAGATGTCTCTGAGGTTGTTACGGCGTGTTTAGACAATATGGCCGCCAAAACAGGTATCACGAAAATCCAAAGACAATCACACATGGACAGATGGCTGCAGAAGGCAAAATCGAAAACCCCAGAAAAATCTCAAATGAAATCTCAAGTAAAATTAGATAATAAAAGTGCCAAATCAAAAACAATACAAAAGCCGAAAGAGTCAAAAAGAACTTATAATTTTAGATCATCCAGTCAAGAATCTCTAGAAGAGAATAAATTGCAATCACATCAAAATGAACATGATTATAGTCAAAAGTCCAAGGACAGAAATAGTCCGGTAATATTAGATGACGTAGAAATTGAATATGAGAATGTAGACGGAGTTTTATCAGACTCTGTCGAGTCTGGGTCTGGTCTAGGTGTTATATCTAAAGTGGAAACTCTTTGCGGCAAGGACCAATTCAATGATGAAGAAGATATGATATTGACAGTTGTTAATGATGAAATATATATAAGTCAAAGTGGTACCATTGGTGATGAAATATGCATTAAAATTAATCAGATAAAGGATATCCAAACACATAATAATTTAGAGGCTTCCGACATTAAAAGTGCTATAGGATTAGAAAATTGTGATACAATTATATCAATTGACACCAATAATGATTTAATGGAAACTAATGTTCAAAATAATGAAGGTATATCAGAAATTAATGAAAATGTAACTCAAATTAAGAATAATATAGCAAGTGATAGTAAAGCACATGAAGAATTAAACGAAAATGTAAATAATGAATGTATGGACGTGAGTGAATCGCATACGAATATGACAAGCAATGGGGACCAATTAGAAAATAATGATTTAAATGTAGAAAATAATGAAACCGTTGCATTTAATGATCATGAAGCTATGGACAGTACTAAAATGTCTGTAGATGAATTCATGGATGTTGATAATGAAAATGAAGACTGTGTTAAAGATAAATGTGTAATTAGTGTTGCTAAAACATTAGAGCAAATTGAAAAAGAATGTAATTTAGACAGTACAAGTTTAATAATTAATGGCAGAACGTTAGAAACAGTTGATTACGCAACTAATATAAGTAATTCTCACGAAATCATAGCTGATAATAACAAAGTTAATCAAAAAAAAATCAGTAGTCAACTTGTTGAAACACAAACTATGGAAATAAATATGTCACAAACGATAGAAGAAAAGGTACCACAAACAAAAAAAGAAGATATACCACAACCTAAAGAAGAACATATACCACAAGCAATAAAAGAAAATTTACAACAACCTATAGAAGAAATATCACAAACCATCAAAGAAAATTTACTGCATAAAATACAGGAAAATATACCGCAAATAATAGAAGAAATTGTTCCACAAATAATAGAGGAAAATTTGCCACAAAATGTAGAAGAAAATATCCCACAAACTGTAGAAGAAAATGTACTACAAACGATAGAAGATGTCATATCACAAACAGTAAGCGAAAATGTTTCACAAATTGTAGAAGAAAAGACATTACAGGCTATAGAAAAAAAAGTATCAAGACCATTAGAAGGAGATGTACTTCAAATAGTAAGAGAAAACGTCTCTAAATCAATGGACGACGTTGTACTACAAACAACTGAAGAAAATATACCGAAAACAGTAGAAGAAAGAAACACACAAGTTGACAACCATTTTTTTGAGTTGGGCACAATAGAAAGTCACGCGAAAAAAAAGAAAGATGCATCAATTGTTAATGTAAACCCTTTAAATAAAAATACTTCAAAAACATTACACAAATTTAAACTATCACTAAATAAATCTTTGGAAAAAGATAGTGATGGCATCAAAAATGTAGAAACCTCTGTGATTGGTTGTAATAGTCCAAAAGAGCATTCCGTAGAAAAGGAATCTTTGAAACTTAATGGTTATTGTATTAATCAAATGACAAGTAAAAGAATAAATGATGTAGGATCTGTAATCAGTTCACATTATGCTAAACAAATTGAAATCACCTGTGAAAAAGACAGTATAGTGCATAATACTCTTTACCTAGATGAAGAAATAAATAGAGATATAGTTGATGAGGAGGAAAATATTTCTTGTGATAAGAAAAAAGTAGTTAAAAATATTATAGCAGAGAAAGAAAAACATGTAAAAGACTCAGTAAAACCAATAGAACAAGTATCAGAAAACGAAACAGCCTTAGTAATTGGATGTCATGAACCTGTTCATATAATACCAGGTATCGTCACTAACGAAACAGATAACATATCTTTGGATGAACCGTTTATGCTAAACGGTTACCATGATGACAATGATGCGGACACTAACTCTATCGGTGATAATGACGAACCACTGTCGGCTTATCAATTGCGATTAAAAGCTAAGCAATCTGAAGGAAATGCGAAAATATTTGATCTACAAAAACCTGAACTATTAAGTGAAGATATAGATAATTTGTCAGTAAAATCGGGAGACAGTGAAATGTCAGTTGGAAGAAGAAAACGCAAATTAATTGAGAAGAAAAAGATTTTGGAAGATCCGGAATTCTTAAAATATTTAGAGATCAGACAAGATGCTTTGATGGATGAAAATCCAGAGCTCACTGAAGAAGAAATTACTAATTACCTATACAAAACTTGGTTATATGAGGAAGGTTTAAAAACGGATGCCAAAAAAGCCGATGATATTGATCAATCGAATTTAGTCAAAGGTCTTAATGCAGATTCGGTACCGGCGAAAAAGATAAGAAAAAAGATTAAAACAGAAAAAGACAGAGAAAAAGATAAAGAACCTAATTTGGAAAAAGAACCAATACCTAAAGAAAAGTCCAAAAGAAGAATCATTAGGCCATATTATAAAGAAGATTTCTCAGATATGGACGATGACATAGAATATTATGAAATATTTAAACCTAAACAAAAAGTACCAAAAATAATAGAACCTCATAATACAGATGAAAGGGAAGAAGTGAGTAAAGAAGAAAACTTCCAAAATGAGATAGGAACAGAAATACCAATAGAAGTTGACGAAGAATTTGTATCAGAAGAATTTGATCAAGTTGAAGAATATTTTAGACAACTGACAGAGCCTAAACCGAATTTGTTCAAAGGTCTTATAAGAGAAAAAGTTTGTGAAATATGCGAGAAATATGGTAATCTTGTCAAATGTAAAGGTTGTTATAACATGTTCCATGTCGATTGTGTGAAGAAACAAGTTGAAATTGTGGAAGTTTCAATACCCATGAGAGGGAGAAAGAAAAAAAAGAAAAATAGAGGAAGAAAGGCAAAAGAAGACTGTTTAGATTCAGGAAGTCAAAGTGATGAGAAATCTCAAGATGCCAATGTTTCAGAGGAAATACATAATATGTCCTTAGATAATGAAGAAGACTGTCATATAACAGCAAACGAAGATGAATTTGAAAATAAACTATCAGCTAAAATGAAAGAGTTATTAGAAAATCCGGAGAGTATGGAATACGATTCGGATTCGAATGACGAACACGATTTCGCGGACGTCAATATCGGTGAATGTAAAATCGTGGACGTGAAAGAGCGTAAAAAGGAACAAAACGACTATTCCGATTTCAAATGCAACAACTGTCAAAAATATGACATTCCCATATGTTTTGTTTGTAAATCCCCCATATCTCCCAAAGACAAGGCTGAGCATAGACAAAAGTGTCAAGTGGCGCATTGCCATAAGTATTACCACATGGAATGCCTCGATCACTGGCCACAGACGCAGTTTAATGGGGGAGAACTTTCGAGAACGGACAAAGGGAATAAGTATTTCGAAGCGTTTTCTTGTCCGCGTCATGTTTGTCACACGTGTGTATGCGATGACCCCAGAGGCTGTAAGACTAGATTTAGTGGGGATAAGTTAGCGAGATGTGTCCGATGTCCAGCAACCTACCATACATTCACAAAATGTCTGCCAGCCGGTAGTCAGATTTTAAGCGGCTCCCATATAATCTGTCCTAGGCACTACGAGCATAGGTAAGAGATAATTTTGGTTTTTTTGTACTAAATAATTCAATTGGACTTTGTTAAACAGTTTAATATTCAATTAAAATTTTGAACTTTTCAAATTTCGCTTCCCCTTTTTATTTTATTTTTAAATATGTTTTACTACAGTAAATTGTGCATTTCTTTATTGTATCTAGGGCTTGGAACCGATTTTATAAAAAAGCGGTTTATTTCGGTAATGTAATAGTTAATTCATCGCTCGTTCTTTAACCGGTTAATAAAAACGATCGCTTTATTAAATCGAAATCAGAATGATTAACGGTTTTGATACCGAAATAAACCGGTTAAAGAATGTAGTAACCAAAACCATATACCGGAAAACCTCTCGGTTTGGGGTCAATAACCAAAACCGGTTTAAAAATGAATCGGTTTCCAAATCCTGATTGTATCTATTATATTGGTGTATTTTTTAAATTAAAGGAAAAGAAAAAGAAGAAACGGTAGTGGCTATACTATATAGTGTTTCCTGGTTAATCAGACACTGAATATTAGTAAGAATTTATATATTCTTATTCCAGGCCCGGTAAAGTCCCTTGTCATGTGAACACAGGGTGGTGTTTTATATGTGCATTGGGCGGATCGCTGATATGCTGTGAATATTGTCCCACTTCCTTCCACGCTGAGTGCCTTAATATTAAACCTCCGGAGGGTAAGATATTTATCTACATTAATTAATCTACAGTAATATTATAAAGAGGTAAAGTTTGTTAGTTTGTGAGTTTGTTTGTAATGGATAAACTAAAACTTCGGTAAACCGATTTAGATGAAATTTGCTATGAAGATAGTTTGAGACTCAGAGTCGTTTGTTATTGTCAAATAAAAAGTCAGAAGACTCAAATAAAAAAGTTAGTCAGGCTTACCCTTGCTTCGCTCGGGTTCGTTCCTAGTGAAAAACAACATCTATAACGTGCCCAATAAAGATTTTTATTAATAAAAAAAATGTGTCTCTGTGCCACCTCTACATCTATTCAGTCGTTCTGGCGTGATTGAGTAACAAACATCCATCCATCCAAACTTTCGCATTTATAACATTAATGGGATTAATGAGATTATATAAGAGGTAGTTTAATTTTATTTGTATGGGATACATATCTTTTTAAATGATTTTTTTTTTATTATTAGGTGGTTACATGTGTGAAGACTGTGAGACTGGCCGTCTACCGCTGTATGGGGAAATGGTTTGGGTGAAACTTGGACATTATAGGTAAGGTTTTATATTTTAAATAGCAAAAGACTCGAAATTGTAAGTTTTAATGTCCATTTAAAAAAAAAAACGCTTTAGTCCAACTGTAAATGTTTTTTCAGTCGGTGGGTTTAAAGATCGATTTTATTTTGGACTTTTACTGGATTTAATAAATAAAAGAATAATATCGTCCACAGAAAATTTGTTTGAAAATTTTTACAAACATTACAACACTTATAATCCATACGAAATAATTAGTAAACAATAATAATTAATAGTAATCTGTAAAAAATATAATCAATTTAGACTAGGTCCTAAGCATCAAATCTCATTTATACTGAGGGGATATAATTAATTGATATATCAAAAACATTAATCTCGAGAGTATTATATTATATAAGTGAAAATATGTAAATGCCCATTTTAAATGTATATTTCTTTTTGTTATGCAATATAATCTCTATTTTCTAATAACTGTAGCGTTTATCTCACCTGAGGGGGAAGGGAGTGGGGTCCCACAAAATCTCACCAAAGGGAGCAAAATTGATTGGAGGTTCTAATTTTTTTTTTAACTATATTACATTTAACTGGAGTATTTGATTAGTTTGTACAATGTGCATGGAACAATATCCATTGTTGCCATTTATTTATTTGTTCATTCTTTTTTAGTCTGGTATCATTATGGTGTCATAAGATGTTGTGGTGCTTTTCTCTTCAAATCATTTAAAATAATTCTTAATTATATTTTTTATTTCAGATGGTGGCCCGGTATCGTACTTCATCCATCGGAGATACCACAAAATATATTGGCAGTAAAGCACTCCCCCGGAGAGTTTGTGGTGCGGTTCTTTGGGCAGTATGACCACTATTGGGTGAACAGAGGGCGCGTTTTTCCTTTTCAAGAGGGTTGGTTATCTTATATAATTTTTATATTATTAGCAGCGTTTTACCTACCAATAAAACGCATATTAATTTACTTACCTTATTCGAAGCTTACGTATTGAGATAGGCATTACCGTTTCCGCCGTTTATATATCTATCCTTGTCTATCCGTCTACTGTCTCGCTCTCTACCGCACCACCTGGCAGCAGAGTGGGGATCGGTGTGAGCGATTCCCACTCCTAAAATTATTTCTTCATTGAGTCGAAATACACCAGGCAGTTATTCAAAGTTAAGCTTCGAATAAGGTAAGTAAATTAATATGCGTTTTATTGGTAGGTAAAACGCTGCTATTAATTTGACTTGACCGTTATTCGAAGCTTACGTATTGAGACTTGTTTGTTATCGCCTGGTGGTGCAAGCGTAGGAGTCGGACGCCAATGTGATGAAATAAACTCTGCTGTATGTAACTGAAACACTGAGATGAGATTTTTACTAAGAATAAACACTTAATGCAGTGCTTTTCCAAAGTCCTTTTACAAATAAAAATAAATTATATTGTAGATAACACAACTCAAACAAGGTAATATAACGTGGGAGACATCTCCCTGACCGATTACGGCCTCGGTCGCCAATGTTTCAGAAACCATCTGTTATGGTTTAAAAGTGTGTTCACTTAGCATGACCAAGTTCATTCTTACTTCCACTCTCACAGTCCAGTGATCAGGTCCGAAGACGAGACCCTAGACTGTTAGAGCTTCAGAAAAACTAATACCTAACATTCTTATGCGCGACCCGATACTCGAACAAGAACTTTGGATATATAGATTCGACGTACATGTTGATTTCAATAACTAACATTAACAATTAATGTGTTTTAAAATTCCAATTTTAGTTAATAATAAATTCTTCTGAAAACACACACATTAGTTGACTTTCTATTCCTCTTCATTATTTATAAATAGTGTGCCCCATTTTATACCATTAGTTTAATAACTCTGAAGCCCATTGGTTTGGGAAACTTAGTGACGAGAGTTCAAACTTCAAGCCCTCATCTAGCACTTTTATCCCTTTAGATGTTTGTATAAAGCCAACTCTTTACGTATATAAAAAATAAATCAAATGTAACAACGCTTAAGACTTGATCAAGGCTTTGGAAGTGCCTATATTTATAGATAGATACCTCAAGAGAAGAGATGATAACTATGGTAGGGAAAGGTTGACTTCGCATGATACTAACATATGTTGTAGGTAAATAAATAATAATAGGCTAGTAATAATACTAGGCTGTAAAAAATAACAAGACAGATCTACTTTCCCTTTAAAGAAAGCTCAGCTTAAAGAGTCATTGTTTCGCCAAAGTGACTCGCATTCAAATTAAAATTCTAATAATATTATTTAATTAGAATAATACATTCTAGATTTACACGAATATTTGACAATCCGAAAAGATAAATATTTAACTTAGAATAATTACAACGCTTAACGTACATCCTTTCCATAAGTGTGCCAAAAATACCATAACGGAAATATTATACTGTTAAAAATGTTCGCATACACATTGGTGTAAAATTTATGATTTTTTAACAATGACATACGTATACGCATATGTGCACGTTTAACCTCTATGACAAATTCATGATTTACGTAGAAGAAGCTACGTATGATGTACACAGATGCACATCACAGGATATTTCCACATATGACAATAAATCGAGAACAATTGTTAGGCACGAGCACTATAACATAAATTTTAAAACAATGTCACTAAGACTCATCAAATAAACACCATAGCTTTTATATAGTATGGATCGGTCATTAGGTAGTCTGACATTTGGTAAAATCCATAACCAAGCGATGGACCAATTTCATTCATTTAAATTATCTTGTTAGTGGCTTCAAAAACGTCACTTAAGCAAAGATTACTTGCCAATGTATCGCAAAGTGAAAGACTATTTTTATAATGTATTACGTACCTCCTCAATTTGTGCGTATAATTCATATTTTTCAGAACTACCCTAGCTGTCAGACTGGGGTTTCATAATAAAATGTCAAAACTTACAATTTTAGCGATGATTATAATACGTCATTTCCATTGTACTTTATATACGTGATCCAAAATTTTCACTGTAATGTGCTACATTTCAAGCCTTCTTTGAGACAATGTCATTTTCTTAATATATGCAATTTGCCAATGCAATATTTTAAGTTATATTCGATGCTTAACATTGCCTCTTATCGTTTACTGAGAACTTTCAATAAACTTATTATAATTGAAAATTTGCAACGCCGTAGTTTACCAACATGTAATGTTTGAACGATTGCTAAGCTCTTTAAGGCTTAATTTGTAACACAGACAACCTGTCGTTACAAGCACAGCAGAAACGCCTAAAATAGCAATTGCCCCTGATGCCCCGAGTGGGAAAATCAGTTGAATATAAAATACAATACGTTACATTTAATCAACGTAGTTCAGAACGGCCCGTAACGTATGTATTTCGAAAATGTACACTGGTGTTTCTTCTAATAATTTGCCTTGGCCAAAACCAATTGGATTTAGCTGTTCGACCACTGGAATAGAATATTATACTTTTTAACGTATTCAGCAGTTTTTAACGACTAACTGCTGGGCACAGGCCTCCCTTCAATAAGAGGGGGACCAGGCTATTGGCCACTACCCTTGCCCAGTGCGGGTTAGAAATTTGATAAATGGATATGCGATATCCATATGTTCAAAAATAATAATAATGTATAATATTTCTTATAATGCTCAAAAGCCAATCCATTCACAGGTTTGGAGTTTATATATTACATACACACCTAAAACTTATATCTTTTGAATCCGACTTGTATCTTCATAAAAGTGACCCAATCTTATCGAGACGATGCCTTCCCATACAATTATAGGCTCAGTAATATAGCGATTGTCCTAATACAGTGGATTTAACCAAACTATATCATGCAAGTGACCATTCAGCGCATGGCTCGAATTTTATGCTATACATATCAAACTTCAATTGATATCAAAAACTGCACATTAAGCTCTTTTTCCAAAGAAAATTAATATGTGACTCACATTCGGACAAGAATCAACATCTGTAGAGATTGTTTCATGGAACGAGTATACTCTCAATCCCGCGAGGATTTATATTCATATTAAACTCACTGCCATTTTCTCTTGAAGAAAATTAATATGTGACTCACACTCTGACAATCTGTAGAGATTGTTTTATGGAACAAGTATATTGTCAATCCCGCGAGGATTTATATTCATATTAAGCTCACTAAACGGGGCTTGCATTCAACATTTGTGATTATGATATTAATATCACAGCTAGATGAAAATCTCAGCGTTAGGGTCTCCATAGATCTTCCTCCAATTGCTTATGTGTTACCTTGTCGTGGTGGAGAAGTATTTAACGTCCGGCAGTCCTGCGACCCCCTTTAAGACGGGGTAGGTTCGGTTGGATTTTAGTGGGTAATACAGCCTTTGCCGATGAGTCTCACATAACTACCTGTATGTATGTGCATGTAGGTAGTATGCGTAAATGTATAGGGGCACCTTCGATACTCCTTAGGTACCCACATAACTAACCCTGCGAGGGTTAACCATTTTACGTACTCCTGCGGGGAGACGTTTTATTTATAAAATACAGCTTATAGGACCTCTTCAAGTCAATTAAGATTTGTATTTAGTCTAATAATAATCAATATACACACATGGCAGTGTTATGAAAAATAACTTATGTCCTTATTTTGTCACATAGATACTCGTGTTGACATCTTCACTGCATTTATGCTCTGAACTGAAATAAAGCTTATAAAATATCGTAGTTTGCTGAAAATGAATATGAAAATAAAATATTATATGAATTTGTCGACTACACCAGTAGGTTCTTCCTTTTTCCGAAAGCATTTTCACAGTTCATATCACGTACCAACAAATTACAACTGTAATAACTTAGTTTACATTGCTGAAACGATTTCTCAATTTTAATAGATATTCCATTACACTATCTATGTCAATTATCCATGAACCACAAAAATATGTAGGTATATAGCTTACATAGTTAATATGAAAATGACACTTAAATATGTATTTAGTTTCAAGACGAAACTTCAAAAATGTACTTGCTTATACCCTCAAATTGCTTACGCTATTTGAACAATGTATAATTATTGCATACTCACGTGAACCGTACAGCTATTGTTTCATTATATTTCCATCGGAACATGCTCCAAATGCGAGTTACTGGCATTATCGGAAGTCCCCACATGCCCTTTACGTGTTGCTCCCTCTCTTTTGCAACACTGCATATTTTATGTAAAAGTTACCTATATATTGATATGTGTCCTGTGCTTAACCGTGTATGTTCCTTAAATAGGCCAAATTTTGGCTTTAACTAACAATGCACCCCCTATATTCTAAAAGTAAACAGCAAAGCACTGCAAGGTAGCTGATTAAATGTAGGAATTATACCGTTGTACAATCTATGTAGTCAATAGTAAAACAAGATTTATAACCTAAATTGAATTGCGTAGTGCCAATATACTTTACCATGGTGTTAATTTATATTAATTTAAATTATTATGGCATGAAATGGGCAGGGAGATGATGATGGTATTAATTTAAAAATTGCAGTTAATATAAAAACATATTTGAACATTTTAACAGTTATATAACATAACATGCATTAAATTTCTAATTCTCAAATACTATTAAGTATTTGTTACTCATTTTATTTTGTGCTAAACAAATGTCTAGAAAAAATGATGATAATAAATAAGGTAAATGTACTTACATGGTGTGAACCGTTACCTTTTAAATTTTTTGTTGGCGATTACTTCAAAACTTACATAGAAACGTCTTCCTATAATGCTATGAGTTATTTGTATAGTCGGTGCGAGCCCAAGCCAGCACGACTGCACTCGGCGGAAAACAAGACGCCAATGAAGAAATAATTTTAGGAGTGGGAATCGCTCACACCGATCCCCACTCTGCTGCCAGGTGGTGCGGTAGAGAGCGAGACAGTAGACGGATAGACAAGGATAGATATATAAACGGCGGAAACGGTAATGCCTATCTCAATACGTAAGCTTCGAATAACGGTCAAGTCAAATTAATAATTGATTAAACAATTCCGTCTTTTTCGTTTCTATGTTATAAATTAATTTTACATATAAATTAAATTATTAACGATTTTTTTTAATGATATTATGTTAGCGATTTACCCTCGCTTCGCTCGGGTTCGTCTCTAAAAGAAAAAACAAATTATCACACGGGAACCATATATTTTCCCGGGATAAAAAGTAACCTTTGTGCTATTCCAGACTATAATCTATCTCTGTGCCAAATTTTATCCAAATCCGTTCAGTCGTTCTGGTGTGATTGAGTAACAAACATCCATCCATCCAAATTTTCGCATTTATAATATTATTAATGGGATTAGTGGGATATTATTTTTATGTAGCAACTGTTGAATAAATTAACGATATTTAATGATTAAATTTTGTTGATTATAAATATATATTTTTCAGGTGACTCTGGTAAAGTTTCCAGCCAGAAGTCTAAAATCGATGCGGCTTTCACAATGGCAATGGAGCACGCGCAAAGAGCTTGTGAAATATTAAAAAGTATGTACATACTAGTTATAAGTATGTATTATATAGGGATAAAAGATAGCATAAGTCCGACCGAGCCTATGATGTAATCCATGTCCTAGTCAAGTTTCATCGAAACATGTTAAAATAAAACTTTATTTAAAACGCTAAAAAATCGAAAAAATAGTTATCTTTTCGGATTTTTTTGCGGATTTATTTTGATTTATGGTTCCCGACGTTTTTTTTACCTAACGATACTTTTAAAATTTATTTTTTTTTAAATATTTTAGTAAGTTTTGTATATAGGGATGTAAGGGAGTACAAAGTCCATCTCAGTACTCCAAGTCAACCTCACCTGCACGCGGTGCATCCTGCTAAACAACGAACGAGGCTCTGACGACCGAATAGACGGCGGTATAACCTCTGGAAAACAGCGTAGTTAAATGCCATGGACCTGTGACGGGCAGCAGCGTCACCGGTACAAGAAGCTACGCCCTGCGATCGCCAACCCGCCTGCCCAGCGTGGCGATTATGGGCATTACAATCTATGGCAAGCTTACGAACGAAACGGCCCCTAGTTCCCGGTCGCCCCGCTATTCCTGGCCAAGGCGGCGGCCATGGTAACGGCGGGGTAGGGGGTGCTAAGAATCTGGCTACGTTTAATGGACGCACGCTACGGCTCGACGAACATCTGGCACAATTAGAGGAAGAACTAAAAAACATAAGGTGGCACATCCTGGGGTTATGTGAAGTTCGAAGAAAGGGAGAGGACACCGTAACTTTAGAATCGGGCCATCTTATGTATTTTAGAGAGGGAGACCAACCATCCCAAGGCGGTGTCGGGTTCTTAATTCACAAGGGTCTATCTGGCAACGTTATAGAAATCTCCAGTGTATCACCAAGGGTTGCATACCTTGTGATTAAGCTAACCGAGAGGTATAGCCTCAAGGTTATCCAAGAGTACGCGCCGACCTGGACACACTCGGATGACGAAGTGGAAGAGATGTACGAAGATATCTCAAAAGCCTTACATACCACCTATAAGGCCCACTCTAATGTTGTCATGGGGGACCTCAACGCAAAAGTGAGAGTACAAGCAAGCGGTGAATCGGTAGTAGGACCACATGGATCTGGAAGCAGAAATCATAGGGGGCAAATGCTTGTCAATTTTCTGGAAAAAGAGGGGTTGTTCTTGATGAATTCCTTCTTTAAGAAACAGACCCACCGAAAGTGGACCTGGCGAAGCCCCGATACTATGACAAAAAATGAGATAGACTTTATTATGACGGACAAGAAGCGCATATTTAGAGATGTCTCCGTGATCAATAGGTTCAACACCGGAAGCGATCACCGACTCGTCCGAGGCACTCTAGGTATTGATTACAAGCTTGAACGGGACCGTTTGATAAAGTCTACGCTCTGGCCCAATATGCTTCAAATCCCTGCTGGGTCTGAAACGTTCCAGCTAAAACTGGAGAACCGATTCGCTGCCCTGGAAACCACAATAGACGTTGACATTGACCAAGACCTTGACCAAGTAGTGGGTATTCTCCGGGAAGAAGGGACTAAGATCTGCAAGATACAACACACCGGTAAGAAGTCCAAACTCTCTGAGGAATCTCTGCAGCTAATGAAGAAGCGACGTGAAGATACCGCGGTTACTCCGTCAAACCAGCGAGCTTTGAACAAAAGAATATCGAAGCTGGTAAGACGTGACCTCCGAAGCTCCAATACATGCTCCATCAAGGAAGCCATTGAGAAAAATCGGGGGTCCAAAGTCTTTGTTCAGAAGCTGGGACGTAGCCATCTGACGAAGCTGACCACAACTAGCGGAAAAGTCGTCATCTCTAAGCCGGAGATTCTGAAGGAAGTTCAGGACTTCTATGGTCGCCTATATACATCGCAAGCGCCCCGTCCCACGTCTAATAACGAAGATCCCAGAGCCACGCTTACCCGCCACTACACAGAAGACCTGCCAGAAGTCAGCCTAGACGAAATCGCGTTGGCTCTAAAACAACTTAAAAATGGAAAAGCCCCCGGGGAAGATGGAATTACAACGGAGCTCCTAAAAGCAGGTGGAACTCCTGCGCTAAAACAACTCCAGCGCTTATTTAATTCCGTCCTCTTTTCGGGGAGAACTCCTAAGGCATGGAGCACGAGTCTGGTCGTCTTGTTCTTCAAAAAGGGTGACAAAACCCTGCTGAAAAACTATCGACCTATCTCTCTCTTAAGCCATATCTATAAGTTGTTTTCTAGAGTTATCACGAATCGTCTCACGCGTAGACTCGACGATTTCCAACCCTCTGAACAGGCTGGTTTTCGAAGTGGATACGGCACCATAGATCACATTCACACAGTGAGGCAGATTATACAGAAGCAAGAAGAGTATAATCAGCCCTTGTGTCTAGCATTTGTGGACTATGAGAAAGCCTTTGACACTATCGAAACCTGGTCTGTTTTAGAGTCTTTGCAACGGTGCCAAGTCGATTGGCGATATATTCAAGTGTTGAAATGTCTGTATGACGCCGCAACAATGTCCGTCCAAGTCCAGAACCAGCAGTCTGAACCTATCTTCCTGCATCGAGGAGTGAGACAAGGGGACGTAATTTCCCCCAAATTGTTCACAACTGCACTGGAGGATATGTTTAAGACTCTGGACTGGAAAGGACGTGGAATAAATATAAACGGTGAGTACATTTCGCACTTGAGATTTGCAGACGACATCGTCATCATGGCTGAAACCGTGGAAGACCTGCAACACATGCTGCAAAGCCTAGCTGATTCTTCGAAACACATCGGTCTCCGGATGAATTTGGACAAAACCAAGGTCATGTTCAATACACATGTAACACCGGGACCGATTGCTCTCAATGGAACAACTCTCGAAGTAGTATAAGACTACATCTACCTTGGGCAATTACTGCAAGTCAGTAAAAACTACTTCGAGAAAGAAGCTCAAAGAAGAATACAGCTGGGATGGGCAGCATTCAATAAATTTCGTCGGGTCTTTTCGTCGCCAATACCACAAAGCTTAAAGACAAAGGTCTTTAACGAGTGCGTCCTACCTGTTATGACATACGGAGCCGAGACGTGGACACTGACGGTGCGATTGGTCCACCAATTTAAGGTTGCTCAGCGTGCTATGGAGAGGGCTATGCTCGGAGTTTCTCTGAAGGATCGGATTCGAAATGAAGAGATCCGACAGAGAACCAGAGTTATCGACATAGCCCAAAGAATTAGCAAGTTGAAGTGGCAGTGGGCTGGTCACATATGTCGCAGAACCGATGACCGTTGGAGTAGACGGGTTCTAAAGTGGAGACCACGGCTCGGCAAACGTAGTGTAGGACGCCCTCCAGCAAGGTGGAGCGACGACATTCGTAAACTGGCTGGCAGCGGTTGGATGCGTAGAGCTGAAGATCGAGCTCAGTGGCGTGCCATAGGAGAGGCCTATGTCCAGCAGTGGACGAAAACAGGCTGAACATGATGATGATGATGATGATGAAGTTTTGTATGGGTATATTGTGACATTATTTATTTAGCGGTTTAAGCGTGAAATAGTGACAGACATAACAGGCGTTGAATATTGAGTACCATTTAACTCAAATGAAATTTAGGATCAAAGGAATTTATAGAGGCAAAAAAATATCCATGTTCTTATTGAACTGTATCAAAATTTTGTAAATATTGCATTTTTAGAATATTGAATCACTTTTATTGGTTGCAACTTGCACTCGTTTGATACGGCTCAACCGATTTTAATGAGTTTTTGTATATTTGGTAGGTATGAGTATAGGCCGTTAAGTATTTTTCACCCTCCTACCCCCATTTTTTTATCGCGATTTTAGTATTTTTCTACGAACAATATTATATAAATACGTACGCTGTATAACATAAAGCCAAAGAGTTTTTTCTTGTACATTGAACTCTGGCGTAGCCGCGGGTTGTGCTAGTATTAATATAACATTTACCCACAGCAGCTCAACCAAACGAAGAGGAGTCACTGGACATTGCGTCGTCCCTCTTGCCTCCGCACTACGTCAAGTTGAAAGTGAACAAGCCGTGCGGCGCGCTGTGTGGCCGCAGGGTGGACCTAGAGGAGGGGTCGCTCACGCAGTGCGAGTGCGACCCGCACGATGGGGACCCCTGCGGACCCTACACTCAGTGTTTGAACAGGTACGCTCGGTAGTCTTAAGTCTAGTGGCTAGCTGATGGGTCCTAGGTTTGAATTCTGAGTGGACCTCGAGGAGAGTTAGCTCATGTAGTGCGTGCGACCCCAACTATGAATGATAAAATGATTTTATTTTTTTTAGTTTTGCTTTTTCCATATAAAATAGAAATTTCATATGTAAGGACTTAATATTTTTTTATATGTTAATCCCAGAATGTTACTAACTGAATGCGGTCCGACGTGTCGAGCCGGGGATAGATGTAATAACAGAGCGTTTGAAAAACGCCTATATCCAAAGATGACCCCCTATAGGACCCCGCATAGGGGTTGGGGGTTGAAGACCTTAGTTGATATTAAAGCAGGTGAGATGTGATTTTATATAATATATCTTAATAATATATATAATTCTTCTGTACGTGTGTTTGTCACCTTACTCCTAAAGGGCTGGACCGCTTTGGATGAAATTTTGTGTCTATATTTCAATTGGCTCCTGGATAGTTTAAAAATACAATTGGACCCGGTAGGTAGCGCAGTTGTTGGTTTGTCACGGATCTTCTAAACGGCAGGGAAGATTTTTAGGCAGTCGGTGTGTCAAAGAGTTGTTTTTTTAGTGGTTTGGACGCGGGCGAAGCCGCGGGTACTGCTTGTTATTTATATTAATTTAATTGATATGATTTGTAATTAGTTTTGGAACAAAGCCCTTATTTTATTGAACAAACCAATAGCGTCTATGATAAGGGTAAAGTGAAAAATCTCTCGAACAAACATTGTATCAAAATAGTGAAGGTGCATTTTACTGTATTTTTAGTTGGTTCGATTACTAGTTCAGGTAGGTTTTTCTTTTTAAAATTAATGCAGTTATATATTTTTTTATTAAAGGAACGTTTTCTTTGAGTGAAACTTGATAACTTCAATATTTAAACTTGAAAGTGTTTTTCTTCCATGTTTTTCATCTTTGTATAGTCCATCTATTCCATACTAACCGTTAAAACGTACCTAGGAACGAACCCGAGCAAAGTGAGGGTCTGTAGTTCATTATATAACTATGGTATTAAAAAATTATATTAATATTTTCAGGGCAATTTGTAATAGAGTATGTGGGAGAGTTGATAGACGAAGACGAGTTCCAGAGACGTATGAAGAGGAAACACGAGGTCCGAGATGAGAACTTCTACTTCCTTACTCTAGACAAGGAGAGGGTCATCGATGCTGGACCTAAAGGGAATTTTGCTAGGTATTGTTATTTTTGAATTAAATTTCTTTTTTTGAAGTTATACTTCTTTTGGCATGTTTGAAAAAAAATATGCGAGTAAAATTTTTACGATGCGCGCGCACACCGACAGCTAATAAGCCACATGATGAAGTTAGCTGAAAGCGCCAAAGCAGCCGTTACGGCAAAGAAGTATAACTTCTTATGTGCATACATAAGTACACGCACGTTATTTTTGCAGTTTTGCTTAGATTTTTGTTGTTTTTGGTTTCTATTGTCGAATGCTGTACAGCAAATATGGTCATGTGAGAGATTAAGGTTTTGGATGTTTTAAAAGAATAGAAGAATTGTCTTCACATTTCAAGTATAATACTTTTTTATTGACAATCTTATTTTACCGACCAATCTCCTTCGTCTCTTCTTCATTCTACGTTACATTGCCAATTGAATTGTATTGTACATTCTTAAATATCACCAATTAAATGTTTATGTAAAGCATTCAAAACGTCGGGAACGAAACATGGGAATAAAACCACTAAAAACCCGAGTTTTTTTTTTCATATAACTTATTTTTTGCCTTTGTTTCCAGGTTTATGAATCACTCGTGCGAGCCGAACTGTGAGACGCAAAAGTGGACTGTGTTAGGGGATATTCGAGTTGGTCTCTTCGCTCTATACGATATACCCGCTGTAAGTTGTTTGTTTAGATGTTTAGTATGTAATTAAAATAAATAAGTAAAATTACAAAAATAAAAAGCCCGACTGCGTAAAAAGCGAACTAAAAATATAGCGCAAGTTGACGAAGAAACTTAGTATTATGCAGTCAGAGACATACACACGTAGCAAGACTCGCAGTTAGTATGTACAATGTACATATGTCTACATATATACATACATGTCAAACACATAACCCTCCTTTGGGCTTTGCCGCAGTCGAGTAATTACATAGTTGTATTTTTTTATTATAGTACTAGTTGACCTTACAGGTTTTGTCCTATTATAATTTCAATTTAATTTCTAAGTTCAAAAATGCTACAAAGAAAAGTATATTTTTATTATTTGCTGAATTTCCCAATTTTCCGAGCAAATTTTCCATCTCATAATTGTGATCGGTGATCTTGCAGCATTTAGGTAGTAGATCCAGAGGTCCTGGTTTCGAATCCCGGGTCAGGTAAAGTTTAGCTTTTCGGTCGATCAATTCGTAGGAACAGCCTGGAGCTATGTGCTATTCCAGACTGTAATCTATCTGTGTGCCAAATTTCATCCAGATCCGTTCAGCCAGCCGTTCTGGCGTGATTGAGTAACAAACATACATCCATCCATCCATCCATCCTCACAAACTTTCACATGTATAATATTAG
This sequence comes from Brenthis hecate, assembly GCA_951806755.1. Classification (NCBI taxonomy): domain Eukaryota; kingdom Metazoa; phylum Arthropoda; class Insecta; order Lepidoptera; family Nymphalidae; genus Brenthis; species Brenthis hecate. The sequence continues at coordinate 2,135,391 of OX638260.1, read as the reverse complement.
GAAGTAGGATAATAATTTTCTTATATTAATCTTATTTTTACAGAATAGCGAACTTACATTCAATTATAATTTGGAGTCTGCTGGGATAGAGAAAAAGCGATGTATGTGCGGGGCAAAGCGATGTTCCGGGTATATAGGTGCTAAGCCGAAACAGGTAAAATGTTTATTTTTATACAGTTTGATTTAATGATAGGACTCAAACGTGTAGGTGTGAACTAAAATATTATGACTAGTTTAGTGGGTTAAAACCCTGCATATTTTCAAGTGCGAATCATTTGCAACTTGATTACCACTTGTCTTACGGTGAAGGAAAACATCGTGAGGAATCCTGCATGTCTGAGAGAGAGTTAAAGTCCGCCTTCTCGCCCTTGGCCGTCGTTGTGGACTATGGTCTGATCCCGTTAAACTTTAAAGGGGCACAATTATATATTTTTTTATTTTCAGGATGACCAACCAAAGAAAAATAAACTACAAACAAAACGAACATACAAAAAGAGAAAAAATTTGGACGACTCACCATCAACCAGCCAAAAACCTAAGAATCGAATAGGCAGACCTTACAAGCCGAGAGAACTGACTGACATAGAAAAAGATTTATTAATAATTAAAAACGCAACAAATGCAATGTCTAGTGATTCAGAATGCAGTGGACGTCTCAGTAGTTTAGATAGTATGAAAGATAACAAAAATTTAAAAAGAAAAAAGATATTTGAAGATATATCCCCGAAAAGAATCAAAATGGAGTCGGAATGAATGTGAGTCAGATTCTAAAAATGAATCACAGTGAGTAGGAAAGAGTTGCAATGGATCAATATGAGTCTGAATGAGTCGGGTTGAATCAAATGAATTCGATTGTATAAATTATGGATTTATTTACGTGTATATAAACGCTTTACATATCAGCTGCTAATAAATACGTATTCAAATTAGTCTTGTGTTTTATTGTAATGATATATATATATATATATATATATATATATATATATATATATATATATATATATATATATATATATATCATTACTAGTTTTTATACATATAAATTTTTATTTTTTATAATACTATCTTGGGTTTAAGCGAATTCTCAAATATTCGCTTAAAAGCAAAATAAAAACGCCGAAAAAAATAGTTTCTATTAAAACTTATTTATTGCAACCCTATCCATTAATATAAAATTCCTTTATTATATTATATATAATCCTTTATTATATTATAACGTTTTTATATGCATATAATAATTTTAATTTATTATATGCATATAAAAACGTTTGCACAGTTCCTAACAAATATCTTTTTAAAAAGTGGCGCGTCTTAAGAACGTTAAGTCGAATTAAAAAATAAAGACCAAAAATCATAAGTTATGATTTTATAAACAAATTCGAACTTACGTATAACAGATAAAGTTATTTTTTAAACGAACCGTGTTTTTAAAATATTACGAAAAGAAATGGCTTTGAGTCAGGTAGAATATAAGCTACATAGAATAGAATCTATATTTTTATTTTGTAAGAAAATTTACAATTTAATAATATTACTGTAAAAATTTCTATTACCATTAGGGAAATGTGTTAAATTTATTGTAATGGCTTTACCATTAAATATTACAAAATTATTTTAAAGTAAAATTGAAACTCGACAGTGCATTTAATCCTTCCGAATAAAATATTAAGTAATACATTATTCGTTCTAAGTGAAAACAGGTTAATTTTTTATTTAAATATATTTAAATAAATGAAATTAATACTAAACAAAAATATAAAAAAGTGCAAAATGATAACGACTCCATTTAAATGAGAACAGAGTCATTATAAGTCGACTAAGTTTAGGAGATTGCGATATGCTAAGTGGGTATTAAAATTTGTCGTGTAGTAATATCGATAAGTATATGAAGTAAAAAACAAATTAAATGTGGAAAAATCAATATTATTTTTAAATGTAAAATTTTTTGAATGATTGGTATATATTTTGAGGGAGATCGTATAAAATATCAAGAACAAAATAAACTTGAGGCTGAATGGTGAATAAAAAAATACCACCCATTAAGTTGGATTACTTAAAATTATTTTCTTTTTAATCTTTAAAAAGTTTTTATTAAACATTATTGGAGTGCTTCGTAAAATTCGAAACACATTTAAGTGAGGATCATTAGATTTGTTTTATTTTTAGTCCAGCAGATACCATGTGCCTTTTTTCCTACGCTTTTAAAAAGAACCTACTTTTGCTGTCAAAACTTGATTTAAAAAAAATCGACTAAAAATAAAAAAAAATACGATTGACCTAAAATTACAACACTAAATTACGATTTGCTAGTGAGTAGGTACGTATTATGGAGACGTAATTAATAAATTTACGCAAAAAATAAACTTACGCAATTAAAAAATAAATACAATGTTAATAGTGATATAATCTATGATCGATAAATATTTGAAACAAATTTAGGTAGAGCACATCCATATTACTATTATGGAAATATTTATTTGATGACACGTTTGACTCAGTTTGTAGTGACTCTTCTTATTGTGCCAATGGTCTTAGGTTCGAGTCCCGCTGGGGGTATTAAATTGTGTGATGAGCACGAATGTTTGTATCTACTCCAGTCACGGATGTTTATATTTATAATATGTATATATTTAAAGTTTTGTGTGTATAGTATCAACTATCTAGTATCCATAACACAGACCTCTAGCTTACCATGGAACTAGATGGTGTTGTGTGTTAATGTCCCAACATATAATAATAATAATAAAATGGGTAATGTGCATACATCCCCACACAATATAAATACATAACTGTCGGGTAAAAATCAATCTCGATTTTCTCATGTACATTTTCAGTACAAGACACGTATATTAGTAATAACATTATCGCGAGGCAATCTCTTGCCGCGAGCGGTATAAAATACACCTACATTTTAGAAGAGAACGTAAATAAGATTTTGATATAAATTTATCTCTGTTCTCTTACCTATATTGCTGAGGTAATATCATTTTGTAATAAATAAAAAAAAATATATAACTTTTTAAATTATCGCGTTTCATAATTATATAATAATAACACTAAGGGACTTAACGCGTCAATTCGACTGACAGACAGACTGACTGTCAGTCTGCCCGTGATCACGGCTGGTGCAACCCAGTCGAAACGTCAGGAACAAGGTATAATATAGCCACTAACGAATTCACACGTTAAATCCCGTAGTGTAATTATTGTATAATAAAAAAATAAATTAATTAAAAAAAACCGACTGCGTTAAAAGTAAACTAAAAAGAAGAGAATAAGTCGACGAAGGAATATAGTACTATGCAGTCGGAGACATACATACCTACACGCAGCTATTCTAAAACATCTACGTACATATGTCTTCTCCGTCTCCGACTGTATAATAGATACCTAAGGTACCTATTATGTTCCTTCGTCAACTCGTTCTCGTCTTTTAGTTCACTTTTTATGCAGGGTATTTTATTTTTGTAAATATTGTTTTTATTTACAGTTTTTTAGTTTTGGTCAGTTAGACATTTTTAGACAATCGGCGAAAATCGACATAAAATCATATAAAAGTGGCTACCCACTTACGGTGACATAGCCTATAACACTCGCCATATTGAGGCGAATCAACGCATAAATCATCAAAATAGGTTAAGCCGTTTAGTAATTACGAGGGTACATAAGACCGCACATACATACATACAGGTCAAACACCTAAACCTCCTTTTGACTTCGCCGCAGTCGGATAAGTAGCAAGTAAACATAATAAACTCAAAGTATTAGAGAGCACACAACTAGGTATGGTTTATGTGCGTCATGTAAATTTAATATTACAATATTTCACGTCGAAGGTGTTACTATCTCTTGCAGCTACATTACGTTCAACGACTGTGTGAAAAGCTCGATTGGTATTTTCGCGGTAAGGTTAGGTGATTAAATATTGTAACAGAATAGTAAATCATGTTTTCTTAGATTTACGCGAATATTTGACATTTTAAATAAAAAAACTAGTTGGTTCCCAACGACCAACGTTTCGAATGCTTTATAGCAATCATGATCATGTTAGAGACTAAGGGATTAGATGTCTCAAATGCATTATATCCATAATATAATAAGGCATATTAAAAATAAGGTAGGTGTGGGAACTAAACATTAAAATAAATCCGCCAAAAAAAACTGGAAATATAGATTTATTTAAAGTAGTAAATTATGCTTAAAAACAGCATTTCGATCGGAGACCATCATTTAGTGTAGAATGACGAGACATGAACGTTTTTTATTAAAATATTTTTATTTCTGTACTTCTATATAATTTTTAATATGTGTATGTTGGAAAAAGTAAATTAGAAGAAAGTTATCTATATAAGGCAGAGGTAATCTAGTGGTGAGGCGTTTGTTTGGCAAACCAAGTCAAGCAGGTACAAATCCTTGGTCTTGAACCTCTGATATTTTCATATGAGAATCATTTTCAATATGATTATCACTAGTGTTACGGTGAAGTAAAACATTGTGAGGAAACGTGCATGTCTGAGAGAACCTAACAAATTTTCGATAGACGTGAAGTCCGTCAAACTGTACTTGGCTAGCGTGATGGACTATGGTCTAATCGCTCTAGCCCTGAAGTGAGACCCGTTCCCAGTAGTGGGACAGCAAAACGGGCTAAGCAAACAGGATATACATATACATACATACGTACAGTATGCAGTATACCTATTTATGATTTGAAAGATTTCATCTCGGCATATAAGCAATTATTGCATTTATTTTATCGATATCGAAATATATTGCATTTATGGGAATATACGAGAATCAAGTTAAAATTTGCAGACGCAGATATTATGTCAAAGGACGGCTTCACATGATTAGGAACGATTGCATTAAAAAAAGGATTATCCTTCTGAGAATGTTTGAAGAGAAAATATATAGCTTTTGCTGACTTTTGAAAACGTCTTTTAGTGAAACTAATTTCAATATACGACAGAGGTTTATTAATTTTCTTGAAGAAGTTTTAGAATGTACAATTTCAGTTTTGATATTTCTATCTACATTCCAGGCTCTGCCCACGCCTAAACATCCTTAAAACTTGTTTTTTACGAACAAATTTTCTTCTAACTAAATATTGTTCTTTAAAAAAAAAAATAATCAACGTCCTTTTATTTGTCTGTTTACGATCGTATGGCTTCAATTAATTGTATGACAATTTTAACTTACAGAAAGATAACCTTATATAGGAGCTATTTTTTTGTATTGCTTCGTGGATTTATACTCTTTTGTTCCCGAGGTTACAAAATTGTCTCGAGAAAGACTGTGAATCTGACATATCTGAGAAAATAATCTTATTTAAAACTAGCAGACCCCGCGGCTTCGCTCGCGCTAAAACTATAAAGATAAACTCTTTGCCATTATGCTATTAATAATAATGTATGGAAGTCTGTCCGATTTGTTGACATTTATGATTACTGCTCCGCTCCCTTGGGTAGTAGCATGATTATATATAGCTTATAGCCTTCCTCAATAAACGGGCTACATATTGCAAAAAGAATTTTTCAAATCAAAGTAGTAGTTTCTGAGATTAGCGCGTTCAAACAAACAAACTCCTATCTCTATAATATTAGTATAGATGTCTATTCGCGTAAATCTAACAAAGTATTAAAATAACCTAACAAAAGAACCAATCCTAACAAATGTAGGAAAATAAATTTTTATTCTGTATAATATATATATATATATATATATTATATATATATATATATATATATATATATATATATATATATTATAAAATATAAGTTTTGGTAATGGCCTCCTTAAGCTCTCGTCTCAACTCGCTAACAACTCGGGTCAAGAGCGACAATTTGTGTATTCCACAATGTTTTCTTTTGAATTGTTGATGTTTTTGAATTGAAACAAGTTATTATATTTATTCTTGACTAATAAGTTTTTAACAAATATTTTATTAAATTTAGTTTTCCATAGTCGACTGATTTTGGTGAAAAAGATTTCAAATTAAAGTGACTTTTGATTTGATTTTATATTTTTACTAGAAACTCACCCTCTCTCCACTCGGCTTCGCCCCCAGGTACATTTTAACGGTTAGTATAGATTCCCAGATATGAAATATTTTCTCGCAGTAAAAAGTATCCTATAGTTGACCCGGATAACCAGCTAACATTATACCAAGTGTCATCAAAATCTGTCCAGTGGTTTTCTCGTGATGCGTTCCCAGACAGACAGACAGAAATACAAAAATTAAAAAAATGTTATAGGTTCGGCATCTCTATCGATAACTATTTCAATAAAATTTTCCAAAAAATATTATACGTACAGATTCGACTCAGAATTTTATTATATGTACCTATAGATATAGATAATATTTTTTTCTAAACAATTTTTATCAGAATAAAATTTATGTTGTCGTCTCTGTAATGTTCATGCAAACAAAATAGTTATATTTATATATTTTGACTTCCCGGGAGTCTCTCCCATGGACATGATTGCTGTAAAGCATTCGAAACGTTGGGAGCCAAAAACTAAAATAAATCCGCGAAAATAACCGAAAAGATGGTTTTATTTAAAATATTTATAGTAAACTAGCGACTGACCCTCGCTTCGCTCGGGTTTGTCCCTGGCTTGCTTCCCAATACAAACTTTCGTCCCCATTTTCACCCCCTTAAGGGATGATTTCCGGGATGAAAAGTCCTCTGTCCTTTCCAGGGTCTCAAACTATCTTCTTACCAAATTTCATCTAAATCGGTTCAATAGATCCAGAGATTACCCCCTACAACGCCACAAACTCACAAAATTTACCTCTTTATAATATTAGTAGGTATAGATTGTATAATAATGTAGATTAAACATATAATTATAATAATTTTAACCTATTCGGCTCGCTTACTTTATTCATATATTATTCCTGAGGATCGTAGCGTTATGGTATATACTTAGTCTATAGCCATCCTTAATAAATAAGCCATAAAGTGCAAGGACAATTATCATATTTGACTCGTAGTTCCAGAATTAAGCACATTAAAATTAGAGATAAGAAGATTTTAGCTTTTTAATATTAGTATAGAGTAGAAATTGTGTTGCTATTTAAATACATACATATTATAAATATAAACACCCATGACTGGAATACAAGCATTCTTGCTCATCACACAAATGCCCCAGCGGGACTCGAACCCGCGAAAACTGGCACAGCAAGTAGGGTCTTACTCTCACTACAAACTGAGTCAAACATATCGTCATAATATTATAAACCGATAATTGTATTTATACAAAGTAATATAAAAATATATATGTACAATGTACATATCTTTTCAGTTGGTTAAATAGTGTAAACTATTGTTAACTAAACGCATTATAAGCCAGATTTTTTATAAGCTAGGTTAAAAATTGCGAACAGTAACTTTGTATTTTGAATTGAAATCGCACGAGTGGTCCTTCGAGCCCGATAACAGCAGGTCAAGAGACTTGTCGTTCCGCAATCGTGGCGCGATAAAACAAGAAATGGTTTCATTTCCTACAAAATATAGCTTTTTCATAGCTTTTACGCAGCATTAAATGTTTTGTTTTAAATATTTAAGCTTGGTGAAGGCTTCGCTGTTACTTTTTATTATAATATAGTAGTCACAACTTTGGTTACCGCGATTAACTTGCAAAGCTCTGCTTTCAGTATATTTGTATCGGATTAGTAGTTCCGAGATTTGCGCGATCCAACAAACAAACAAACAAACAAACAAAAAACAAGCAAACACTCTCTCTCTCTTAATAATATTAATATAGATTCGATATCGAAAAAAAGCACAGGCGTTAATAAGTAAATACTATATTATTATACTTCTTCTATCCCTAGGAATCTAAAGAAGATAGAGAATTTAATACAAACAAAAATTCATTTGTCATATTAGGCAGAAGGTACTCTTAAACTCTACATTTCGTAATTTCAGTGCTTATTTGTCTAAACGATCAATTTACCGAAAGAGTTTTAAGACAGAATTATTGACTTTTAAATATTAATTCTATACTTATCTACTTTAATAAAGCCGTAAAATTATATATGTATACAAATCTTAGAAAACAAAACTTCGTTTTTTTTTTAAATAAAGGAAAAAACACGCTACTGTAAAGAACAACAAGTATTATACTGCCGTCATAAGAAAGAAGGCCGTAACTTTGTCAAATTTGATTCGAGATATTTGAAGATTTGTCTCACTACTACTTAAAAATCACCACTAGTTTTTAAGTAGTTACGATTAAAATGCTTATGGTGTCTCCGGATTCATAAGACTTAGAGGTTTATGGCAAGACTCAAGTACATTTTTTTTGCTGATTTCGAATCGGCATATACGTCATTTTTGACTAAATTGTTACATACGGCCATCTTTCTTATGACGGCAGTATTGGTAGTTTAACCAAATAACCACTAAAGCGATGACTTCCCTTTAATGAAGTAAAACAACATCTAACATCAAATAGTACATTTTAACATCGTTTAAAAGTCTTAAGATAAGCAATTGAACTTGCGCTTCGTATAATTAACAGTATTAATTTATCGTACGCAAGTTTCGGCGAATACTTTAGTAACATCGATGTATGTGTCGTGGGTTCGTGGATGTGGTATTAAATGCTTAAAATATAAGTAGATTGATTGATTGATTTATCTACTCAAGCGCGTACAACCGTTATGGGCACGGAAGATATACCCTAATTAAGTTCGATAAGTTTATCGACATGTTACATCTAATCTATACTCATATTATAAAGAGATAAAGTTTGTGTTCCCCATATTCCTCTACGCTTCGGAGACGTGGACCCTGCGAGAAAGTGAGAAGAAGAGAATAGACGCTCTTGAGATGTGGTGCTGGAGAAGAATGTTGAGAGTGTCTTGGAACGAATTCCGGACTAATAAGTCCATTCTCGAAGAACTTGGCATCAAGCAACGTCTATCCTCCACTGTAAAGTCTCGCATTCTCACTTTTTTTGGTCATGTAACAAGACGTGATGATGTTTCGATTGAACGTTTAGTGGTTCAAGGAAGAGTAAAGGGCACTAGAGCACGTGGCAGAACGCCCATGAGGTGGACAGACCAAGTGAGGGCTGCGATAAATGTTCCCTTACACGAATGCACGAAGAAAGCGGCTGTTAGAGAGGAGTGGCGACGAAGAGTTTAACGGCTTAGAAGAAAGTTTGTGAGTTTGTGAGATTGTAAGTTTGTGACGTTGTTGGGAGTAATCTCTGGATCTATTGAACCAATTTAGATGAAATTTGATAAGAATATAGTTTGAGACCCTGGGAAGAACATAGGATATTTTTTATCCCGAAATCATCTCTTAAGGGGGTGAAAATGCGGATGAAAGTTTGTATTGGGAAGCAAGCTAGGGACGAACCCGAGCGAAGCAAGGGTGAGTCGCTATTGCCTTAATAAAGGAAAAAAAGCTTTTTTACAAATATGTAGGTCAGCGTAAATACTGCGGAGAAATTGTTTTATTTACTATCCTGAGTAAAGCACATTTATAGAAATTTAATATATCGATCATAAGTCGCTACTCTGATACGCACTTAACCATTTTTTGGGTTGCTGTGACCACAACCTTTACCTTTTGAGGACTGAATCCGCGCTTGCACTTACTGCCTAGTTAGTTTTGCGGCTAGTATGAATGGCCATATATTTTTTATTGAGTTTGTCAATGCCTTTTTTGATCTTTTTACTTATTTTGCTGTGGTTTTGTTTCTCTTTATTCTGAACTAGCATTGCCCGCGGCTCTGCCCGCGTTGAGATGACCAAAAACCAAATTCTTAGGTTTTAAATATAGGCTTAGTTACAATTTTATTATATTTATAGATGTATTTTTCTTTTTTCCTCTATTATCGAATAGAATATTAGATTGTAATTAGATTGTAACATATGTATTTCTATCTAACTAAATGTAAACAGTTACATTCTTGCAGAGGTCATGGTTTAGAACCCCAGTCCCAGTCAAGCGGCCAAGGCGCAAGATTGACAATCACAGGGGTCCGGATTCGAATCCTGGTCGGATACAAAGTTTTTACTTCCAATTTTTTTGTTTTTTTTTTGTATTTATTCAAATTTTTTTTTTTTTTTTTAAAGAAAACTGTACTTTTGGCCATAAACTGCGAGCGAAGCTCGGTCGCCCAGGTACTGAAATATTTATGAGACCATTTTGACCATTTACTTATGACAGCAACATTTTGCATGCCATATCCATTATTTTGCCTTTTCGAAATATAAAGTTAAAACATGTCACAGGAACTTCGTGAGAGCTGTAGAGATAAGACTGAAGTAAAATTTATTTATGTAGAATTCTTTATATCTTGAGTATATTAATTAAAAACAAGCAATTTAACTTCATTTTTTTTTATTCATTTATACTTCTAATCCATTGAATTCATAGAATAAAAAAAGATAAAAGCCATTCTCTTTAAAAAAAATAGTGATGCAGTGATGGAGGAAATTATAATACCATTTCAGGCTTCATTTATTATATTCTGTACGCTCCGTCTATCTTATTGATTTCAATGTTTATTTTCTTCTTCACACGACCATAGTATGAAATAGACTCAAGATGTAGTTACTTTGTAACTGTTAACAATCACTAAGAAGTAGAAGTATACTGAAAGTTTAAATTAAATTCATTTTTTTTTAACTTTGTTATTACAAATGATTATGATTATATTAATGACTAGCATTGCCCGCGGCTCCGCCCTCGTTCAGATTACCAAAAACCAAATTCTTAGGTTTTACAAAATATTAGTATACTCTTACATTGCAGTTTTTGTATTTTTTCTCAGAAATGAGATATTTTCCCGCGGTAAAAAGTATAGTATATGTTGACCCGGATAACCAGCTATCACCATACCAAATTTCATGAAAACCTCTCCAGCGGTTTTTCCGTGATGCGGTAACAGACAGACAGACAGACAAAAATTCTAAAAACAATAGATTCGGCCTTTATATCGATAATAATGTCTATTTCAACAAGATTTTCCAAAAAATATTTAATGTACAGATTCGGGTGTTACAATTTTATTATATGTATAGATTATTTTAATAATCATGGTTATATTAATGATTATTTTTAACCAACTTAAACGGAGGATTTGTTTGTGTGTATATTCATGTGTGCATACACGCACACATATATCTACACAAACTTTCGCTTTTATAATACTAGTGTGATTTCCCAATAGCTGTAGCCGTCTTATAATTGTGTAGTTCCAAAAAGTAACAAATACATATATGTATGTATATAGTATGTATCTACATAATTACATATGTTTGACGACACGTTTGGCTCAGTTTGTAGTGACCCTATTTGCTGTGCAAACGGTTGTGGGTTCGAGTCCCGCTGGGGGAATTTCTTTTGATAAGTGTATAAATGTATAAATGATCTATGTAGTATAAATGATCTATAAACACATCCATGACTGGAAAGTCATGGATGTGTTTATATTTATAATATGTATGTATTTAAAGTTATATATGTGTAGTATATTAACTATCTGGTATCCATAACACAAGCCTCGTAGCTTACCATGGAACTAGATGGTGCATGTGTCCCAGCATGTTTATTTATTTATTATTTATATGTAACTAGCGTTTCCCAACGGCTCCGTCTGCGTAGTTCAATTTTGTGTCACTATATCTTTATAAATTATAGCCTATATGTTACTCTGACGTATAAGCTATATTTCTATAAAGTTTCATCCAAATCCGTTCTGTATTACTGTAAAAGTTTCGTCAAAATCTATTTATTAGATTTGGATAATCTTTCGCGTTTACTATATTAGCAGTAATTTACTTCCTTACGCATACTAAATTTATTTCAACAAGTTACGTCACGGGCGCTACTAAACGTAGCGAATGCGTGTCTCTAGCGAGAAATAAATCCATATATTAAAAGTATCTAAACTTCCTAACTTACAGCAATTCCACGATAACGACATCATAAATTTCAATACGTGCTTTAGCACCTTCTCCTCCACTTTCAATATATTCAAAGTAAAACCAGCAATATTAACAATAATGAATATACAGTTATATATAAATGCGTACCACACGAATACATGCAGGATATCGAATTTTGACTGAAATAAAACGTGTTAGAGTCGATTTAAATTTGAATAATCGATATTTATTAGTTAATCAACAGATAAATAAAATTTAATTGTCTGTTTGTAATGTCAAAAAACAGTTTTTTTACCTAAATGTATACTAAACTATATACGGTACTTATAAGAAAAAAATATTTTTTATCGTTTTGTACGGTTTATCTCAAAATCTCCTCGGTGCTAATATGATAGCTAATGTTATAAGAAGTAACTTGGCTATTTTAATTTCGGAAAAAAATTAAATTTCCGCTCAAAATAATTAAAACGGTTTCAGTAACTCTATTTTATAAAGCATCAATTCAAACTAAAATTTTATACAACTCGAGTTCAGAGTTAGTGAGTTTAGAGTTGTAGAATATTGCTATAAAATAATATAAGCAACAAAAACTTATGCATCCAATAACAGACCGGGCCCGGTGCTTCTTAACTTTGCTGATCGGTCTTAGCTGGCGCTTAGGACTGTTATATGATAGAAAACCGACTGCGTAAAAAGCGAACTATAAATATGGGAACAAGTTGACGAAGGAACAGTACAGTACGCAGTCGAAGACATACACGCAATTATTATAAAACATATATATATATATATATATATATATATATATATATATATATAGATATTCGCCGCATGGCTTCCCTACTAGTTTCCCTACTAAATTTTTAATATTATTGGTTGAGCTTATTGTTTAAAACCTTGGATTTTCATTATTTCATATACCATAATAATTATGTTTCTCAAATCCTACACCAAAAAATAGAATTCCACATGCTAACATAAGAAGTGTCGCAATCAATTCATAAAATATTTTGCCACTTAGGAAAAAAACACCATTTTTATCCGATGAAAAGTCCGACATAACTTTATCTGCTGACTGTATTTGTAGCATTGACCATACCTAAAACATAATTATACTAGTAACCCATACACGATACAATGGTTGTACTCCAACATGGATGTTTATAATATGTACGTATTTAAATTTATATAAAATGTGTAGTGCATCAACTATCTGGTATCCATAACATAAGCCTCGCACTTTACCATGGAACTAGAGAGTACAAACATTTGTGCTTATCACACAAATAATTAAATTTAACCCATCTATACCCAACGTATGTGAATGGAATGTAAACTAATTAATAAATATTTTTTTTACTATAATTTTCTCTTTTTGGATGTATTTATAAACGTAATAAACAATGAAACCAATAAATATGCTTTTATTTTTACCTTTGGAAATTAATGGGTTAATGTGTCCAGCGGAACTCGAACCCGCGACCGCTGGCACAAATAGAGTCACGACAAACTGAGTCAAACGGATCGTTAAAGTTTAAAAAGAAATGAAGAATATAATTTCGAAACAAGTAAAAACACGCGTTTGACCAACTCTTCATAGCCCAAGCACTCTACACTATCCATATTCTGGCTCCATCATTAGACAAACTTGATAGTGCTAAGTTATTGTATGATTAATGCTATGTATTCACGACTAACACGATCAAATACCTTTATTGATTTGATTTTAATATTTTTTTCTTTAATATATCCTACAATTATAATTGTATTGTATTGTATTCAACCCTTCTTAACGTCCCACTACTGGGCACGGGCCTCCCTTCAATACGAGGGGGATCAGACCATAGTCCACCACGCTGGCCAAGTGCGGGTTGGCAGACTTCACATGTCTTTCGAAAACTTGTTAGGTTATCTCAGACATGCAGATTTCCTCACGATGTTTTCCTTCACCGTAAGACAAGTGGTAATCATGTTGAAAATGATTCTCACATGAAAATATCAGAGATGCGAGACCCGGGATTTGAACCCGCTTCACTCGGTTACCCAACCGACCGCGTTACCACTGGGCTACCACTGCCTTTTATTACATTATAATTATCATAAAGTCAAAAATAAACAGGCCTAATATAATCCTGAATTCAAAAAAGTGAGACTTAAGTAATGACACTTAAGGGAGTCTATCTCAAATTATAAGCAGTTTTTCAACAGTAAACGTAATAAAGTTTTGAATAGAAGTTAGCATTTTGTCGTTAGCCCGAATAAGTAGCGTCTAGAGAGCAATAATTACTCAGTAGCACAAAATGTATGAGGAACATTATTGTACATACGAGTAGTATATTTATACCAATGTATATTTAAATAAGTAAAAATTAAACTAATATTTAAAATGCAAAAATGGGTTCTATTAATATATTTTTTTTATGGATTAATGTTGCTTCTTTATTGCGAGAAAGGAGGATATAGCAAAAAAAAAATTAGTTTTTTTTTCATGTCCCATTGTTAGGTATGGACCTCCCTTTAATGTGAAGGGGATCAGGCCGTAGTTCAACTCGCTGGCCAATTGTGGTTTGCCAGAGTTCACAATATTCTTGATAACTTAAAATATATGTTCTCTCAGATATGCAAGCTTATTCATAATGTGATCCTTCATCGTATCAAAAATGAAAATTATATGGTAAAAATGTTTCAGAGTCAGGCAAAGTTGCGTGACCCGAATTTAAATCAGCTTCAATTTTTCAAATGAACGTTTACCGCGTTTTACCCACATATAAACTTCGCATATAAATTTACTTATTGGATATTAGAAAAAGTAATTATATAGCTAATATACATAGTATATTTATAAGAAAATCTGGACTTCATTATTGGCACTATTGTTATTGTACTTACTATTAATAATTATAATAATGCGAAAGTTTGTTACATAAAACCTAAGTGCACAAGCCATAGGTGTTATGGGCAACAGGTACCGCTTTTCATCAGGTGTGCTGTCTGTTTATCACTGAGCAACATAAAAAAATCTGAACTCCATTCATACATATTTTGTCATATGTAATACTACATTTTTAATATTATATAAGAAAAAAACATCTACCAGGTTAGATAGAATCTATATCTAACCAAAGTGACAATCCCGATGGCTATAACTGCACCCTTCAATGGAACACACCCGCAGCACTTCGTTTTAAATCCAAGGCTGTCTACCGGCGAGCATCTTATCGGTTCCACTGTGTAATTGTCCATAGGAGATGGGCTTTGACAGAATTTATACCTGAAAAGTTGACATGAGATTCATTTGATGGTTTGATGGACCTGTTCCTGCTAAAAGTAAAATATTTATGGGACTTATTATAAATACCCATCCCCACTTTAACCTCCCTAAGGGATGATTTCCGGAATAAAAACGTTCAAACTATTTTTTTATCAAATTTCATCTAAATCGGTTCAGTGGTTTCGGAGCTTACTCGGTACAAGCAAACAAACAAAAATCTTTCCTTTACAATATTAGTATAGATACATTTGTATGTGTGTGAGCGTGTGTGCATATGTGTATTTGTTACTCCTTCGTGTTGAAACGGCTCTAGGGATTTGGATGGAATCATGCACTCAGATAAACTTTTCGAAACTCTTCGGAACGTACTGATGAACCTAGCACTTTTGATAAGGAGAATTTGGATTTTTATTATTATATTTTACTTATTTTTAAGTAATTACTAATCCAATTATATTTGTATTGGGACTGAAATAATCAAGACAACTCCAGATACAACTAAATAGGCTAAAATGTCTTTCTAGCGAAGCATGAAAATGTAATTTAATAAAATCTAGTGTTCGTCTAGTGGTCGAAATTCTACCATAATTTTTTTTATAGATAACACTAAAGCTTGAATATATATATATATATATATATATATAATATATATATATATATATATATATATATATATATATATATATATATATATATATATATATATATATATATATATATATATATATATATATATATATGTATAGACTAGCGACTCACCCCCGCTCCGCTCAGGTTCATCCCTGGGGTGGGGTCTGGGAGGACCACCCTTATCCTTATCACTTAGGGGTATGGAAAATAGATAGTAGCCGATTCTCAGACCTACTGAATACGCATATAAAATTTGGTAAAAATCGGTAAAGCCGTTTCGGAGGAGTACGGTAACTAACATTGTGACATGGAAATCTTTATATATATAATTCTTCTGTGAGTGTGTATGTCACTGAACTTCTCTCAAACGACTGGACCGATTTTGATGAAATTTTTTGTGTGTGTTCAAGGGGATCTGGGAATGGTTTAGATTCACAATTTTGTCCAAAAAGTTTGAAATTTTCAAATTAAAGACGTGTAGACAGGACAACGTCTGTCGGGTCCGCTAGTTTTATATATAAGATAAAGCATCTGATCATACCTAGAGGATATCATTATATATATACTATTTGGCAGCGAAAATTGATTTATTCTCGTAATATCTAGAAACTGAAATATTAATTTGATAAACTGATCGAGTTCGGAGAATTTCCAAACTATTTCGAGATTTCTATTTCAGGTAATCGTGTTAAGTCATGACTCAATTTGCTTAAAAATGATCATTATACTATACTATATATTACGGTGGTCTTAAAACAAGTTACAGTTAAAACGTTTTAATTTACCAATTTAGTTTTTTATTTTTGACACACTATTTCACAAAAAAATCAACAAATCGAAGTAACTTTTTAGATAAAAAGTTATAATCAACAGATAGCATGAGAATTAGAAACAGTAGCTCTGTATCTATATATAAGAGTATAATAAAATTCTGAGTCGAATCTGTACATTAAGTATTTTTTGAAAAATCTTATTGAAATAGTCATTAGTATCGATATAGAGGCCGAATCTATAGTTTTTAGAATTTTTGTCTGACTGTTTGTCTATCTGGGAACGCATAACGAGGAAACCACTAGACAGATTTTGAAGAAATTTGGTATAATGATAGTTGGTTATCCGTGTCAACAAATAGGATATTTTTTACTGCAGGAAAATATCTCATCTTTGAGAAATCTATACTAAACGTTAAAACGTTCCTAGAGCGAATGCGAGCGAAGCCAGGGTGAGTCGCTAGTAAGTAAATAAAAACGGAGTATTGATATTATAAGAATTTTGTATAAGTAATAATCAGCTAGCTTTTTATAATAATGCCTATCGTTGCGGTAAAACTTCAACAAAAAATATAAAAGGTACCAACGGTTTTATGAAACACATCTCTTTTCATACTCCAGTGCTTATTTTAAGTCGCGTTTCAGAAAACTTTCATGGCATTGTGTTTTATACAAGAAATAAAACGGCTCTACCATTCAATATTCTTTAAAGGTTGTATTCACTTCGTACATTTTTCTGACATTTGATTAAATATAAGAGAAGATTAAAAATTATTTATGATTTGTGACATTTTAGATGTGCTTTCAGAAAAGGTTATAGCTAAGCTTTTTTTTTCATGGCGTAGGCGTAATAAATTGTCTTCTAATAGCAAGCTCAAGAAATCATTTAAAATAATTATTCGGAGCTTAGAGATGTTTTTTTTTTGAAGTTTGTATGATGGATATGTATCGGCGGATTGGTTGGTATAAATAACTCTAATTATTAATTCTAAAAAATATATATGAAAATTGTTTTAAGTAAAACTATCTTTTCCAATTTTTTCGTGCAATTATTTTGATCTTTGGTTCCTAAAAACAAAAAAGATTGTTTTATTTAAAATGTTAAATATTTGCGTAAATCTAAGGCAGTGGTAGCCCAGTGGTAACACGCTCGCTTGGGAAACCGAGTGAAGCGGGTTCAAATCCCGAGTCTCGCACCTCTGATATTTTCATGTGCGAATCATTTCCAACATGATTACCACTTGACTTAACGGTGAAGGAAAACATCGTGAGGAAACCTGCATGTCTGAGAGAACCTAGCTAGTTTTCAAAAGACATGTGAAGTCAGCCACTCCGCACTTGGCCAGCGTGGTGGACTATGGCCTGATCCCCCTCGTACTGAAGGGAGGCCCGTGCCCTGCAATGGGACGTTAAAAAGGGCTGAATACAAATCTAAGAAAGTATTAATATGACAATCGAATCATAATGTGTCAAAGGCACACGTAACATACCAAACAAAAAAACAGACCGAATGAGTCTTCCTCCATTAGAAGTTACCAAACACCAAAATCTAAGAAACTAAAGCTTTCATAACAAGAAAAAGCCTTACAATTATACACGTTGTGTTTGTGAAGACCTGAGATTGAAGTGCTGATTTTGTCTGACTGTTAACTGAACCAAATTAGGTTTTCTTTATCAAACGAAGAAGATTAGACTTACAGAATGATTTGCGGATTAAAAATGACGCTTTACGCACAAAAATGCTCCTTTGAATGTGTTATGAATACTTTTTATACTCGTATATACTTTGTAATTTAAAAAAAATCTTATGTTCGATTCTCATGTTGACATTCATTCATTCATATCTTTTCAGTTAATAAAAAATGGTTTTTTTTACTAAATTTCAAAATCACCGCTCAATCTCATTCGTGTCTTCCTCACAAAACGTGACACTGGCAATAAATGGATTACGTCTGTTAACGCAACTATAAGCCATTACATATAGAAAAAAATATCTTATGATTTTGTGAATTGAATTTATTTTAGAATGGTAATTAATACAAAAAATTAAAAAGCCTTTTGCTTCCTGTTTACAATCATGTAGTTTAGTTTTAGGAAATACATATAGATATATTTATAATGTCAGAAAATTCTCAGGTGAAGGCCTTTTACAAAGTTTGCCATTTCTCTCGAACCTGTGCTATAAGGTGCCATGCTGAATGGTAATTATCGATTTGCAAGTATTGTTTACATTGTATTTTTGTGAGATAGATATTAACTACTATCTAGCTTCCCCATACAAACTTTCATCCCCATTTTCACCCCCTTAAAAACGGATACGGTACGGGATAAAGACGATGTCACTCCCTCACTTTTCATATCATGAGATTTAAAAAAAAACTTATATTAGTAAAAAAAAAAAATTATTTTTCTCTATAAGTAGGTACAAAGCTTGTCCTGACAATAACAAACACAAAAAAAAGAATTATCCAATTTGGTGCATTCGATCGGAAGTTATGCGCGTACATACATTTCGGTGATTCTTTATTTGTATACATTTTAACCCTAAAAACCTTTGTCGTTCGGTAGCTCTATCAGAGCGGAGTCTACAAGACTACTTGCATGTTCAAACATTATATATATATATATATATATATATATATATATATATATATATATATATATATTATACAAAACAGTTTATTACCTTTATCTCTCTGTTTATCAACCGATTTTCTTTGTTTTGTTTAGTACCTATTGACGAGGTTTAATTTTATCCATAAAAAATATTACAGTCAATTTTCAATCGCTGGGCGTACACTAGTTTTTGGGAATAAACTAATGAATGCTTTTTTAAATATATTATTTTGGCCTAAGACTAAAAAAAGCTAAGCAAAATATATTAGAAAAATTGAAACGGACCGAAAGTTTCACTTCAATCTTCTTTTATCCATTTTGTATGTCGCGAGGGTCATTTAAAATGAAAAGCCGATGACATTTCAGGTACTATATCTTCTCTAACTTCTTAGAGCGTTTATAAAAGTAAAACAAACATGTTATTTAAACAGCGCGGTACCTGTTAGATGGCTTAGTGTGGCCACTTGCGATGAGAGATCTCTTGACCTCTATATGACAGGGTTGACGCTTAAAAGTTTGCCATTTTATAGCTTTTATATGATTTGTGGTATTTTATTTCCTTTGAAGCTCCTAGGAGAAAAAACGGCATTGTTGTTTTATCATTTTGGTTCGCATGATTTTTCCACTAGAGGGCGTTAATTTTTTTTTTACATAAGCTGGCATGATAGAAGCAAAAATGTACGTTTCCAACGTATGCGTAGTGCAATTAGTTACTTAATATTCATCATCGACTTATTAGAAATGCACAGTGCTATTTGCTAATAAATTAAACTGGAGTAGTTTTGTAAGCACGAATGTTCTGATAGTTTGGTGAGATGTAGTAACATTAAGTCTTTGATTTTGTGATGTCCGTAAATTTTTATTAGCGATAATGATTAAGAAGGTCATATAGTTTAAGCCTGGTAACTCGTTTTTACCAAGTCTTTTTTTGGAAAATTATCTTGGTTTTCTATAAACGAATTGAATTACAATTGAGTATAAAATTCATCATACATCTAGAAATCTAGCTTAATTATTGTTTTTTCTATGTTATTATGTATAATTGTTACCTTTATAATATAAAACTTAAATATTTTTTAATTCTAACTACTTTCTTAGAAAAAAATATAAAAAGGCACATTTCCTTTTGGTTATGTTCAATGATTTCGTCACTATTTCAGAAGCTAGATTATAAAGAGTAATGGTTTCTTATGGTCCTGGACGGTAGCCAGATGCTGTTCCTAGCGGCATGAATTTCAATTTGTTACATTAACAGACCATTTACATATCACTTTATTGACGTTATTGCTGAACATGCCTTTCTTAGGATGAAGATTTATATAAAACTATAATTTTCTTTTATATATATGTATAATCGTGTAACGAAAACATTCAGACATGGCAATTGTGTTGAACGAGTGGAGTGAGACAGCAAAAAGCTCCTGATTTTCATACGCAAATTAATTAGTCGGGAGGTTATTTTTAATGTGATGGATAAATAAAACTGTAACTTACCATGAAATGCCACTACAACATTTTAACTTAGAAACCTTTCACCGTGTAAAATCGTATTGTCTTTTTAAATAATAGCGAACTAAATTAAAATTATTATCCTTAATTAAGTAATTTTAACTTTTTAAATTACACATAGAACAATTATGTGGCTCAAATAATTAATACTATATTTTATATTTTTCTTTATGGTTATAAATATAATAATGGCAACACTAAATATAGATTACTAATTAATATTTTTAAATTGTAATAATTATAAGAATAACAGCAAAAATTAAATAAATAATATTCAATATTCAATTATAAAACTATTAAAATTGTTGACTGGAAGAGATCTCTTCTAGAGATAAGTCCACCTTTGCTAACTAATTTTATTGTTTGTTACTCTCTGTATTTTACATATAAGTGCAATAAAGAATAGTATATAAAATTATAAAAATGTTAAAGTTAAAAAATATTGTAAGGTAATTGGTGCAATTTTCATTTTGTTAACTGTGGGTGGCTGTCTGTAACAACTATACCTTCGAGACATGTAACACGTCAGTCTCTCCCGTGACCATGAATGCTGTAAATCATTCGAAACGTCGGCAACCAAAAATCCAAATAAATCCACGAAAAAATCCGAAAAGATAGTTTTATTTAAAATGTCAAATATTCGCGTAAATCTAAGAAAGTATTATAAAATCATACTATTGACAACCCCTGTATTTGGCGGGATTTCGCTTAAGATGAAAAACGATAACTTACTGTGTGGACTTTTATATTGTAGTAATAATATCATTTTGTTATTACTTTTTGTGATAAACTGCCAACCCTGTTATTTCTCACGTCGATTGTGAAGAATACTGAATTTCCAACCTTGTTTTCTTTAGTCTATCAACCCTCAAAAATAGATCACGTATCGATCTCATAGCTACTGTGAAATAGTTTTTAGTGGTTGCGGTAAATAAAATATAAACTTTGGTGAAGGTTTGTTGGCAACGAATCGAGATATATCTAGCTGTTATCTTTTTAGGGCTCCGTAGCCAAATTGCAAAAACGGAATTCTAATTATTTTCCTTATGTACGTCTGTTCGTTTGTTATATTTGTTTTATTTGGAGACTATTAGAGCTTCTCACCTGAGATTTAGTAAGTGGAAGCCTTAAGTAAACCACTGGACAATTCTGCCGTTAAATTACGATAAATGTAATAATAGGGACGGCGTTCCATACATGTAATTTGATAAAATATGAGTTGATATGGGGTATAGAGTGTGGGGTTACCTCTTTATAGGTCTTTTAGATATGTTTCTTAGTGACTTTTTGTTCAAGTTAATATGTCAAGTAATACATTTCTAAAGCCGTAAACATTTTCGGCATCTAACATTACGTTATAAGTTTTATTCAGCTTAAAGAAAAAAAAAGTTTTACCTACCTATTAGTACCTATCAGCATATCAGCAGTTATAGCTTTTAAAAGAGCAATTATTATACATACAAAAACGATGCGATCGGAGCCATGAGATTCTACGATATAAATTAAAATCCATTTTCATAAAAGATCCTGATCAATTATTACAGATTTCCTTCCGTCCTCTATCCTACCTTAAAAGGGATTTACCTTTGAACGGCAAAAGATTACGGGATAAAACATATGCATAAAAACTATATTAAAGCATCATTACTATTTAATATAGTATATACGAAAGTTTATTTGTGTGTACGTTTGTTATTTCTCACACTAAAACAGCTGGATGGATTTGGATAAAAAAAATTACACAGATGGCAAAGAAAAATCAGCTCCATTATCTTTTTATCCTCTGTTTGTCAACCGATTTTCTTTTTGAAGTGAAACTTCTTTAGAATCATAGTGATTTGAAACTCGATAAATGAAAATGCGACACTAAAAAGAGACAAACACAAATATATAGGATTAATATTAGATTAAGCGAAGCAGCAGGTTAAACATAGTCACTCTACCTGTTATACTCGTAAATGCGAGAGATTGTGTGTATGTATGTGCATGCGTGTGCATGTGTATGTGTGTGCGCGCATGCGCGTGAAGGGGTGCGTGCGTGCGAGTATACGCGTGCGTGTTCGTTTATGTATAGGCGTGCGCGCGCGTGTGTGTTTGTGTGTGTATGTGTGTGTGTTCACACAAGAATTGTGACGTTAAAGCCATTCGCAACGTAGCTCGTCTATGATACGAACTTTCATAAAAGATCAATTACATATACATATTACATATGTACGTACGTATGTATATATAATATGTACTCTTATACTGATATAAAAGCAAGTTTTTTCACTACGTGAGTCCAATTTAGTAAACAGAAGGACATATTCACATTTTTAATATATTAGAGTGTATCCCCTATTCATAGTTTCCAATCTATTTCAGGCGAGCTTTAACGGGAGCATAATAAGAGACAGCTCTCTGAATATTTTATCGA
The DNA here is from genome assembly GCA_951806755.1 of Brenthis hecate. Classification (NCBI taxonomy): domain Eukaryota; kingdom Metazoa; phylum Arthropoda; class Insecta; order Lepidoptera; family Nymphalidae; genus Brenthis; species Brenthis hecate. Next base: position 2,112,265 of record OX638260.1, on the reverse strand, counting down.
GCGCTCGAATTTGTCGAGTGTACTTTACTATCGACTATCGATAGCGAGCTTCGCTACGGTTTTCCCTTTTAGTACCTTTATATATTTCTACGTATAGCCTAATTAGTTTTTGCCCATGTTAGGTTAGGTTAAAGTAAACGATCTGTATGGCAATATCTATAACAATAGACAATAGCATAAACAGTAGATCGCGCTACTATTTTTAACTTTGACATTTATTTTGGCGGACTCCATCTTTATAATTCTTTAGTCTGAAGAGTAGTAACAGATTCAATTTTTATATAAAATGGACTACGAAAAACATATATACAGCCAACAGACTAATTGTGTAAGGCTTACGTTTTTATAAATGTATGGATCTTTAAAAAATATTATACAGATGCTTCAAGCGAGCCTCAAAAATCATAATATTTGTTTGAAATTAAATTATTCTTATTTATAGGTTCTCAAAGAGATTTCTATAAAATCAAAGAGATCATAAAGTTAAAATATTCTTTCCGTATTTTATTTTATATTTTTTTCACTTATTTAAAGCTAAAACAAAGTAAATATGCTTATTATATTTAATGTTTCTTTGAAATGGTATGAAATAAATAGAGACACTTGTTCATATTTATACATCTTTGAATTTATAGGCATATCTGAAGACGTCAAAGACATCACCCCTATTGTACCTTGATTCATAAACGCCGAAATATTCTTTATTTCTTACTAATATTAAAGGATATAATTATTTTTTTTCCTATACTTGAGAAATTACTTGTTTCCAATACAAACTTTCTACGTTTCATTTTTGCGATAAAAAGTAACCTATGTCCTTCTCCAAGATCCCATCCATCTCTATATCAAACTTCATCAAAATTGGTTCAGCGGTTTAGGCGCGAAAACGTAACAGACAATCAGACAAATGGACATACAGAGTTACTTTCGCATTAATAATATTAGTATGGATGACAGATCGATTTAAGGCTTAGGAGCGTCTAATAATCCAACCAAAGAATCGAAAATCCAATCATAAAAAGCTTAAACACTCAACAAAAATAAAAGCAAAATGGTAGTCAAGTCGCAGCAAAATCTTAAGTATAAATATAAAGAATAATACTATTTAATTTAAAATAATAGTCTTCATATAATCTGATTGAGACAGTACTTTGAAATTCAAATTGTGCTCTCGAATTATGCAGTGAACAGGTGTCGCAGTTGCACCGTAGATTTATTGGACGCTCGTATACCCACTAGTTATGTATGTACATTAGAAATCAGTAAAGTGTTGTTCAAACTTGTCTGTTTATTTGTCTTAGGTTCAAAATAAATAATACATAAAAATAAATAAATAATAAGGTGAAAAATAATTTGTATTGGTGATATAAAATATTTTTATAACGGTAAATATTTTTTTAACGGTTTTCTATAGTAAAAGATTTTGTAATTAACTAGCGACTTAGTACCTAAAGTGGTTTATGGTCTCTGCTTGAATAATTTAGGATTGCATAAAACACAAACGTCCAAGGAATATTTTTTTGCACCAAAAGCCTTCGTAGGCGTATACAGAATAACCTACTAGAGTTTTATTATAATCGGTTTAATGGTTTAGAATAGACATACGAACATTCATTTTTATTTATATATAAGATAGATAAATAAATTAAATAAAAATTGATATTTAATGATAGAGTTTAAAATAAATTTTCATATGTACAAAACCATTCTTCTAGTCTAACACTAGCGGCTCACCCTCGCTTCGCTCGGGTTCGTCGCTAGGTACGTTTTAAATAGAGATAAATAGTTATTAGCCAGCGCTAGCCATATAATTTTTTTCGTTAATTTTCTGATGTTTTAATACTTATTATCCTATTCCGGACTAAGAGAAATACAAAAATTCAAATATCATTAAAATTGGTCCAGCCGTTCTTGAGTTTTATGTCACGTCACACGGGAACGCAATTGAACGGGATAAAAATATCCCATGTCCGTCTCTTGGGTCTAAGCTACTTCCCCACCAATTTTCAGCCAAATCGGTTCAGCCGTTGTTGAGTTATAAATAGTGTAACTAACACGACTTTCTTTTATATATATAGATTATACTGAGAACCTAAATACGCATCAGACTACGAATAAATAAATTAATTAATTGAATAGATTTTTTTAGTAATTAAATTAATAAAAAAAAGTTAATTATTTGCAAAAGTTTGTATATACATATGTATGTGTTTGTTCGTTACTCCTTAACTCTAAAACGTCTGGACGCATTTATGAAAATGACAGATAGACTATGACCTAAAGTAACACATAGACTGTTAGGCACCTAGGGATGCACCTAAGCGAATGGAAGTCAAATTGTTAAAAACCATAAATTTATTTATACGAATCTTTAGATACTGTCTATTTCTTTTAAACTTTGAAATAGAAACCACGAAGTAATATCGAAGATTACATAATAAGTTCTCAACTCGTGGCAGTGCAGCGCACTGCAGTCATTAGGTAATTACTAAGTCAATCTGCTAATAAATACCTATAATACTTTTTTAGATTTACCCGAATATTTGATATTTTAAATGAATCTACCTCTCATTCGAAACATCGGATACAAAAATTCAAAATAAATCTGCGACAAAGTCCGAAAAGGTTCCATTTAAAACGTACTTACAGATTAAACTTGTATCATAGGAAAATAATTATTTAATCTTTGTATTGTATACCATTTGAAAGGTTTCTGGAAGAAATCTCTTAAAAAGATTTGTAAGCTACTCTATGTCCATATATTTTAACCTTTATTTTGTAAAATATATTTTTATGTTAGGTACATAAATAAATTAAACGAGTTATTATTTATTTGCTTTACGCTATTTTCGATTACTCTTACAAGTATTTGATGTTGATTGAAAAAGCAAAAAAGGAGCATTTACAATAAAAACTGTTTATTCAGGCTATGGTGATTATGGATTAATATTCCAGGTAAATAATATATAGATTACGTTAGTAATATTTTTTTATTTATATTATTATTTTGTATTTATAATATCCATACTAATATTATAAATGTGGAAGTGTGTTTGTTTGTCCTTCTTTCAGCTTGAAACAGAGTGACGGATTGGCGTGAGTTTCTGTGTAGAAATAGTTGAAGGGCTGGAGAGTGATATAGGCTACTTTTTACCGAGTAAGATTAACCCATTCCTACAGGAAAACATGTTATAATAATTATATAATACAACCAATAACAATTCATCATACCTATGTTTATACATTTATAAGGTATTGTCTATCTCAACTCAACTTCTTCAGTGGTGTAGTGGCTAGCATGTACGGCTGCACACCCGGAGGTCCTGGGTTAGAGTCCCGGGTCGGGCCAAGTTTAGTTATTGAGTATTTCTGTATAGTAAGTCTCAGTAACAGCCCGGATTAGGAAGTTGGCGGTGTTTCACCCCCGGGCCTCGGAGAGCACGTAAGGCCGTCGGTCCTGCGCCTTAACTCTCACTGGTCGTGTCGAGCAGTCGTCCCACCGGAGTATGAGAGTGATAGGAATAGAGAGTGCACGTTGTGTCTGCGCGTACACTTGTGCACTATAATATCTCCTGCGCAGTTGGCTAATCTCAATGAGATTGGCCGCCGTGGCCGGAATCGGCTAGGAGAACATCATATATATATATATATATATATATATATATATATATATATATATATATATATATATATATATGATGTTCTCCTAGCCGATATCATCATCACTGTCTATCTATTCTATATTAATATTTTAAATACAAAAGGCACCTAGCGACGCGCCAGAAAGAAACTAGAAAGTATAATATATAGAAAATATTTAAAAAAAAAGAATACTTAACTGAAAATAATAGAAACACTCGCTAATTAGTTTAATTTAAATATTATAAACCGTAAGCAAGTAAGTTAATAAAAATTTAATAACATCTCTTACAGTTAAAGCGTTCATCTACCAACACGTTTAGGTTAATGAGCGTGTCAAAGAAATAAATACATACACACGTTTTCTCGACAAAATTTTACCCTTCTTTTGAGACAGTCGGTAAAAAGTAGATAGCATGTTAGCAACCAATAACGTCAATAATCCCGGCTAGAATATGACGTCTTACCATTTCCAATTTTCCAATATCGAGATAAGTAATTAATTCTATGTACATGTGTATATAAATCTTATATCTTGAAATTGTCTATACTAAAATAAAATTGTAAAGTGTATTTAATAATAATAATAAATAAACATGTTGGGACACTCTCACACAGCACCATTTAGTTCCATGGTAAGCTACGAGGCTTGTGTTATGGATACCAGATAGTTGATACATATTATAAATATAAACACACATGATTGGAGTACAAATATTGCGCAGCGGGACTAGAACCGCGATCGCTGGCACAGCAAGTACGATCGCTACAAACTGAGCCAAACGTGTCGTCTCATGAGTCATTTATAATTTTCTTAACAAATTTTAATAACTTATAAAATATTCATTTTAGACTACTTTAAAAAAGATAAGCTCTCGATTTTTTTTTATATTTTTAGTGTAGGTAACAAGAAGAAAAGGAAGAAAAAAATACAAAATAATACTAACGGAAAACCGACTGCGTCTAGCTAGTTTATAAGGCTACTTTATTTCAGCCTTTAATAAGCGTAATAGTATCTCGTAGATGTTCGTAGCGAAGCGTAGCGGTATTACAATGTTATTCATTTTTTGCTAAGTAAATATGTTTTGTGCGATGTTTTAATTACTACTGAAATGAGCTTTTGATATACACATAGGTTATGAATTAGCTTGGTTTGTAATAAAATTCTAACTCTAAAAGAGTCATTATTATCAATATAGAGGCCGAATCATTCACACACACACACACGCACGCACGCACGCACGCACGCACGCACGCACGCACGCACGCACGCACGCACGCACGCACGCACGCACGCACGCACGCACGCACGCACGCACGCACGCACGCACGCACGCACGCACGCACGCACGCACACACACACACACACACACACACACTCACACATACATCATCATCATCATCATATTGTTTTTTAGTTTTTATAAAATAATTTAAATATTGTACGGAGGCGGGCGTTGGTATCTGCAACGCAGTTTATACTTTTGCAGTATCATCGTAGCCATTGTTGTTTACTGTATACTTATAATAATTTGCTACTAAATAAATAAATTTCATTTCATTTCAATATATAGTTTTTGGGATTTTTTCTGTCTATCTGTCCTGGTTATCCGGGTCAACATATAAGATTCTTTTTACTGCGGGAAAATATCTCATCTCTGAGAAATCTATACTAAACGTTAAATTAAATATAACGAAACGTCGGGAACCAAAAATTAAAATAAAAGTTAAGGTTGAACTTAAAGTTCAAAGTGAGGGGTACTCCAAAGCAAATAATATATACAGCATTTCCTTACATAATATTAAAGACATGAAGAAGGGAAGACAGTATTGTAGTCTCACGAAAGCAAATCTTCCATTTAAAACACACACATACGTATACATATTATATATATATATATATATATATATATATATATATATATATATATATACATAAATATATATATGAACATATATTCAGACTAATATTCTTTGTGGGGTAACTGTAAACAAATAGTGTCTCGCTGAATCTCTGCACACCCATTTAACTTAACATGAAACAAACAAAACAAAGAGAATATTAGGATGTATACAGATGTTACATATTATATGTAAACGAGCTTTTGCCTAGTTTAAAAATAACAGATTTACATACAAACTTCAACCCCGTTTTTACCCCATTTGGGTTTGAATTTCCTTAATTCGTTCATAGCGTATGATACTACTACCTATGAGTAAAGTATATTAATAAATAAATTTAAATATGTTGAGACATTAACACAGATACGCTATCTAGTTCCATGGTAAGCTACGAGGCTTGTGTTATGGATACCGAAAGTTGATACACTACACATATATAACTTTAAATACATACATATTATAAATATAAACCCCTATAACTGGAATACAAACATTCGTGCTCATCACACAAACGAATGGCCCTAGCTGGATTCGAACTCGCGACTGCTAGCACAGCAAGTAGAGTCACTACTAACTGAGCCAAATGTGTCGTCAAATTATTATATATATCAGTATTTATATTAATAACATATTTTGCTTTTCCTTATAATGTTCTCCGCCGCTCTGAGATTATGTTTGTTCTGGCTAATCTCAAAACCTATTGTATTTTCATACGGTTTCTACTAATAGAAAGAGAGATTATCTTATGGACTATAATTAGTAATATATTGTGAAATGACGAAATGTCGGAAAACTTCGTTTTTTCCATACTAATATTATAAATGTGAAAGATGTTTATTTGTTTGTACTTCTTTCACGTAAAAACACAGTGACGGATTTGCGTGATTTTTTGAGTGGAGAGAGTTGGAGGGCTGAGGCACTATAGGCTACTGTTTACCGCGGGAGATTATTTCATTTCCACGGGAAAACACGTTATAATACAACCGAAAAAAATATTTATGATCAGAATTTCTTCAAACTTAGAATTAATGCTCTTCAATATATTTAAATAAATACGTGTTTTAGCATTTTTCGAAATTCATTCTATAAGGGGGTAAAATATGGGGTGAAAGTTTGTATGAAAACCACCTTTTTAGAGGTGTTTTGCAGTTTTAGCGCGAGCGAAGCCGCGGGTTCTGCTTGTAATAATATAAATGAGAGGGCGTCTAGGGATATTAAGAAATAATAGTGATTATTGATGAATTTCGACCACTGGACTACCACTAGCATAAATAAAAGTATAAATATTTGTTTGTACATTGTACGTATCTCTGAAGCTCTCCACTGATTGCTTTGGACTCTATATTATAACATTTTTACTGTAACTCGCCACTATACATCAACTTATATAACTTTCAGATTTTAGCCGATCACAATGATAATTGATGCACAAATATTTAAATACGATATAAATATATATTTCACATTATATCCATATATAAGAGCAAAGACGCGGACAAAAGGCTATATTATAATATAAATAAATTATAATAACACCTCCATATAAATTTTTAAGAAATTAATTGAATTTCTAAGAAATCTATTGTTAATTGTATCGCCGGCGTCTATGCGGTTGTAGAGGAATAGATTATAAACATTTTTCATCATTGCCAAACAAATATTTTACAATATTTTTAACATTTTAAACTTACTGCACCGTATTTGGTGAACCTGCGCAAGTTGCCGCAGCTAGCCAGTCGCGTTCCACAAGCTTAAGAGCACGCACGTACTCTACGAAGTCGAATGCGAAAGTGCTTTGCCACGTGAACGAATGTATTGTGACAGTGACAGTTGTGTTTTTTTTTAATTCATTAATTTATTAAGGCTTTGGATTATTTATATACAGCGTAAGTAAATTGCATATTTTTTTTAATTTAAAATATTTTTTTATGTGTTGTAACGTGAGTTAAATTTTTCGTATTTAGATTTAAAGAGTTACTTTAACCGGTTAAGTATTATTATTTATTTACTCATAAGGTATTTATTATACAAAAATATTTTATTGGAGCGTTTAGTATATAATATAAGAAATATGAAGTATGTAGAGTTCAAAGTAAAATAAAAGAGTGTTCTTTGAAACTAAACAAAAATAGATTTAAATTCAAAAATAATATTAATATGTAGTTATTATTAGCAACTGAATTGGAATTGAATTAATTTTAATTTTGGATATGTTTAAGTAATAGTAAGTAGTAGGACTATACTATAAATTATTATTAAAGAATGCAACCTAATATTTTTTTAATTCGAATTAAATATTATAATATCTAAAGTCATTTTAAAGAACATATTGTGTATTTATATTGTTATTCAAGCTTAATATCAAGATATGAAAAAAATAAAGCTAATTAAGATAAAAAGCGACTTTTACTATGTCTGTAGGTAGGTACTTCAATTTTGAAGATAATTATTGTCAATGTTTTTCTTAAGTACAAACTTATACTATAACAACGACTCACCTTCGCTTCGCTCGGGTTCATCCCTAAGTACGTTTTAACGGTTAGTATGGAATATTACTCTATATTTTATTATATACATAAATAGGTACAAAATAAACGGTTCTGAACTGTTCAATTTTCCATCTGTTTTTTTGGGTTTTCCTATTTTTTATATTAAAACCACCCCTGTCACAGCTCCAACAAAACAAAAAGAATTACTCAAATCGGTCCAGCCGTTTTTAAGTCTTAGCGAGATTCACGAACGGCAATTGATTTTTATATGTATATATAGAAGATAATGTATACTGTACAATGTTCAATACTTATTGATTTTTTTGGAGCAATTTTTTTTTTGAAATATCATAAATTTATTAGGCACAATATACATAGGTTCTATGTAATTATTGCTTTGCTTATTTTAGGATAAGTAAATATGAATTGCTTTTCTTTTCCTTCACCGTATGACAACTGGTAATCATGTTGGAAATGATTCGCACATGAAAATATCAAAGGTGCGAGATTCGAGATTTGAACTCGCTTCACTCTCCGGTTTCCCAAGCGAACGCGTTACCACTGGGCTGTCAATGCATATTATAATAGTATACTAAATTTTTTTAAATTTATTGGCTGTATATTACTAAGCATATGTGTCTGTCCGTCGATTATAATTATAGCTAAAGAAAATGGAAAGAATCTGAAATTAGCGATTTTCCCAGAACTTTTCGATCTTTTGTTGCTGGGACTAAATAAATCTTAGGATTTATTGAAAATTCTTGGGATTTTTACTTTAGTTTGTGATTTTATAGTAAAACATTGGTTTTTATATTTTTATTTCTTTAAATATATTAAACATTTTAAAGGTACTTGTATTATTGTTATAAAGTTGCTGAGCTCTCATAATTTTTTTACGACATGTTTGTTGGTTCTCTTCTACATAATAAACTAAGTATATATATATATAAGCCTTTTAATTCTATTTTAAATTGTTATATCGATTTAAAATTTCACTCCACATATGTCCTTCAGATTACAGACTACACTATTTTTTCCCTTTAAGATCATTGTTCGTGTAAATCGACTTTTCGTGTATATAGTTTTAATTCCATTTTAATTTACTAATATTCGCTCAGTGGTAGGAAGATCATAATCATTATTGAACTGAATTTGTGGAAAATATATACGAAAATTTCCAACATTTTTTTCTTTTTTGTTCATTCATTGTATATCTAAGGATAAACATTTATATGTACTTACAATACAAAACCGTTCAATACCATTATAATTAAACTTTTTTTTCTTTATCTATCTATGTATTAAAAAAACTAATTGTTTCCAAGATTTTTTTATTGGTAACACTAGAGCTCGTCAATTTTACTAATATTATATATGTAAAAGTTTTTGAGGATGGATGAATGTCTGTATGTATAGATGTACGGATATTTGTTACTCTTTCACGCAAAAACTACTGAATGGATTTTAATAAAATTTTACAATAATATAGCTCATACATCAGAATAGCATATAGGCTATTTTTTATCTGGGAAAAATGTACGGTTTCCGTGGGATAGATTTATACTTGATTTTGTAAATATGTGAAGAGTGTGAGTCGCTAGTAACTACTAAGTAAAAAAAAAAGAATTGGTTGACAAAAAAGGAGAAATAGATACTGAACTCTTTTGTTTTTTCATACTTATATATGTAAACTTATTTATGTCCTTACAAACGTGATATTGGCAGCATGTGTTGTTGCTGCAATTTTAAACCATTAAAAAAAATGGTCTAGTTACGAAAAATTCCATATTTCATTTTTATTTAAACTTATCTATATTTTATTTCGGTGAGGCAAAACATGGATGTTTAGGTTTTGACGCCATTTTTTATATATACTTAATTATGTGGATTTTCTATATAATTCTATTTAATGAATTAAGTTACGGCTACCATTCGGTGTATGATACTTTTTTTTCATATTTTTATATACAGTCACGAGCATAAATATATGACTATAGACTGTTCTGGCTACTTTTGCATCGCGTGATCACTTATTTTATGCTGTCTTTTGTTGTAGATCTAAGTTTTTTTATAGGATTTACTGTTTTTTTAGCCATTATGAATTAAAATATTTTAATAATATTATTTTGGACGATCGGCTAATTTCCTTCGTGCCTTCTCCATTCTACTCGACATTGGCGAAATAATCTGTAAAGCGTGTGTGTAAAGCTAAGCGTGTGTCTAAACTGGTACGTTTTGAAACCATTAATAAGAAAATTGAATTGAATACTTCGATGTCATATTTTTTGCATATTATTGAACGAGTCATACAATCAGATATTACTGTCGATCATATATAATAAGCATAAATATATGATGGTCACACTGTACAAGCCCAGACTTCCGATTGACTTAATCGTTAACTCTATGTATCTATGAAAGAAATAGTGGAAGACGAAGGTGAAAGTTGCTATACATTGAATATTACCGAATGTGTGCTGTGGAAATACTTTAAAAGAAGTATGAGCCAAATCGTCGCCTTAGTGCTTATTGAATTAATACTTCTTTTGGCACGTTTGGAAAAAAAATATGAGAGTAAAATTATTACGATGCGCGCGCACACCGACAGCCAAAAAGCGACATGATGAAGTTAGCTGCATTCCTTTAACAAACAGAGAGTTGTGACATACGGGATGAAATCTTTAGCTATTTTTGTTCTGTTACGCCAAAAATGTATAACTTCTTACGTGCGTACATAAGTACATACACAGGTTTTTTTTTTCAAATCCCCAATACTTGTTGTATTTTACAGTAGAGAGTTTTTTCCTTTATTTAAAAAAAAAAGCTCTATTTTTAAGATTTATACACTTATATAGATGAAATACAATTTTTCAACTTTTTTAAAGTAAAATTTGTATATTTATAACTAATAGCTTGATATTTGCACTGTTCATATACAAAGAGTTTGAGCCAAATAAAAGAAAAAAATAAAATAATAATAGAAATATGCAATTTTTATAAGAAAATACCTGACATAAATAAAAAGTCATACTAATAAAGTTTCCTGAAAGGAAAGAACGCTTTATAAACTAATAACACGTAATAGACCATTCGTAATAACAACCCATATCTCTTCATGTAATGTTTATTAAGATTTATGCCGTAACCGAGACGGTATTAAGCGTTGCTTATTACATTACTTCAGAATAAAATGGCGTCTTCATACAGTTTTGTCCGTCTGTGAGTTTCTATTTAGGATATAACTACCTAAACAAAATTTTTACCTACTACTTATCAATACTAATATTATAATCATACATTTGATTTTTTGTTTGTTTGTTTGTACCGAGTATCCTCTGAAACTAATGAACCGATTTATATGAAATATGGTAAGAAGGTAGTTTGAGACCCTGGAAATGACATAGGATAGTTGTTTCCCGGAAATCATACTTTAAGGGGTTGGAAAATGGGGATGAAAATTTGTACGGGAATTGAACCTAGGGACGAACCCGAGCTAAGCGATGGTGAATCGCTAGTTTTAAATAAAACTATCTCTCCCGATTTCCGAGTTAATTTTTTTCTTGTACACGTCTTTTTGAGATACAATAATTCAATTTTAATATTGTACTCTCTTAGATTTACACGAATTTTTTCATTTTTTATGTCTCGAATGCTTTACAATAAACATAGTCACGGGAGAGGTTGCCTATACTGCTATTAAATATATAAAACTTTAATTGTTATTTCAACATCACTTTATTTCTAAATTTACCAGTAGATGGCGCTGCTCAAAAATGTTTCAAGAATGGTTTTTTTTCAGATAGAGTTTAGGACGAAACTGTGGTGCAAATATATGTATTTGTACGCTTTTGTACGTCTGTGTGTATTTGCTAAGTTTTGAAATAGCACGGTCGATTTTAACTAGACTCTCAGCTAGGGCTAACAAATATACACACATTTTTTCCTTTATAATAGTAATGTGCTGCGATACAATGTTTTACGTCGGAAAATTATAACTGTATGATTAGAGCTTAGGAAAAACTAACAAACTATAGATAACATCACAATTAACGTATTTAACAATATGTGCTCTAGAAATAATAGTTATTAAGAAATAGTTTATAGATAATTCGGTTTGATAAATTAAAGCCAACATTATTGTTAGCTTTAATTATATTAGGTACTATAAGTATGTTGAGATAGTTTAAATTTTCTGAAGTAAAACTTCTTTAGGCGTGACTGAGGGATAAGTCAATGCGTTGGAAAAATGAGTGTCGCAAAAGTGAGTCAAATTTATTATTAATAATTTTGGTTATTTATTATTAAAATTTTTATAAAAAATATTTATTTATTTATTTATTAATATTACCAACAGAAATGACAATAATACAAATATAATTAACATAATACAATAAGCACAGTATAATTGTATTTCTATTTATAGTATTATATATTGGAACGAAGTCTCTTATCGCGCGTTACACGCTCTAAGCGAATGGGAGCGAGACCGAAAAAAGTGTAATAAGACTTTATTCCGACACTTCTTGCTATAGTTACAGCCGTGTAGGAACTATATACATCGCCATACAGAGCTCTCCCGCGCGCTGAAAGATTTGACGGCTCTGTTCTCTTCGGCTTTCATTAACTTTTATTTACATATATTTTTATAGTAAACTAGCGACTCACCCTCGCTTGGCTCAGATATGTACCTAGGTTGCTTCCCAATACGAACTTTCATCCCCATTTTCACCCCCTTAAGGTATGAATTCCGGGATAAAATAAAGTATCCTATGCCCTTCTCAGGGTCTCAAACTATTTCCTTACCAAATTTCATCTAAATCGGTTCAGTAGATCCAGAGATTACCCCCTACAATGTCACAAACTCACAAACATTACCTCTTTATAATATTAGTATAGATAATAAATGTTTATTTCTAAAATTAAAAAAAAGTATTATTAATAAATAAACAAATATTTGAAACATTTGTTAAAGTCATATACATACGAGTATTACACAAATGCCGGACATCCTGTGACGGCCAACTTTTTTTTTTTTCAATAGAATATTTAGACGATAGAGTCTTGTCTAGACCGTATAAATAAGGGTGGTTGTATTAAAGTCGTTTCATTTGTACGAAAAAGTGATGAAAAATAAAACTCAGTTACATTGCTCAAATACTGACAATAAAAATAACAATCTTGATGATAACTCTCGTACAATTTTTATTTGACCCTTGAATAAATATTGAGATGAGTTTACTTTAACGCTTAAATATGCAGACATTTATGAGTTTTTATATCTATATATAGTACTAGCGACTCACCCTCACTTCGCTCGGGTTCGTCCCTAGCTTGATTCTCCAAACAAACTATCATCCCCATTTTCACCCCTTCAAGGGATGATTTTCAGGATAAAAAGTATCCTATATCCTTCCCAGGGTCTCAAAATATCTTCTTACTAAATTTCATCTAAATCGGTTTAGTAGATCCAGAGATTACCCCCTACAACGTCACAAACTCACAATCTCACAAACTTTACCTCTTTATAATATTAGTATAGATAAAAAAATGTTGTCTTTGTTTCCCCGCTTACTTCAAAGCTTCGTAACGAATTGATGCGGTTTTCTCTTATAGAAAGAACGCGATAAATGTTATTTTGGCAAAAAAAAAACGGCTAACGATGGCAAAACCTTTGGGGATACATCAAAACAATGCACTAAACAATTGTAGATATTAATAGTGCTTACTGAAAAGTCCGCCATAGTATATCTCTATCTTCTAAGGCCTCCTCTGAACGAAGCGAGTTAGAGCGATTAAGTCGCTAATACATTATAATAAATTTTTGACTAAAAAAGTCACGTCAATTACAAAATAATATAAGAATTATAAGTAACTAGTATTTGTAGAGGTCGAAATTCAATGACTATTAAGGAAATCATATTATGTATATAAATAGAATTTACCTATGCCTATAAAAAACTTGTTTTCATTTTTTTTTTCAATTGATAATATATTAAAGCTCCTCAATGGCTATAAAGATATAGTTATACATGATGTATAAATGATTATCGTTTAGGTTTTTTTTCGCGGATTTATTTTGATTTTTGGTTCCCGACGCGACGTTTGGAATGCTTCACATTAATCATGATCACGGGAGAGACTAAGGTTTTATATGTCTTAAAGGTCATAGTTGTTACAGAGAGTGTCTACCCACAAACTACTATAAAATGATACTATATGATCTACTAGCTTTGCCCGCGGCTCCGTCCGCGTTCAGATGACCAAAAATCAAATTCTTAGATTTTACATATTGGTATACTCTTACATTGCAGTTTTTGTATTTATTCTCAGAAATAAGACATTTTCCCGCGGTAAAAAGTAACCTATATGTTGACCTGGTCAACCAGCTATCACCATACCAAAATTACATCAAAATCCCTCCAGTGGTTTTTCTGTGATGGATTAACAGACAGACAGACAGACAAAAATTCTAAAAACTATAGTTTCGGCCTCTGTATCGATAATAATGTTTATTTCAATAAAATTTTCCAAAAAAATATTTAATATACAGATTCGGCTTAGTTACAATTTTATTATATGTATAGATAAACTATATAATGACCTTTGAGATGTCTAAAACCCTAGTCTTTCCTTATGATTGATTTTAATTATTTAAAAAGTCGAGAACTAAAAAGCTAAATTGTATTTAGCCCTTTTTTAACGTCCCACTGCTGGGCACGGGCCTCCCTTCAGTACGAGAGGGATCAGGTCATAGTCCACCACGCTGGCCAAGTGCGGGTTGGCGGACTTCACATGTCTTTTGAAAACTTGCTACGTTCTCTCAGACATGTAGGTTTCCTCACGATGTTTTCCTTCACCGTAAGGCAAGTGGTAATCATGTTAGAAATGATTCGCACATGAAAATATCAGAGGTGCGAGAACCGGGATTTGAACCCGCTTCACTTGGTTTCCCAAGCGGGCGCTTTATTTAGATGTTACATATTCATGTAAATCTAAGAAAGTATTATATTTTTATGCAAAAAAAAAAATTAAATTTATGTACTGTACAAGACATGTCCGTGTGAAATTGTGGCAATGTTAGCTGCATTTCTTCGTTGAATCGCAAAGCTAATTCGTGGGCGAAAGACGGGGCAGCTCTCTTGTCACCAGTAGAGGAAATATGACTGGGCGTTATGTCTTTATAAGTACATGCTTTTTCTTGTGGATTTACACGCGTATTACGATTAATTTCAATTAGACTTTATGGTACACAAAGAAAAGATGTACATAAGATTAGCATTTGCAATGTAATTTATACAAAATTAATAATGTCTCAATAATAAATTTTTTTAATTGATTTTTTTTTAATTATTCAATTAATTATTCTTTGAAGTTTAATGCTTCCATATTATTCCGATTATTTATATGTAGTGATGTTATTGTAATTTTATTTATATTTTAATTTATCAAAATTTAAAATTGTGAATTAAATTAATGCATGCTGTATCCACTTTAAAAGGTAATGCATTTAGGATTAAGTTGAATTGTGTAATTAATTTAAAAATGTTTCAATGTAATTATCACTAGTGGATCTCCAAATAAATAAATAAAATAAAATTACTATATATTTATAAAATACAGCCTCTACTCTACTTCAATGGATTGGCTTTAAGCCGCAAAAAGATTTTTTAAATCGGACCAAATACATCAAGAGACTGGCGAGTTCAAACAAACAAACTTTTCAGCTTTATATATATATATTTTTTTAGTGGAGATTTAGATTTGGTCTCCATGGGCCCATTTTTTTGTTGCTTTGTATGTTATAGAGATTTTATGTAAAATTAATAATATTATGATGTATAAAGTTAATTTTCTCTACATTTCATGACTACTTGACGCTAATTTCATTGCTTATATCTCCAAAGAGAAACCATGATAAGCTTTTACCACATTATCTGTTAATATCTATTACATTGTTAATATCAAAATATTATAATTAACCCAAGACGCAAAAAGAGGGGCGTTATAAGTTTGACGTCGATGTCTGTCTGTGTGTATGTGTGTCTGTCTGTGGCATCGTAGCTCTCAAACGGATGGACCGATTTCGATGCGGATTTTTTCATTTGAAAGCCAGTATCTTTGCGGTAGTTCTTAGGTATATTTAGTTAATATCGGTCCAGCAGTCTAAGAGTATCAGCTTTTTTCCAAAATGATGTAATGCATTTTGGCGTATGATAACTCGATTGAGTGCTTCACGCGTGCCAGTGTAATCGTTAAATGACAATTAATATACGTAGGGGGTTTTTAAAATCTTTAATTTAGAAGTATTATTTTAACAGCAACAGCTATAAACGTTCTCTTACTTCATATAAGTACTTTCGGAACTATCGTGTATCTCCCACAATCACAGCAGTTGTTATCAACAAGATGTCAAACCAATGACGTGATCGTAACTGTTAACTTTAGTGACCATCTAAAATAGGATTATGTTCTATGGAACAGCTATTGTATACCGTATAACAGGCTGATAGACATTATTAAGGATCGTAAACTGAAACTAATAGTGTATAATTTTCGGGTGGGAAGGCATTTCGAAATTCGACGACACGTTCGGCTCAGTTTGCCATGACCCTACTTGCTGAGCCAGCGGTTCGGGTTCGAGTCCCGCTGGGGGCATTCATTTGTGTGACGAGCACGAATGTTTTTACTTCAGTCATGGGTCATTTATAAAACTGAAGATTTTATTTTTGTTCACTTGAACGTGTTAATCTTTGATTTATTTCTTAAGGAGGTTCTAGGCTAAGATCTATGATCGTTAGAAGCGGAATGATACATAAACAAACTAAAAGGTTAGCACAGAACGTCAAGCGAGTGGCATATAAATTTTAAACTTTAGTTAAAATAATTAAACATAAACAAAACCAGTAGCAACCTATAGTTCCTTTTAAATTACATCTATCAGATAAAAAGGATCTAAGAAAGCTATTAATCACATCTTGACGCCAGAATAAAAGCAAAAACTGAATACAAATGTTCGAAGCACGATGTTTTTGCGATGTAATTCAACAACTACTCGTAATATTTCTATGAAACAAAAGATTTGCCAAGTATAGAATGACAATAAAATAAATCTAAATTCCTTTGACGTTGTCTTTGTTATTATATTTTAGTTTTTTTTTACTTTTAATATTTCTTTATCTTGCTTAAAGTTCGTAAAACTATGACTGATTTTAATTAGATAATTACTGTGAAGTAGTAATGTTAACTGAATATCGTTACGTGGTGTTATCTATACAAATATTATAAAGAGGTAAAGTTTGTGAGTTTGTGAATTGTGAGTTTGTGACGTTGTAGGGGGTAATCTCTGGATCTACTGAACCGATTTAGGTGTAATTTGGTAAGAAGATAGTTTGAGACTCTGGGAAGGACACAGAATTCTTTTTATTCCGGAAATCATCTCTTAAGGGGGTGAAAATGGGGATCAAAGTTTGTATTGGGAAGCAAGCTAGGGACGAACCTGAGCGAAGCGAGGGTGAGTCGCTAGTAATAAAAATAATAAAACCCTTTTTATTGACTCCTATCAACCTATTGTCCATTACGTTGACCAAATGCCTATTGGTGGACTTAACACGTCTTTTCAAAACTAGGGGTCATCGCATTTTTTTTAGTCTATTGAAAAGAGTCTCCGTGTAGCTTAATATTAGTTTATTAATTATTTAGCATCATACGGGAATCGAATCTCTGACCTTAAAGGTGTAGGAAAGGTAGTCAGGAATATGCATTATTAGAAAACGTTTATGCGACGGACTAAACTCTAGAAGTAATTTCCTTTAAACGTCTCCTCAAGTTAGGGATGGCAATGTACTTAAAGTTAGAGTACTAATGGAGTATATTATAATATTTTCTTAGATTTACGCGAATGTTTGACATTATTAAATAAAACTATCTTTTCGGATTATTTCGCGGATTTATTTTGATTTTTGGTTCCCGACGTTTCGAATGCTTTACAGCATCCATGGTCACGGGAGAGACTGAGGTGTTACACGTCTTGAAGGTTTAGTTGTTACAGACAGCCTACCCACAATTAACAAAATGAAAGTTGCACCAATTACATTACAATATTTTTTAACTTTAAACATTTTTATAATTTTATAATTTTAATTATAATTGAATATGGAAAATTATTTATTTAATTTTTGCTATTATTTTTATAATTATTACAATTTTAAAAATATTAATTAGTAATCTATATTTAGTGTTGCCATTATTATATTTATAACCATAAAGAAAAATATAAAATATAGTATTAATTATTTAAGCCATATAATTTAAAAAGTTAAAATTAATTAAGGATAATAATTTTAATTTAGTTTGCTATTATTTAAAAAACAAATTACTAAGCAACACTATTAATATATACTTTTACAAATGAAAAATGAAAAATATTAATCTGCTGTAAAGCATTCGAAACGTCGGGAACCAAAAATCAAAATAAATCCGCGAAATAATCCGAAAAGATAGTTTTATTTAATAATGGAGTATATTATATTAATAGTTACATCATGTATCTAACGCCTTAAAGCAAAATAGGATATCATAGGGTCAGCATGCATACATGCTCCCGGAGCCCGATGAAGTATTTAAATCAAATTTTTCTTTAACGTTTTAACGTTTAGTAGAGATTTCTTAGAGATGAAATATTTGCCCGTAGTAAAGTATCCTGTATGTTGACCCGGAGAACCAGCTATAAATTGTAATGTATCTACACCAAAATTGTAAAGAAACAAAGTTTGTGAAAGACGGACAAACAAAAAATTAACAAATCTTATCTATACATATAATAAAATTGTGCGCCGAATCTGTACATTAAATATGTTTTGGAAAATCTTATTAAAATAGACATTATTATCGATACAGAGGCCGAATCTATAGTTTTTAGAATTTTTGTCTGTCTGTCTGTCTGTTACCGCATCACAGAAGAACTACTGAAGGGATTTTGATGATAGTATGGTAATAGCTGGTTATCTTGGTCAACATATAGGATACGTTTAACCGCGGGAAAATATATCATTTCCGGTCATCTGAACGCGGGCGGAGCCGCGGGCATTGCTAGTCTATAATATTATTAAAGATATTATCCACATTATGGACTAGTTATAGAGTTTTCTATCTAAAAACCACTGAAATTGAAGAAAGAATCTAAAAAGTGAATTTATATTTAGTTACAGGAAAATAAATGATTTTAGAACACTTAGCTTCACCGCTTTCGCTGTTAGGAAAGTTAGACAGCTAACGGACATCGATACTGCTCGACTTGTTTATTTCAGATTGTTCCACAGTATCTTGCCTTAAGGGGTATTTGCTGTGGGATAGTGTAGGTGAAATTGAATTTATATTTATAGTCCAAAAAAAGGCATTTAATTTATATTTATAACATATAACAAAAAAATAAAAACCGACTTCAAACAAAAGCACTAAAAAGTAAAAAATAACTGATTGGGAGCTTTCATTTACTATACATACCTAATCAAATATTTTCGAAGTCGGTGTGCTTTGCTTTGTATCGGCTGGCACCGACTTCGAAAATATTTGATTAGGTATGTATTTAATAGGTAGGCTTTAATTACTTAGCCAAAGCACACCGACTTCGAAAATATTTGATTAGGTATGTATAGTAAATGAAAACTCCCAATCAGTTATTTTTTACTTTTTAGTGCTTTTGTTTGAAGTTGGTTTTTATTTTTTTGTTAAAAAGTTTTTATTTTTCCCTTTTTAGTGTAGACAGTAGTAGCAAAGTAAGGATTCTAACGTGTTAGGCTTGTCAAATCAAACAAAATAAGCCCAAACTCAAAATATCTACTATTATCCGTTGAAGAGTTCCACCTATCCACCTTCTGGTCTTGCCATCAGATCAGGTCAACAACACCGAACCACTGTACTATCAACGGAAATAGAAATACTTGCAAAGTTTCAAGTCAATATGACAATTAGAAGTAGGTTAAATTCATCATTAGTTGTTTTTCCATCCTTAGGGGTGGTATTTTTTTTTTTGAAATTCAAATGGGACCAATCTGGAAGTATACTCGTTCAAACAAAACAAAAATTGTCCAAATCGGTTAATAAATGACGGAGTTCTGAGGTAACAAACATAAAAAAAAACATACAGTCGAATTGAGAACCTCCTTCTTTTTGAAGTCGGTTGAAAAGGTTAGGATACGTTACGAGACCTTTTATGAAATAGTATATAACTAACGGCTCACCCTCGCTTGGCTCGGGTTAGTCTAGACAAACAAAAATAAATCTATCCCACGGGAACTGTACATTTTTCTGGGTTAAAGAGTAGCCTATTTGTTATTCTCAACTATATTATTGTAAAGTTTCATTAAAATATGTACAATCAGTATAGAATCATAATTTGTATATTAAGCTTTATAAATTACTATAGTTTTTTAACTATCCCACGGGAACTCTTTAATTTTCGAGATAAAAAGTATATACATTTTTGACCGGGGATATAAGGTATCATCATACAGAATTTAATTTAAATCAGTCCAGCAGTTTCAGAGATTAGCCCGTACAAACTCATAAACAGACAGAGAAACAAAGAATTTGAAAAAAATCTGGATTTGTTCTATTTCTCTTCTTACACCCCCCTGACTCGGTTTTTAGCATTTTTTTTCTATGTACAGACATTCGACCTCTACAGTTTTATTATATGTATATATTTAAATTTAAAATAAAGAATCTCTTAGGCAAAGCATTCTGTCAAGAAATACTTTGCAGATATAAGTATTTGGTACTTATTTTAGTAGATGAGTACAAAATTACATATCGTTAGAGCAACTGTTGAGTTTCTCTCTTCAATAGAACTTCCGAGCCGGTGGTAGCTTCCTCACTGACTTGCTAACTACATGTATACTGTTGGTACTGACTACTAAATAATTTAAGTGTAAAAGTCTATTAAAATGAAATATATCTTTAATTTTTCCTAATTGAGCCTTATTTTGATGCAATGACTAATAAAATATGTAAGTATTTCTAAACTTAATGATAGCTTTCAATCTAAATTACTGTTTGGAAATAGCGAAGTGCTTTTATGGAAGAATTTGTGGTTTGGATCATTGACTGACAAGGTAAACTCTGCTGCACTTCCATCACAATCGAATTATTAGAAATTGGATTGGAACACGGAAAATAAGTATTGTTCTATTAATATAACTGGAGATATATTGTCAATACATAACAAAAAAAAAACCGACTTCAAAGATAAGCACTAAAAAGTAAAAAAATAACTAATTGGTAGTTTTCATTTACTATACTAACCTATTCAAATATTTTCGAAGTCGGTGTGCTTTGTTTTGTATGGGCTGGCACCGATTTCGAAAATATTTGATTAGGTATGTATTTAATAGATAGGCTTTAATTACTTAGCCAAAGCACACCGACTTCGAAAATATTAGATTAGGTATTGTATAGTAAATGAAAACTACCAATCAGTTATTTTTTTACTTTTTAGTGCTTTTGTTTCAAGTCGGTTTTTATTTTTTTGTTAAAAAGTTTTTATTTTTCCCTTTTTAGTGTAGACAGTAGTAGCAAAGTAAGAATTCTAACGTGTCAGGCTTGTCAAATCAAACAAAATAAGCCCAAACTCAAAGTATCTACTATTACCGTTGAAGAGTTCCACCTATCCACCTTCTGGCCTTACCATCAGATCAGGTCAATAATACCGAACCACTGTACTATCAACGGAAATAGAAACACTTGCAAAGTTTTAAGTCGATATGACAATTAGAAGTAGGTTAAATTCATCATTAGCAATTTTTCCACCCTTAGGGGTAGTATTTTTTTTTTTAATTTAAATGAGACCAATTTGGAAGTATACACTTTCAAACAATACAAAAATTATTCAAATCGGTTAATAAATGACAGAGTTCTGAGGTAACAAACATAAAAAAAAACAGTCGAATTTAGAATCTCCTCCTTTTTAAAGTCGGTTGAAAATTTCATACTACTTGTTTTTTCTTTGTTTTGTATACTTTTTATTGAAGCTTAAGGAAATCCACAAGATTTATATGAATTCTATTAGGATGTAGCTGAATAATATTAAATTTAATGAAACGACTTTCTTTTTAATCTATACATGTAATAAAATTGTAACTAAGCCGAATCTGTACATTAAATATTTTTGGAAAATCTTATTGAAATAGATATTATTATCGATACAGAGGCCGAATCTATAGTTTTTAGAATTTTTGTCTGTCTGTCTGTCTATTACCGCATCACAGAAAACCACTGGAGGGATTTTAATAAAATTTGGTATGGTGATAGTTGGTTATCCGGGTCAACATATAGGATACTTTTTACCGCGGGAAAATATCTCATTTCTGAGAAAAAATACAAAAACTGCAATGTAAGAGTATACTAATATGTAAAACCTAAGAATTTGGTTTTTGGTCATCTGAACGCGGGCAAAGCCGCGGGCAATGCTAGTCAACAAATAAAAAAAAAAAAACCTCCTATAAACACAGCCCTTTTTATTTTCAGCTCACTACTTATAGGCATGGGTAGATATTGTTAATACAAGACAATTATAGTAGATAGTCTGCTTCAAACGTATCAGTTATTTCTTCTAAGTACGGTTTTCTTCTCTCTCTAAAGCAGGAAACTTAGCGATAAAAGGCAAATATTTCATTCTAAAAGCCGGATGTCAATTCTCTAGTCTCGGGGCTTTGTATGCTACTTGTTTGTGGGTCATTTTCTTGGGAAATGCTCAAAAGGTTTGAATCGCATAGAAAAGGTACTAACAAAAGGTACAATGACAGTTAATCCAAGCGTTATCTGCCATTATAATTACATTTCATATTATAGAGGTCAAAAAGCATGTGAATATGAATTTACTTTTAAAAAGCTTTTGAGTAATTAGAGCTGTGCAAGGAACATTCTACTAATATTATAAGCTCGAAAGTTTTTGAGGATGGATGTTTGTTACTCTTTTGTGTGAAAACTACTTAACCGATTTTGATGAAAACTTACTGTAATATAGCGTATATATCAGAATTACACATAAACTATAATTTTTAAACATATAGTTATACATAATGGAGTTACACGTGCGCAGCCGCGGGTAAACGCTAGTAGCTTATATAATTAATTAACATATAGGTTTCTTAACAAACTCATATACCTATATATATATATATATATATATATATATATATATATATATATATATATATATATATATATATATATATATATATAATGTAAATTTAAACCTCCTACTGGTGTGTTTCAATATTATATGAGTGTTTAGGACAACCCTACCAAGGTAACTTATTCCAAGTCTGAAGGCAGATCGATTACCGGTCAGCACTTACATCATCAATCATTACTAACGCGTGAATTATGTGTTCGCTTCAGAAAACTTCTTTATGAACAACACTGTATTTTCCATTTTATTGTAACATCTTATTGATGGAATATCAGAAGGTTATCTATCTATACTATAATAAAATTGTAGAGGTCAAATGTCTGTACATAGAAAAAAAATGCTAAAAACCGAGTCAGGGGGATGTAAGAAGACAAATAGAACAAATCCCGATTTTTTTCAATTTTTTTGTTTCTCTGTCTGTTTGTCTGTTTGTATGGGCTAATCTCCGAATCTATTGGACCGATTTAAATGAAATTTTGCATGGTGGCGCTTTATATCCCCGGGCAACATCTTAGATACTTTTTATCCCGGAAAATTAAATAACTCCCGTGGGATAGTTAAAAAACTATAATAACTTATACAACTTATGCACCTAATTTAGTAAAATTTAACATTCTGATACCTTATATTGCCGGTCAAACAACAGGTTACTTTTCATCCGGGGAAAATGAACGGTTCCCGTGGGAACTAATAGATCTCTATTAGTGTTTTTATAGAAGCGAACCCGAGCGAAGAGAGGGTGAGCCGTTAGTTTAATATATTACTAAGTACTAAGCCGAATACCTTATTATTTGTAATTGTGCTAGCTGATTTATTTGGTTTTTCTTTTCTTTGTTGTATGGGTACTTTATAGGATTTAACTTAAGCACTTAATTTTAAATTATTAGAAGCTTAGGATCCGAAATTTCTCAAAAAACCCTTCTAACTTCTAATGAACTATTTTTTTTTTCAAGTTTTAACTGGGCAAGATTTTACTGACAACGTTAACTATGTAGATGTAATGTTAACTACCAATCTGCTCCGGTTTCGCGCAGCTGATTTTGTATTTTGACATTCTCTTTGTTCAAAATACCATGTCATTCACTGCTCATGAGATGTAAACATAATTTGTATTTAGAAATGACTTTAAAAAAATTAAGCATGTAAAACGAGTTTTTCAGCCAATTTTTATTCACCCAACTATAAGGGGTTTAAAAAATAGCGCTACTACAAATCTTTGAATTTAGTGTAGGGAGGGGTATTTGACTAAATTTAATCAAAATCGGTATAGCTGTTCAAAATTCAAGCAATCTAACAGGCAGACGGAGACGTTATCACATTAATAATAATAATAAATATGTTGGGACATTAAAACACACACAACTTTTTCCGTGGTAAGCTACGAGGCTCTCGTTATCGCAGTTAGTTGATACACTACACATATATAATTTTAAATGCATACATATTATAAATATAAACACCTATCACTAGAGTACAAATATACGTGCTCATCACACAAATGAATACACCCAGCGAGACTCGAACCTGTGACCGCTGGCACAGCAAGCAGGGTCACTACAAACCGAGCCAAACGTGTCGTCAACATTACATAGATAGCGTTTAAAAATTACCTTATAGTTAGACTAGTGAATTTTTCAGTGTAAATAGTAGTTTTAATCAAAAATGTCAACGTTATAACGATGAATACTTCATTCACAAAGGCCCGGTGACAGTTTATTAGCTCATTGCTGGCGGATATTACCCTATTGTGAGGCAAAGAAAGTGTTATTTCAGCATGCCTCAGTATTAATTACTTGACAGATTATGTTTTGGTGCCCATTAAAGGTCACTTACACAATACGTGATACTGGCAGAATGCATTACGTTTGTTAACACAATTCAAAGCCGTTGTAAAAAACAAAAAAATGTGTCACTTATATGGAAATACTGCATTGCCCGCGGCTCCGCCCGCGTTCAGATGACCAAAAACCAAAATCTTAGGTTTTACATATTACTATACTCTTACATTGCAGTTTTTGTATTTTTCTCAGAAATGAGACATTTTCCCGTGGTAAAAAATATCCTATGTGTTGACCCGGATAACCAGCTGTCACCATACCAAATTTCATTAAAATCCCTCCAGTGGTTTTTCCGTGATGCGGTAACAGACAGACAGACAGACAAAAATTCTAAAAACTATAGATTCGGCCTCTGTATCGATAATAATGTCTATTTCAATAAGATTTTTAAAAAAATATTTCATGTACAGATTCGGCTTAGTTAGAATTTTATTATATGTATTATTATGTGGAGCAAATTGTTGCAAAATTAAGAATTTTTTTAAACCCCCGACGCAATAAGACGGGTGTTATATCGGTAGTCGGTAGTAGGTAGTGTTATCGGTAGAAGATGGGTCGTGTCTAAAAGTCGGATCAAACGAATGCGATGCTTTAGTTTTTTTTTCTATCTGTCACTCATGATCAATGGATCAAGAGGCAATTTTATCTTAGTGGTTTACGTACTCTTTTATATAGGGTTCATAAATAAAGGTTTTGTATTAAATAGAAGTGTATACGTGGGCAAAGTCGTGAGCAACTCTTATTATTAGTCATACTACTTGAGTGGATCTGCGTTTTTTGGAAAATATATAACCTGCACAGATAAACTAAAAAAGCAAAACTTTACCTAAGTACACATATTTATCCAAATCGTTACAGCCATTTCCGATTTATGAAATAAATTTATTTATATACAAAAGGCAAAGTATATACATACGTATCTGTGGGTTTGTTTGTTGTTGTTTTTTCTATATTGGGAAATACGTTGGTTGGCATGGGACTCAACGGCTAGAAAAGCCTTAACTACCAAATTAAAAACCCGACAAACCTTGGTCCACTCTGCTGTTAGAGAAGTATCAGGAGCAGCCTGTATGGCACAACGTCCACCGAAGTGGGCCTCTATCCTATCTTTTGGCTTCGCAAACGGCTGGATTGCCAGATCGATTTTAATGATTTTTTTGTATATTTGGTAGGTATAAGAATAGATCGTAAGATATTTTTTATTCTCCGACCCCCAGCCCTCATTTTTTGAAGAAAAAGCGAAGCGTTCGCGAAGCGAGGGTGAGCTGTATAACATAAAGCCAAATAGTTTTTTTGTAGATTGAATGCGGGCGTAGCCGCGGGTTCTGCGAGTAATGTTATTAATATAAGACACGTCGTATCTTCTCAGTCTCAAATCGCTAGTAATTACTATCGTATAATACTAACTATAGAGTTATATATAGTCTTTAGACGTAACTGCTATTTATTTAATATACACATATAATAAAATTGTAACTAAGCCGAATCTGTACATTAAATATATTTTTTTGAAAAATCTTATTGAAATAAACATTATTATCGATACAGAGGCCGAATCTATAGTTTTTAGAATTTTCATCTGTCTGTCTGTTAACACATCACAGAAAAACTACTGGAGGGATTTTGATGAATTTGGGTATGGTGATAGCTGGTTATCCGGGTCAACATATAAGATACTTTTTACTGCGGGAAAATGTCTCATTTCTGAGAAAAAATACAAAAACTGCAATGTAAGAGTATACTCATATGTATGTAAAACCTAAGAATTTGGTTTTTGGTCATGAGAACGCGGGCGGAGCCGCGGAGATAGATGGAGAACTGGAGAGTGACATAGGCTACTTTTTACCGCGGGAGATTATCTACTTCTCACAGGAAAACACGTTATAATACAATCCAAACAAATATTTATGATCAGAATTACTTGAAACTTGGTTTTCATGCTCTTCAATAAAATTAAATAAATACGTGTTTTAACATTTTTTGAAATTCGTTCTATAAGCGGGTAAAATCCTTTATTTTGTTGATAAAAGTTTGTATGAAACTACCTTTTTAGAGATTTTATTGTAGTTTTAGCACGAGCGAAGCCGCGGGTTCTGCTAATAATAATGTAAATCCGACAGTGTTTGAATATTTTTGTATTATTAGTAACAAAATGCAATTATTATTATCATAAAATTATTTTTAACCCCAAAGAGTTACTTAGGGGTATATTTGAATAATGCAAGAGCTTATAAAGTAATAATTTTCTATGAAAAAAATAAATCTTGTATTAGTCCATTTTTATGAAATCCATGCAAATGAACCAGGATTCATTAAGGAAAGTAAACAACCCGAAACTCTTCCTCCATTATCGAGTTTACAATTGGCTTTCACCATCAAAGCTCAATTGGTTATGCAAAAATTTGTTTAAAATTCAAATATTAATTAAGAATATTTTTTCATAGATTTTCTTAGTTAAGAGGATGGAAAGATGTTGATTAAAGTAATACAAGACAGTAAATCTACACATATAATAAAATTGTAACTAAGCCGAATCTGAACTTTAAATATTTTTTGGAAAATCTTATTGAAATAAATGTTATTATTGATACAGAGACCGAATAGTTTTTAGAATTTTTGTCTGTCTGTCTGTCTGTCTGTTACCGCATCACAGAAAAAACACTGGAGGAATTTTGATGAAATTTGGTATGGTGATAATTGGTTATCCGGGTCAACATATACTTTTTACCGCGGGAAAATATTTCATTTCTGAGAAAAAATACAAAAACTGCATTGTAAGAGTATACTAATATGTAAAACCTAAGAATTTGGTTTTTGGACTGACTCATATTTCCATTATTATTTTATTATAAGATGACATTTCTAAAATGGTATGTATCTTAGGCCCTCAACTAGAAAGGTCAAAATGTGAAGTGGGCATTGTAAACGAATTGTTTTGTGCCTTTTCATATTTTTAAAAATCTTTTTACTTTTGTTGGCCAACTTCTAACAACTGAATTAAAGTATGAAAGCAAATTTTGTACATTCACAATGTATTTATTATAAAATATGATAAATATGTTGGGACATTAACACACAGCACCATCTAGTTCCATGGTAGCTTACCATATGTAAGTTTAAATAAATACATATTATAAATAAAAAACACCCATGACTGGAGTACAAACATTCGTGCTCATTATGAATGAATGTCCCCATCGGGACTCGAAAAGCAAGTAGGGCCACTACAAACTGAGCCAAACGTGCTGTGAACGTATGAACTGAGTAAAAATTATTTCTTTAAAAATCATAATCTCTTTGTTCAAATATATTTAAATTTGATGAAATTATATGAAAAAATCATGACTAAGAATAAATAAATTAAATCAAAAGTCCATTAATCGAAATCTATATCTATACAGATAAATAAAATTGAAGTGTTTGCTTGTAATGTCGAAATAATAGCTTTTTACTAAAGGCGTATGAAATTATATACGGTACCTACTTATAAGAATAACACAACCTTTAATTTTTTTGTTTGTCTGCCTGTCTGTTTGTTTCGGCTAATCTCTGAAACGGTTAAGGTAAGTCGCTAGTATACATTAACTTCTTAGTTTAATTTAAATAGAATCACCCAGGTGCCCTAGGTGCCTAACAACCTACATATTACTCTAGGTCATAGTCTATTTGTGTACTTAATTACATCCAAATCCAACCAACTGTTTAAACAGGAAGGAGTAACAACATACGCACATACAAACTTTCACATTTAAATAATACTGATATCAATAAAAAATGGAATATTTTTTATATTTAGTGCGATTCTTTTATTATTAAGTGCGATTTCTAAGGCATTTTCTGACCCACACAACCACTCTGTGGAACCAGCTATCGCCGGCGGTCTTTCCGAACCGCTACGACCTGGCCACCTTTAAGAAGAGAGCATATTCCTTCCTTAAAGGCCGGCAACGCATCTGCAAGCCCTACGGTGTTGCAGATGTCCATGGGCGGCGGTGATCACTTTCCATCAGGTGAGCCTCCTGCCCGTTTGCCCCCTTAGTCCCATAAAAAAAAAGTTTCTCGAAACGTATTTTATCTACCAAAGTTTACGATAATAGATTGGTAATATATTTTTAAGAAAAATAAAATCGCACATATAACAAAAAACGGGGTGAGTTTCTCTAAAGAATGTACTAAATCGTAAGCGAGGAACTTCGTAATTAAATTTTATCGGAAATTAAAAATAAGTTTAATTACACTTCGAAATACTAACATAAAAATGTTCATAGGATAATCGCAATGTGGTGTGAGTGTGGTTCCGTGAAACTGTATATTTAGGGTTCCGTAGCCAAGACAAAAAGGGAATCCTTATAAATTTTTCATTACGGTTTTTTTATCTGTCTGTCTATCTGTCCATTACTAATACACATTTAAATACATACATATAAATATTAACACCCATGATTGGAGTACAAACATTTGAGCTCATTACACAAATGAATGCCCCCAGCGGGACTCGAACCCGCGACCGCTGGCAAGTAAGTAGGGTCACTACCAACTGAGTCAAACGTGTCGTCATCTATTGTTTCTCAACTTTTCATCCACTGGCGCTACTTTCAGGCTCCCTCTAAATATATTCATTGTCCATCCTAATCACACTACACATCCATCTCTATCGAGATTCGCATTTCAGATATAAAATCAAATAGAAAGTCTACGAAACATAAAATTATTTTTGCAACCAATAAAATTAATATTGTAGGTGGGTAAATATTTTATTTCACTTTTAACCATACAGAAATAATACTCTTGTTTTACAGAGGTGGCAAATATTAGACTTCATCATTTTAAGTGAATGAAACCTATGATGAAATAACAAAGTTCGCAAGCCATCGCAATTAATAATTTTATATCTGCGTTATGTTTGCGTTGCATTACCAACTGATTGACTTTTAAATTAAAAGTTCGATTTGTTTGAGTGCTTTATATTTCGTAGTTTTATTTTTGACATGATAATAAACTACATTCGTTAGTGACGTTGATAAATAGCCAATATATTTGTTAAAAAGAATATAAGATAGTAAAATGAAGTATAAAAGATCGAATATTATAAATCCAGTAGAATTCAAGAAACCCAATTTAATGCCGTACCTTTAATTTTGGTTTAAAAAAAATAATAAGTAAAAAATTTAAATAAAACTTTGGTTTATGGTTCCAGAGGGGACCTCCCGTAACCATATTCATTGGATGATATTCGAAAAATACTAGAACACGTACCTATTTACGTAATTCTTTTTAAGAGTATTAATAGTAAATTTCAAGTAATTCTGATAATATGTTTTTTTGGGTTCTATTATAATGCCTCACTACTCTGGAACAATCTCCCTAAATACATTCAAAAAGGCCCCTCTATAACTTCTTCTAAAAAAAAAATTAAAACAGTACCTTCTGTCACAAATTGGTCCTTAATTTTATTATCAGATCCACCATTTTTATGTATTCCAAATGCATACGATTATATTTATATTTTAATATGTATGTATATAGTATGTATAATATGTAAGTTATTGTATATTGATCATTATATGTGTCTTTATAATTTTATCTTAAATCAATTGCACTCTTTTAATCCCGTCACTCATTTCCATAGGTTGGCTGGAAGAGATATCTTCTAGAGATAAGTCCACCTTTGCCCACATTGGTGTTACATTGGTTGGTTTTACATTGGTGTGTCGGTGGTGGTATCTGTGTTGCTCTGTTAATATGCAATAAAGAATATATATAATGTGTTTTCCCGTGGGAATGAGATTATCTCCCGCGGTAAAAAGTAGCCTATGTCACTCTCTAGCCCTCTATCTCCACTCAAAAAAATCACGTCAATCCGTCACTCTGTTTCGACGTGAAAGAAGGACAAACAAACAAACACACGTTCACAATCATAATATTAAGTATGGATCCGTCGTATGAAAGTACGAATGATTATTTTTATTCATCCTTATTTTAAATACGAAAAGCAACAGCCTAATTTTAAAATTTTATCAACTAACAAAATATAACTTTATTATTTGTTCAACTTCAAATTTTCTGGGGTTGGTTTATATAAGTTTCATTAGTTTATTTAAATTCGGAACAGTACTTGTACCGGAAAGTCTCTGAAAATGAACTTTCAAAATTACAGCTACAACTTTAAAACTTGCTTGAAAATTCTGATATAAACTATTGTGAGGTGTGAGAATGTAGAAGAAAATATATACAAGACAGCAATTTCTAATTTTACATGTTTTATCATATAATATCATTTCACATCATTGTTCACAGATTCTTTTTAAAATGATCAAATAACGGAACTTTTCTTTAATAGAACTTATTATCTATACCTATGTATATATGTATATAAAAATTGATATGGGTATGTATCTCTAAAACGGCTGGAGGCCGATTTTGATGAAATTTTCAGGCAATCTTCAGCCCAGTGGGTGATCATGTGAAGTTTGGTAGCGATCGGAAGTTTGAACGCGGGCGAAGCCGCGGTTACTGCTAGTTTCCTATAAAGACAACACTTGTTTCTCTCTGTTTGTCCTTTTGTTACAACCTTTTCCCTCTCGAACTACTGTATACTGTTTTATACTCATTACTGTATACTGTTATATACTTATTTTCAATTAAGTAATCCCACGACGGACGTGTAGCGTAAATATAATTAAATAAATTCAAGAAGCCTCGTTTTATGATGTATGGAAGCCTCCATCATATGAATTCGGTGATCATTATGGTTCACTAACTCTTTAAATGTTGTCCCTAATTTGAAAATAAAAAAGTGCATGTGTGTGCAATTCACACACGGTAGAAGTGAAACTTAATATTATATATTTATTAGACGATAACAACGGTTACCATGGCAACATTGCAATGTATTCTATCTCATTCTCTCACCGGCTTAGTCCTATATATTTATGAGTTTATCGCTTTTTAGTGCCGCATTTCCGTTTTATTTCCATTTCATCGTGTTTCAAATCACAACGATTCTAAAGAAGATTCACTTTAAAATATTGTTCTTTCTTAGTTAAGCTTCCCTTTTGTTATGTCAGAAGGTATCAACTAAGAGAAATTAAAAAATAACACAAAATTCAAGCGATAGCTAAAAATTTCCATTTCCAATGAACTGTAAGCGAAATTCTAAACAAAGCAAAACAAAAACAACCTCGTATATTCAGTATTTGCATACATTTTCGAGTAATAACAGATTATTACGATAAGCGAAAACAGGAAATGGGGAGTAAAATACAGTTTTTGTATAAAATGTCGACAAAATTATTGGTCCATTTTAACCAGGTTTTTGATTATATATGAGATTTTTACATATGAGTACTGTTTATAAAATACGGCATCATTGCTGTAAATTATGAAGTTGAATTAGTTAATTGATAGATCATGTTAAACTACTTTTTTTCATCATGACGTTATCAAAATTAGCCTGAAAGTGACGTGAGCACGTGATTTGGAGAAATCTTCCTGACTACACCATCGGAGAGTGTGAAAACGGTAACGAGGATGCATTTGTATATATTCGCGAACATGCTTATCAGTTAAAATATCTCTTACGCTGATGCTGATCTCGAATTTCATTGAGATTGATCTCTAACAAACGATTTGAAAATCAGAAGGACAATGTTACCTTCTAATGATGGTAGAATTCCCTTCTCTGTTAAATTCGGAACAAGATAAGATCTGCGAGCAATCGGTCAAGGTCACAATTATTCACCTTGCTTTCAGAGCAATGCTAGTTTCAGATCGAGATAATGTGTGTTATTTTAAATGCGACTTTATCGTAGACAGTTACGACGTGCTGTTTTTTTCTAGCTTTCAATTTAATAAACGCACCGCCGCACGGTACCTTTTACTTTTACTTTTAATTTAGAAACCTGAAAAATGTATAAGATCTATCCTTACTTTTACAATAATCCTTCTGTGTCCTCACCTTGTCCCGTTACTCGGGATTGGCTTTTCTTATTATGCGTCGCCATGTAGATCGTTGGCTCGCATCCTCGACATTGAGGCCAAGGCTTTTCATATCCTGGACCTGGAATATTAGATATGTGCCATATAAATTGTTTGACGTATTCTCATGTTTGTGTTGAGTTTTATGATAAGTATGCATTTTTGGCATGTATTTTATGGTCGGTTGTCACCTGATGCCAAGATCATAATCTTTCTGGTAGGCTCGATCCTTTTTGATTGATCACTCCGATTTTGCCAGCTCCGAGGTTGATCCCTGAACGGTTCTTCCACCAACATCTTTTATGAGTGCTCCGACCTGAGCATTCACTACAACTCTAGATATCTGCACTGAAAACGTCAAAAAAGCTCTTACTTTTGTAATAAAATTATTAAAAAAAAAACATCTTTTATATAGAAGGGCACTTTGGGAATGATGTGATAATACATAATTATCATAATTTATAATGTTATTAAAAAATCACAGGTCTGGGATTTTCTTTTCGTCATGTTAAAAGCTGATGACGTTCAGTAAAAAATAGGTTAATGATTCACAGGAGATACAGTTCACCAGCGTATGCACAAACACAAGTGAATTTCTACGAAATTCTACCAACCTTCTAAGTCCGATGGGAAGAGAATTTGAGACAACAGGTTAGAGATCTGGTGTTCTCTTACGTATTTTCCAAGGGAAGGGCATATTCTCTAAGTAGCCAACTCCGGGCTGCTTTTTATCTTGATAGAAAAACCTAATAACTACATATATATATCATATCATATATATATCATAAATTATATTATATAGTACTGAGTTATATTTCTGCCTGCAAATTTTAAAACTGCGGGTTTTAATTCGTCATAATACCTATATCACTCCCGTAACAAAACATTCATTTCTTAATGAAAAAAGGGGAAAAAAAGAAACTTACAATATTATTAATACTTTTAAAATATAAATGAGACGAAATATTTTTAATGAATTAATTCCAGACATTTTTGTAAAAAGAAAACAGCCGAAAATTAACGAACAGAGGTTTTATTAACGGATTAAGTCCAAGTAACGTCAGAAGTAACAAGACACTGCAGAGAATATAAACTCCACCCGTCTAAATTACTTAGAAGTTAGCTGAACTATAAGGCCAATTTGTTCTGCGCAAAGTATTAAAATTGCAAGTGGCTCCTACTTTATTATGTTACTAGATAACTTAAGTAATTATGCCTGATTTTCTTGTAAAATAAATATAGAATTACATTGTTTTACGCACCTGGAATTTTAGATAGACGTTTTTTTTTTTTAATTATAGTGTAGCAAATTGTTTCTTTTCTTCTGACATCCTCAGAATGAGGGTAATATTAAAAACTGCTACTAGTGAAGTATTATACATATTTTTCACGTGTACAATTTGGGCGAATCCAGCAAAACTCTTATGAACAAAGTTGTACCATCGAACGCGAAAGGTTCATGTTACATAGAATAAACATGCTGCTAAGGAAAGAGACAAATGACGTACGTTCCTTTATGCATAAATAATTACGTTTTTCTGTGGGTTAAAATATATCTGACGCGGAAATCGAACCTATATTTTATAGCACAGTATAAAATCTTTATCATTTACTACGTACAATAAATGAGTTAACCTCATTTATGCCGATATAACGAGCGGTCACTCGAGCACCTGTTGGTAATAACCGAGTATCCTGGTGATTTAATGACATATTTGCTTTAATAAATGGGGGCGATAAAGCATATTTTTACTGGTTCTTCGGTAAAATAAAAATAAATAAAATAAAAGATAAAAACGTCTATATTACACTACTAATAATTAGTCAACTAATACATTTCATATATTTAATTGTTAAAAATTAATCAACATAATTCAGTGTAGAGCGATTAATCAGCATGCATTGTATTATAACATTTTTACATTATTAAATTATTGTAAATTATAAATTCTTATTCTATATAAATTATTTTAATTATAAATTTATATTATTATATTTATAGATTATTGTACAAATTAATACTATTTTTATTTTTAAATTATATAATATATTAAATTGTTCTATTATTTTGAATAAATTAAAATTTTAAAGGTTCTTCGGTAAAATTTCTTTAATGTTCAGGTATTTTCGATATATTTTTTGGAATCATTGTAAAAATTGATTAACGGAAATTAGGAAGTCAATTCAAAAGCGAAAAACCTTTTTTCAATAGGTGATTTTTTTTTGTCTCTCGTACAATGCTTTGCTTGCAAATGGTTTTGGTAAATATTTTTTTCAAATGACATAATGTCGAATGATGATATAATATTTATCTTAGTAAATAGGTGGTGTATAGTGGAAAGTACTAATCGATTTACAAAAGTTATGATCCATTGTTATAAATGTTGGTAAGACGTGATAATTATTACATATTGTAATAAGATTTTGTGCATCTTCGTCCTTCAACTTTGATTACCTCGATAGTGTAATGGCTAGCATGTAGTAGCCGCAGATTCAGGCCAAGGTTTTAAAGGAATTTTCAGTAGTAACTTGGACTTAGGTTGGCAGTGTTACTTCAAGATGCCTTGGAGAACACGTAAAGCCTTCGTCGTCGTCGTCTTGCGCTTTAACCGGTCACGTTGAAATATCGCATGTAAAAGAAATAGAGAGGGCAATTGTGCAGTTGGCCAGTCTCATTGAGATTTGCCACCGTGGATCATCATCGTACACTGAAGAAAGTAAAATAAACGTTAATGGTAAAATAATCCCGGCCGGGAATTACCAATGCAGACAGATGCAGATGCAGAGCAAATGAGGAAGTTAAGTTGGAAGCGTGTTGCTTTTGAATGAATGGACCGATTTTAGTGCAGTTTTTTTGTGTTGAAAGGTTATCAGCATTTTTTTATAAGTTCACAAAATCGACATACAAATGAAATAAACAAGTTTATAAACTGAACTACAAATGAAATAAATAAGCTATACAAAATTAGACAAATGATGTCTTCTAAGATGAGAACATCTTTATTGTACAAATGACTGTACCTTTTACTCTTAGGCAAAAAGAGAAAGTTCCTCTAGTTTTTTTAAATAGTTTTAAGTATTACACTCTCGGCCTGAGATTGTCAACAGCTCGAGTTGGATAATACAACAGGAAGGTGAGCTGTAACGCAACTTATGTAGAAATTCACCAATTATTGAGTGGATATGAAGCTTTGCATCTGTAGGAATACTTATATAAAAATACAAAAATTCTCAATATGACGTTCATCTCCACATACCTACTCATAATTTACATCTTTCATTATCCTATCCAATCTAAACCTAAAGAGTACCTCTAGGTGAATCTGTCACTTCTGTACCATATATCTTTGTCACAACAAACCTATGCATCGGTCTGAAGCACCTGCTCTAGTAATTACACGAACTAGTGATTGAGCAGCGAATATACTACATTAGTTACACATTTAGTGAATGGTTACGTGGCTTAGTGAAATATTGTTATATATAGATAGATTTGATATTTAGAATACGTTGATTTAATTTTGCTATTTGTATTCAATCCTGTTTTGCCGTCCCACTGCTGGACATGGGCCTTCCTTTGCTAGGGGGATCAGGCCATAGTCCACCACGTTGGCCAAATGCGGATCGGCGGAGATTACATGTCTTTCGAAAACTCGTTAGATTCTGTCAGACGTGCGAGACTCGGGATTTGAACCCGCTTCACTCGGTTTCCCAAGCGAACGTTACCACTAGATAGATGAATAGCATAGAATTTCACATAATATACATACTCGTATATGGGAAATTATATGCTATTTGTAAATATTGGTTAAAATCCATAATATTTCTGTATACATAATATATTATTCACATAATTAATATTATTTTTATACATATTATAAATATCAAAGTGTATGTCTATTTGTTTGTTTTTTTTTTACGACCTAATAACTCAAATGATCATCAGTGTTACTTAGCACTGACAAACAACATTTTAAAGTCCAATACAGTAAATACTTTCTTAGATTTATTTCGAATATTTGACATTTTAAAATAAAACTCCCGTGACCATGATTGCTGTAAAGCATTCGAATCGACGGGAACCAAAAATCAAAATAAATCCGCGAAATAATCAAAAGATAGTTTCATTTTAAAATGGCTAATACAGTTTTTATTCTGGAAAAAAGACAATAGAGTCGCCTCGACAGGTATTAACTATTTAAATTAAACACCAAGAAAGTGACAAAATTAATACAATACACAATTTATCTTGTCTGACTAAATAATTACAAGTAATCTTTACGAAAATAAACATATGTAATTTTATTAGCATTTACTTTATTTAGTGTAATTTTATTATTAAACTAGCTTTTGCCTGTGGCTTCACCCGCATATTTTATAAATGTATAATTGTACCACTTCTTGAAGAGTCGTAGCAAGATGAAAGGAATAACATACAAAAGATCTCCACAATTCCAGGGAGTCAAAGCATTTATCTTCATCGATTAGTAAAGAAATAGATCAACAAATACTAAATTCTTCTAATTGCTATACATAGCAAATTTTCCTTTGAATCGATCCGTTTATTTTAGGAAAGTCGTTATTAGAGGCTGTAGGCATACGAGTATGTCTGACAAAACAACACGCGCGTAAACCTTTAGTAGTTACATCTTTGTTTTATGTATTGTATAGTACTAGCATTGACCGTGGCTCCGCTCACGTTCAGATGACCAAAAACCAAATTCTTAGGTTTTACATATTAGCATACTGTTACATTACAGTTTGTGTATTTTTTCTAAGAAATGATATATTTTCCCGCGGTAAAAAGTATCCTATATGTTGACCCGGATAACCAGCTATCACAATGCCAAATTTCATCAAAATCCCTCCAGTGGGTTTTCTGTGATGCGATAACAGACAGACAGACAGGCAAAAATTCTAAAAACTATAGATTCGGCCTCTGTGTCCATACTAATGTCTATTTCAAAAAGATTTAAAAAAAAATATTTAATGTACAGATTCGGCTTAGTTACAATTTTATTATATGTATAGATGCAAAAAAATAACCGTATAGAACATGATCGCTACAATGTTTAAGTTCTACAAGAGCGGCAAGTGTCCAATCTACAATTATTATTAAAGTGTATGTATGAGTATACAGATATTCTATATAACGATCCATTCATAAACTAAACTAACGTAGATTTACCTAAAATATATGTAAAAATTAAATAATCTAAGCGTTGTACCCTCACTTTGCCGGAGTATAACAAAGGGCTTTTATGTTTAATGAATGTTATTTTTCAAGGAGCCGACTCCATTACCTGTACGTAATTAACGCTTCTCGTCCTAATTGATGGAGAGGACGTGCTGTTATATTTAAGACTAATAAGCAAATTAATTACTGGCCATGAAAAATATACTGTACATATATTTTTTTTTATTTTATATATTATACTAGCATTGCCCGCGGCTCCGCCCGCGTTCAGATGACCAAAAACCGAATTCTTAGGTTTTACATATTAGTATAATCTTGAATTACAGTTTTTGTATTTTTTCTCAGAAATGAGATATTTGTTCACTGTAAAAAGTATCCTATATGTTGACCCGGGTAATCAGCTATGATCATACCAAATTTCACCAAAATCCCTCCAGTGGGTTTTCTGTGATGCGGTAACAGACAGACAAAAATTCTAAAAACTATAGATTCGGCCTCTGAATCATCGATCATAATGTCTATTTCAATAAGATTTTGCAAAAAATATTTAGAACAACAACAACGGTTAG
The DNA here is from genome assembly GCA_951806755.1 of Brenthis hecate. Classification (NCBI taxonomy): domain Eukaryota; kingdom Metazoa; phylum Arthropoda; class Insecta; order Lepidoptera; family Nymphalidae; genus Brenthis; species Brenthis hecate. The sequence continues at coordinate 2,073,464 of OX638260.1, read as the reverse complement.
AATTTTATTATATGTATAGATTTTTGACCAATTTTAAAAAGTAATAGTCTATATTTTCTTACATTAATAGTGAGTTTCTGAGCGATTAGGCGTTTTTTCGGAAAACATGTAAAAATAGCGTTTTTTTTTTCCAGAAAATGTTTGGTTTACAAATGTCGAATCTCATATCTTGCAAACAACAAACAATGTACATTAAACATTTTTTTGAAAATCTTATTGAAATAGTCATTATTATCAATACAGAGGCCGAATCTATAGTTTTTAGAATTTTTGTCTGTCTGTCTGTCGTGTCGTATAAATATAAAACAAAGTCGGGTTTGTTACAACACTTATTAACTACTAACACTCGAGAACTGCTGGACCAATTTTCATGATCTTTGCTTTGTTGGATTTGTCTTCTCCCCGAATAGCAGAATAACTATTAAAACATCAGAAAAATTAACGGAAAAAAAAATTGAAAAAAAAAAATATCTGTACGAAGAATATAAATAGAGCGAAGCTAGTGTGAATCGTAGTGTGTAAATAAAAGCATATATTGCAGATTGCAACATTTTTTTAAAGCAACTATCATCGGATGTCTTGAACAATGTTTTGAAATCTATACTTGACGAAACATTTATTAAATTTTTAACTGTGTCGAATTATGTTTTGGAAAATCTTATTGAAATAGTCATTATTATCGATGCAGATTCCAAATCTATAGTTTTCAGAATTTTTGTTTGTCTGTCAGTCTGTCTGTCTGGGAATGTATCACGAGAAAAGCACTTGACCGATTTTGATGAAATTTGGTTTGATGATAATTGGCTATCCATGTCAACATATAGGATTTTTTACTGCGAGAAAATATCTCGTTCTCAAAAATCTATACTAAACGTTAACACGAGGGACGAACCCGAGCGGAGCGAGGTTGAGTCACTAGTAAGTTTTAAAAATAATAAACATCCATTACTAAACATAGGTTTACTCTAATTATAAAATTTATATTCCAACAGCTACGTACTCTTTTTATAGCTGTTAAAGTATATTTATAGTTTTTTCAATGTATTTTTTACTTTATACCTATATTGTTGGTAGCTTCTTACAATAAATTAATAGAATCAAGACAATTCATTTACTCGACGACTAAACAAGGATGTAATTTTTTTTCGAGATAGCCTCTTAAATAAATCTCTGGCGAAAGGGTTCAATGCGGTTTAGGCGTGAATTTCATGTGAACTTTAATAAATTGTCGAGCGGAGTTTCATTTCACACAATTAATGTTGTAAAATACCCATATTATTTTCTTTGTTACTGCCTTATTGGTCTAGTAGCTAGAATGTAAAGCATAGATCTGAAGGTTCTGGGTTCGAATCCCGAATTGGGTAAACTAAAGCCATTGGCTTTGTCTGTCAAAAAAGTTTCAGAATAAAATGAATAGAGAGCGCACTTATGTTCGGGTGCAAACTTATATAATATATAAAATCGGTCAGGAAGCTATTATTGTTTCCTTTGTTTTAATGTATTAATAATTAATCTACAAAAACTTCAATATAACTTTATATGAGAATCGAACTTGCAGCTTTAAATTTAGTAGTAGCGCCAATTTTGTCATACTAATTTTATAAAGAGGTAAAGCTTGTAAGGTTGTGAGTTAATTTGTAGATAGTAATCTCTGGAACTACGGAACCGATTTAGCTAAAATTTCGTAAGAAGATAGTTTGAGATCTTAAAAGGGGTGAAAATGGGGATAAAACTTTGTTTTGGACATCATAATATATAAGTTATCTATATAATTTAACTTTCCTAAAAAGCCCTTATCTTTCCGTATTGCTCCTTACAAAATTATCAGAAAAAATGGAGAACGGAGAGGACACTCACTATAGAAATTTTAATATTATGTCTATAGGTTCGATTTGTTTGAACTGATTATAATTTCATTTCAGATCTTCCTGTGTAATGATAAGATTTGTTTGGCTCATCTTGTAGTGAACCTACTTGTTGTACAACGGTGGCGGGTTCGAGTTCCGCTGGGGCCAATCATTTGTGTGATGAGAACGAATATTTGTACTCTATTCTTGGGTGTTTATATTTATAATATGTATGTATTTAAAGTTATATATGTGTAGTGTATCAACTATCTGGTATCCATAACACAAGCGTCGTAGCTTAACATGAAACTAGATGGTGTGTTAATGTCCCAACATGTTTATTATTAATAATATAAATATAAAAAATAAAATAAGAAAAGTACTAATAGAGATCTATTAGTTCCCGCGGGAACCGTTCATTTTTCCGGGATGAAAGGTAACCTGTTGTTTGACCGGCAATATAACGTATCAGAATGTTAAATTTTAATGTTAATTTTTTTTTGTACTTAGCTGTATAAGAAACTATAGTTTTTTATATATAGTTATTTATATCCCACGGGAACTTTTTAATTTTCTGGGATGAAACGTATCTAAGATGTTGACCGGGGATATAAGGTATCACCATGCGAAATTTCATTTAAATCGGTCCAACAGTTTCGGAGATTAGCCCGTACAAACATCCAAACAGACAAACAGACATACAGGCAAACAGACAATTTTTTTTAATAACTATTGTTTTGGGGTGTATATTGTGTACATTATACGTTACAAACAAACAAAAACAGATCTATCACACGGAAACCGTTCATATTTCCGGAATGAAAAGTAGCCTGTTGTTTGACCGGCAACATAAGGTATCAGCATGCCAAATTTTACTAAATTAGGTGCATAAGTTGTTGTGTACTACGCTGTATAAGTTACTATAGTTCTTTAACTATCCCCACGGGAACTCTTTAATTTTCCGGAATGAAAAGTATCTTACATGTTGACCGAGGATATAAGGTACGACCATGCAAAATTTCATTTAAATCGGTCCAATAGCTTAGGAGATTAGCCCGTACAAACAGACAGACAGAAAAACAAAAAAATTGAAAAATCTGGATTTGTTCTATTTTTCTTCTTACGGGATGTAAGAAGATAACTGACTCGGTTTTTAGCATTTTTTTTCTATGTACAGACATTCGACCTCTACTGTTTTATTATAGTATAGATTTGTTGGTTATTTGGTGAAGGTCTCTAGCTTTCAACTTTAAACTTAGTTGGCGAACATTAGTTCATTGCATCTTGCACCTGGTATTATCTGAGAAGGTCAGCAGATTTATAACTAAAACTTCGACCCTAAAGGTGTTTTAAGATTATTCACCCTTCGTATTTTTGCTACGAGTCCCGGGAGACCCATTTTACGCGCTTGTTACTTCAACCCTTAAAGTTTTTATTTATAGTGTCTTTAACAAATCGAAACCTGTTTTAAAACAATTTTCATAATAATATTTTGAAATAGTTTCTATACAATTCAAAGTAAATGAATCAATTAATATATTTTTGTACATTAACATTAAATAAAAGTTTAATGAAGTTTCTATTAATCAATTCAATATTTAATATACAGATTCGATGTATATAGAATTTTATTATATGTATAGAAGATAAAACAATGGCTTAGAAAGCTCATCACTCCTACATTATTCATGAGGTAACAAATCGAGGCCCAAGCCTCATAAGTCCTTATAATACTCCTTACGAGGTACCGGTTGTGTTCAGGCTGGTTCCTCAGAGTAATTATTAGGATAAGCTTAAAGCTCTCTTAGCATTTCTCAGTGGCCAGTAGGCTCAGCACGAATATCAAGTAGGGTTACTGGTACCCTCACTTTGTACCATTAAAGGACCAGAGAAAAAATTTCGACAAAAATCACGTTTTACGTGCGGTCTTTGTTCAACCTCACTATTATAGACCGCAAAAAATTTATATTAAAATATTATTTATTAGGTGCTTTGTTTGTATTTGATTAAATAAAAGGTTTATGCTGGTTTATGTTATTTTTTAATTAAATAACAGTACCTGGGCTACCGAGCTTCGCTCGGAGCTTTTGGCCTACAGTGCAATTTTCTTTCTTTTTTTAAACTAAAAACTTGAATAAATATTAAAAAAAAACAAAAGTAAAAACTTTGTATGCGACCGAGATTCGAACCTGGACATCTGTGATTGATGATCTTGCACGTTGGCCGCTTGACCACGATCACAGACAATTTAACCTATGCCCGAGCGAGCCAATTACCGACCATATTTTGCGTGGAATAATGCAAAAGAAAACTACATGAAATCTCGAAAATATGCGTTTTCTCAGACATAAGACTAATTTAGATCGATTTGTCGCCCCCGAAACCCCCAAGTATCCTAAATTTCATGAAAATTGTTGGAGTTGTTTCCGAGATTCTGATTATATTAATATATATACAAGAATTATTATACTGTTCTGATTATATTAATATATATACAAGAATTATTATTATACTATTAGAATAAATTATACTGGCTTGAGCTACGTCATGCTAATGACTTAATAAGCCTCCATTTCTAAACCCATTCTTTATAAATCAAAATTAATATCTGTTAATCTGTTAAATTATCAGTTCAAAAATATATATTTAACGTTCTATTGAAGAAAACACATGAAATAATAAATTTTATAGAGTCGCATTATTTGGTACCTAGTTGAAATCGAAAAGAATGTACGGGTAATATCTTTTCAATAGCAGGGATTGCAGCTAAGTCGTGAAGAGTAAGAATTTCACATATCATTGCAATAAATCCTTTTGATTCCCTCTCGAAGTACGCAACGAGAGCATTTTCTCAATTCTTTCAAAGTCGATAATGCATGCTTTAGTTCTTTAACAGTCAAAATAAATAAAATATTATTTAAGTTTTTGGGCTATCGGAAATGTAATACCATCTATGTGTTACATATATTTTTTTATGTATTGTATATCAAACAAAAATAGTTTATTAGTATTAGGTTAGCGCCTGTCCCAATATTTACTGTTTTGCTCACTAACTATAGGAATTGGACAGCCAGTTTACGATACAATTAATGCATCTTTAAACTTTATAAAGCATCGCTCGCGCTAAAACTACAAAAAATCTCTAAAAAGTTAGTTTCCTACAATCTGTCATCCCCTATTTTACCCCCTTATAGGATTAATTTCGAAAAATTCTAAAACACGTATTTGTTTAATTTTATTAAAAAGCATTAATACCAAGTTTCAAGAAATACTGATCATAAATATTTTTTTGGATTGTAGTACAACGTGTTTTCTTGTGGGAATGAAACGCAATAAAAAAGTAGCCTATGTCTCTCTCCAGCCCTCCAACTATCTCCATACAAAAAATCATGCCAATCCGTCACTCTTTTTTGACGTGAACGGAGGATAAAGAAACAAATAAACACACTTTCAAATTTATAATATTAGTATGGATTTACGTTATATGCCAAAAAGGACAAAAGAATAGCTGTTCCTCAAGAGGTTAAGGTTAGTTCCCTGGGTAAGGCCAAGCGTAGTGTTTCGTTGAAAAAGTCTTCTTATTCAGAATTCTGAGCTTTCTTATTAGTTAGCCTGAGTTTGTAAGTTGGTGGTGTTGCCCACATGCCTCAGTTGCAGTACAAAAGGCTTTACGCCTTTTATCTCACCGCACTTTGAAATTGAGTGAATAGAGTGTACTTGTGTTTATGTGTATAAATTTTCGCTATACTCGTGACAATTTCACGTGTCAAGGAATTATGCCATGGACGGTATCAGTCAAGAACATTAGTCATCTTTCATATGGAACCTAGTAAAATTTTATAAAGCTATTTTATATTAAAGTAGTTTTATATAACCCATCCGGTCCCTTTCACTTAGCGGTAAGGTTGGCAAGTTAAGCGTGCATTAACTGAGCTTATATGAATTTTCTCTAACATTTATTATGAATCCTTTATGGGTGAGTTCGTTTGATTCTAAAAATAACTTGTAGAAAAATTATCGTCCGCTTTTTAAAAATTGTATTTTAAATTATATATGAGTTGAATTATTCATAGAGATGCTAATAGCGAAGCTATAATGAAAAAAAGGAAAAATTTCAAAATCATTTTTCCTTATCTGTAATCGTAAATCTTTCGTTTTAATTTTATTTTTTTTATCTTGCAGTACCTTTTTCACAATTTAATTTTATAATACTGGCACATTTTCACTCACCTACGTCATGGAATCTATATCAGACCGAAACAAAATTCATAAGAGCTTTTACATTAAAATAGAGTTTGATTAATTCAGACAAGTTAGTTTTTTTGTGCATCTTCGTCAATTTTCATATTTTTGAGATATATCTCTAAATTTAAATATCATATCTCGAAGATGATTTCATATAAATAAAAACCGACTTCAAACAAAAGCACTAAAAAGTAAAAAATAACTAATTGGTAGTTTTCATTTAGGTACTATACATACCTAATCAAATATTTTCGAAGTCGGTGTGCTTTGCTTTGTATGGGCTGCCACCGATTTCGAATATGTATAGTAAATGAAAACTACTAATTAGTTATTTTTTACTTTTTAGTGCTTTTGTTTAAAGTCGGTTTTTATTTTTTTGTTAAAAAGTTTTTATTTTTCCCTTTTTAGTGTAGACAGTAGTAGCAAAGTAAGAATTCTAACGTGTTAGGCTTGTCAAGTCAAACAAAATAAGCCCAAACTGAAAGTATCTACTATTAGCCGTTAAAGAGTTCCACCTATCCACTTTCTGGCCTTACCATCAGATCAGGTCAACAATACCGAACCACTGTACTATCAACGGAAATAGAAACACTTGCAAAATTCCACGTCAATATGACAATTAGAAGTAGGTTAAATTCATCATTAGCTATTTTTTCACCCTTAGGGGTGGTATTTTTTTTTAATTTAAATGGGACCAATCTGGAAGTATACACTTTCAAACAACACAAAAATTGTCCAAATCAGTTTATAAATGACGGAGTTCTGAGGTAACAAACTTAAAAAAAAATACAGTCGAATTGAGAACCTCCTCCTTTTTGAAGTCGGTTGAAAAGTAAAAAAAAAACGCAACGAAGCGTGTAATAATCACTTTTAAAATAATCTTGAAGCCTTCCCTTTTGTGTTGAAAAAAATGTGTTCAGCCAATCACATAAAAGCTTAACATTGAATTAATGCGAAAAACGAAAAAGCGTGAGAGTGTGAAAGAAAAGTTTAAAGCCACTCAGCGTATTCAACGGTGCGAAGTTTGACAGTGATGTATATCCATTTACTTACGAAACGAGAGTTTAAAGTTGTTATGGGAACATATGAACGTTTTATTGAGATGAGTAGTTGTGTATGGTATGGTAGCCGTATGTTAATATTACATAACTAGCGGCTCACTCTCGCTTCGCTCGGGCTTGCCTCTAGAAAAACAAAAACAAATCTATCCCTCGGGAACCGTATATTTTTCCGGGATAAAAAGTATTCTATATGTTATTCCATACTACAATCTATCTCTATGCCAAATTTTATCCAGATCCGTTCAGCCGTGAAAGAGTAACAAAGATCCATACTCACAAACTTTGACATTTATAATATTTAATAGAGATATACAGATTATTTAAACAATACTTCTTATTATATACTAGCGACTTACCCTCGTTTCGATCGATTGCGGCCTTAATTGCCTATCAGTAGCCTATTTGTTATTCTAGCTTTGCCAAATAAGTCTACCAACATCCATACTTTCGCATTTATTATAGCTGTCCGACTAGAGGCTCGCCGTCGCTTCGATTTTTTTTAACGTTGGGTAATGCTTAATGGGGCGTCGTATGATTGCTTACGCATTTAACCACTCGGCCCCGACGGCAAGTCTGCCGAAGCAGACCACAACAATCATGGGGTTGTTCCACGGTCAACTCTACTATCAGAGAAGTACCAGGAGCAACCCTCATAATACACTGCCAACCGAGGTGGGCCACCTCCCAGTAAGTTTCTTGGCTTCGCGTCCGGCTGGATTGCTGGGCACTACAAAGCTCACCCACCACGACAAGGTGAACGCACATTGGAGGGGACCCTCACATCCATAAATAACTTTCTTTAATAATTTAACCCCTTTTAACGCCTCAATATTGGGCAAGGGTGAGGCTTCAATGGTAGGGGAATCAGACCATAGTCCATGAAAGAAACCAGATTGGTTCTTCCAGATATACTGCTTTCCTCACAATGTTTTTGTCTTTGATATTGGAACTCTTATAGGACTACTTACTACGGCAGATTACATAATACAATACTAGTACAGAGGCCTCATCACATACAATGAAATCAGACAGCGTTAATTCGGGGTATTGTTCAGGCTATTTTTGTTTGCTTGAATAGATAATAGATGTCGTTGATTCCCAAATAGTTAAACTGTTTTATTTTATAAATATGTACAAACTAACGAATGGTAAATACTGTAAAATTCATCTGGCATTCAAATAAAAAAAACCAGTGATAAGCAGTAAGCTACTCCTAACTTTAGCGGGAACAAATCCCAAAAATTCTTCGTTAGTGCTTTAAATTTTTGCACTTTAAATATAGAGAACTCTTGTACAGAATTTTATGTTTTTAGGCCCAGTGGTTGAAACTGCGTTATCTCTCATATATGATTAGATTTAGTTAAATTAGGAGATACTTATAGCTTCTTGTTTCGATTTATTCATTTTGTTTTCAATTTCAACATTTGAAATCACTGGGTTTTGTTAATCCTATTTAAGGTTTGTTGGCTTAATTCCAGTCATAAGTCATAAAAACGAGGTACTTCGCACGTTAACAGTGAAATGTCAGCAGTTTATCCACAGCTTATATTTGCGTATGGTGTAAGTAAATTTGAGTAAATATGTTTGGTTTTATAATTTTGGTGGTAATTAATTTATTTATTAATTGATTATAAATTAATTATTTTTTATTAATTTAAATTAATTAATTATTAATTATTGATTAATAGGGATTGATGTCTAGACGACCATCACGTTTTCGATTTCGTAAAATTAGGGTATTTTTTTAAAGTAAAAAATCTTTAGTAAATATTTTTGGGGAAAAAATGTTTTTATAAATAGTTAGCGTCTAAAAATATCTAATAAAATAAATTAAGTAATAGATGCTATATAAATAACCCTTTTTTAAATTTTTATCTGCATGTCTGTTTATTCGAGATCATTTATTTTTACTCGACTACGGCGAAGCAAAAGGAGAGTTATGATCTTAATAGATTTTTGTAGTTTAAGTAGTAGCATGAATTAATATAATAATAATTCACCCCATTTCACATCCTAATGCTGGCCTTCCGTAGTCCTCCACGCATATCAAATTCGAGTTGGCTGACTCCACATATCTTTCAAAATCAAAGTAGTAGGAAATATTGAGTTTAAATAAAAAAAATATGTTAAAATATTTATTTTTTTATATTTTAAATTTTATTACAATATAATAATTATTTTAATTTTATTCATACAACTCTGTTCAGAAACCGCAAAAATAATAATAGACACTTCACAAGTAAAAATAAATAAGGCAAATGAACTGTTTCAATATTAGCTTCTATTTTGAGTCTTTTATTGACTTACTGAAATCGACTGGAAATACTCTGTGGGAGTTAGTGAATGTTGCGGAGCGCTATCTTTCTTTGCTTTATTTAGCTTTTGCGCCGAATGGTCTGAGCTTAAAAAGCTTTCTGGTGAATAGTGAAAATCTAGAGCTTAAATGTGATTAGCATCTGTTGGAAGTAACAGGTAGTAAATGAATTGAAAGTATTTAAAGAATCTTTTAATTTTTTTTTAAATCATTTTTTATCATATTTAGGCATTGATGGTATAGAAACGCATAAAAAATTAATGTCAAAAAAAATTTGCTACCTTGAGCAAATTCAATATTAATCTATTTTTCTTTCTTTTTTTTAAAAAAAAATTGTATTAATGTGATTGCATGCCGTTTCTATTCTTTAATTTGCTGTTTCGTTTTAATTTTGATGCTATAAAATATAAATATAAACATATTAGGTACTTATCATAGATTATTAATTGTTTAAATAATTTTTTTTTCTTATAAAATTATATATTTTTTTTAATTTGTAATTGTAATGAATTAATTATTTTAAAAATGAAATTCGAATTATTGCATACTATTAATTAATACTAATGTGATAGCCTGTAAAAGCAGGAAGTTGTAACTACCTATAATTAATAGTGCAATTATCATCATAAATTAAACATACCCTAGGTTTAAGTATTATAATATTGTAACTTTTGTTGGTAGTTCAATAAATAAATATGTCATTTTTCGGGACAGGAAATTTTGCAGGCGTATACAGAATAACTCACTAGAGTTTCATTACAATTGGATTAATAGTTTAGGAACGCAAAGAGGAAAAACATACAAACATATATATATATATATATATATATATAGACATAAGGTATAGATAAGCTATTTGTATGAAATTTCGATAGTAGTAGCTCAGTGATAGTGCGCTCGTTTGAGAAAACAAGAAACGGGTTCAAACCTCGGGTTTAGCACCTCAAGATTATCTATCTTATGCATATATATGTTCAACCTGCCCTATCTCAGAAACCGGTTTCATCAGTAAACTCGTAACTTGAACCGCTCTCGTAAGGGTGAAGTTCATCTACCGCAAAACCTTTATGTTAATCAAAACCCTCATTATTATACAAAAATATTTTTGCCTTACATAAAAAGATCTCATTTCCGTGTCATAATGAGATATTGAAGATTTAAGAGTAACAGTAAAGTTTTTCTTAGAATTGGAAGGTTTACCTCAATGCCTTATTATTATTAAATCCTATGTTAAAATCAACTTCTAAATGAAATTTGCACAAATTCTGATAAAGATAACAAAGTTAAGATATGTAATTTTACAAGTTCTTATAGATTTATTATGTAAACTAGTGACTCTTTCTCGCTCCGCTCGGGTTCGTCCCTAGGTTTTACAGTTTAATATGGATTTCTCAGAGATGAGATATTTTCTCATAGTAAAAAGTATTCTATATGTTGACCCGGAATTTTATCAAAATCTGTCTAGTGGTTTTCTCGTGATGCGTTCCCAGATAGACAAACAGACAAAAATCTAAATAATATAGATTCGGCCTGTGTATCGATAATAATGACTATTTCAATAAGATTTTCCAAAAAACATATTTAATGTACAGATTCGACTGAGTTAGAATTTTATTCTATATATAGATTAAAATGTTCGTATTTGATTAGTATAAAGCACTAGGTAGAACTTTTCTACGGCTACGTATAGATTTTAATTCGATATTTCAATAAAACTGAATTTAATTTATCCCTTACGGTATGAATATTGAAAAGTTAAAGTTATTTTAGTTTATTATATTATTATAATTTTGGCAAAAAGCAAAAATAAATTGCCTGCGTTTTCATTTATTTATGGTTTGAATTTCAAAAGGAATCTTTTCTTAGGGGTTGTGTACGATATTATAAGAAAAGGCTGTCGAAATCTCGGCCTTTCAAGTTTTGGGGTTGACCAAATTAGGATATGGAACTTAACATGTACAAATACACTTTTTTACATTATACATACATTATAAATTACCTAATGGTTTGAGATTATGAATTCCGCTAACTGCACTTGCCCAGCGTGGTGGACTATGGCCTGATCCCCCTCGTAATGAAGGCATGCCAGCCAGCAGTGGGATGTTAAAAAGAGTTAAATACAATACATACATATGTAATGGAGTAGAGTCATGAAGACAAAGAAATTGACGAAATTGTAGATACAATCGTTCTAACTAAAATTATACAAAAAAAGTATGAAAATAACGTCCTATTAAGACCGTTGTCAGAAAATGAAAATTCATATCTAATTTTAATATAACCAAAACGTTTTGACCAAATAATTATGAATATTGAGACGTATATATACATTGTACATATGTTATTTATTTTAACATGATCGTAGATAATAAAATGATAAATAAACTGTAGTCTTAATAAAACACCAATGTGTAACGGCGGTTGTACATACCGAGACAACACGAGGCAGACTGAGAGCGAGTGTCTTCATAGAGCTGCGAGTAGCTATAAAATTCTAACATACACCCTGGCTTCATCATCAGATCAGCTCGATAGAAAAAAATATATGATTATATTTGACAACACGTTTGGCTCAGTTTGTAGTGACCCTACTTGCTGTGCCAGCGGTCGCGGGTTCGAGTCCCGCTGGAGGCATTCATTTGTGTGATGAGCACGAGTGTTTGTACTCCAGTCATGGGTGTTTATATTTATAATATGTATGTATTTAAAGTTATATATGTATAGTGTATCAACTATCTGGTATCCATAATACAAGCCTCGTAGCTTACCATGGAACTAGACGGCGCTGTGTGTGTCCCAACATATTTATCGAAGTTTCTATACTTAAAAAGTTTAAAATCGATACAAAAATTACAAATAGTAGCTTTATAAAATTCCTAAAGATACTACGTTTTTTTATTGGTGCAATACTAGTTGGAAATGAGAAGAGTTCCAATCATTGGTGTTTCCGAATTGTTGAATGCGTGCCGTCTATTTGAGACGGCAGTTGTTCTCATTGCTCTTTTCATTGACCTGAATGTTTGAAGTTTTTGATGCTTTGTTTTGTATACATACTGTTTTTTCATCAATTTTTTAATGTTATATACATGCACTTGTAAAGAACAATAGTGCAAATCTGTATTCAAATAATTTAAATATATAATAGCGTTTAAAATACTTACAGTTTAGGGTTTAGTATTGTCAATGTAATATGATATATCGACAGTTAATTCTTTTGACATATTTATACTTAATACTTTATTGATCTATGGTATTTCAGTCTTAGGAAAGATTTTTTTAAGGTGGTGCTATACCCTATCCCATGAGATGAATTACTTATTAAAAAAACATGATTACAAAAGACAAGATTAATTTATACGAACGATATTTAATAGAAACAAAAAAAAATATAGTATGTGTTAAAAGTGAATGAGAGACCGTTGTTAACAAAAAAGTAAAATATAAATACACATGTTAGGACATTAACACACAGCACCGTCTAGTTCCATAGGCTTGTGTTATGGATACCCGATAGATGATATACCTACTACATATACCTATATAACTTTAAATACCTATATATTATAAATAAAAACCCATGACTGGAGTACAAACATTCGTGCTCATCACATAAATGAATGCTCCCATCGGGACTCGAACCCACGACCGATGGCACAGTAAATAGGCTAACACAAACTAAGCCAAACATGTCGTCGAATTATTACTTTTAAAATACCGGTATAAAAAGTATTTACCTACCTATGTACAAGCAGTCTTCAAGATTTTTTTATTAAATAATTTAACTAAAAAATTAACCCTATTTTCATATTTGTACATAAAAGTATACGAAATTGAAATTTTGTTACGAAAAATGCTCGAATAAAAAACTTTTTGTAACTTTTATCCATCAACGATGTCTCTAGAGTTTTTATTTTGCGAATTAAATTTTTTACGAACATTTCTCATTTTTTGAGGATTATTCTAAATTATGGTAATTATGAGGGTCATAAAAAGAATATTCAAAGCTATTATCGTTATATTGTTAACCTTTAAAAAAATTTAAAGCTTAGTTCTCTCTAATTTTTCTCTTTGAATTTACTAATATAACAAATGCGACGTACCTTTGTCTGTCAGTTTGTATTAGTATTTTATAGCACTCTGAAAATCTGAATGAATGATAGCACAGATACATAGACTATGACATTTTTTTTAATGTTGGGAAATGCATTTACGCATAAGAAAGCATAGCAAAGGGTCTATACAAGTCGTCTTACCTTAAAATTATTTTGCTATAATTTTATTACATACATTTAATTTTTTAAACGTATAAATGTTCTTTTGTATATATATATATATATATATATATATATATATATATATATTATATATATATATATATATATATATATATATATATATATATTATTTATTTCAAACTAAATGAATGAATTACTTTTGAATTCAGGTCATAACTACAAACTGCATTCGCTAAGTATTAAACACGTACGTACACTCTCTTATTTATGACATATCAGAACAAACAGAATACATTTATATGCTAATAGATATGAGAACGAAGTAAATTGTGAACTATATTAACAAGCTTCACATTTAACCTGCAATCTGCGTCTACGACTGCTCTTTGTTAAATTTGACACCTAAAATATGTGCTACCATCCGTTTTACACTTTTAGGACTTGAATTTCTAAAAATCCTTTTTTATCGGTTACCTTATTAGTTATATTTCTATATATAAAGTGCAATATTATCCCTTTACCGAATTTCGGTCATGGACGCCAATCGTACTGAGATTTATTTTGATTTTTGGTTCCCAAAATTTTAAATGCCATTCATTTGCCAACGTTAGCGATTTACATTTTAATCCTTGTTTCGTGAATTTTTTGGACGTTTTAATATTTATTCTGTTATTCGGGGCGGAAACAAATCAAACATCATAAAATTCGGTTCAGCTGTTCTTGAGTTATAAATGGTGTAACTTACCCGACTTTGTTTATGTTATATAATATAGACGTTAAATATTCGCGTAGATCTAAGAAAGTATTAGATATTATAATGCTCAAGTGTGTGACACACCTGCGCTCTTTATTCCATTTCTATCATTAGGATACAGGAATAACGGCTTTACGTGCTCTCTGGAGTACGAAGGATGTTACACGTCCAACTTTCAAAGTTAGAACTGCTATTTGAGGAAAACTCAAAAATTTTTAGCTAATCCGAAACTCAAATCCAGGATCAGGTTCAGGATGCATATTTAAGTGCATAGGGCTTAGGTTTTAGGACATCTAAGTTTCGTCAAACTCACCATCAAAAAAATTAAATGCCGCTGCCGCCATTCTTTAGATGTGTTCAGCCCTTTAGGACTGGGAACGGGCCTCTATACGAAGAAGAGCAGGCCAGTACTCCACGCTGGTCACTTGTGTGTTAGCGGATTTTTCATGTCTTACAAAAACTTGCTAGGTTCTCTCATACATGCAGGTTTCCTCATGAGAATTTCTTAATCGTAAAAAAGTGGTAATTATATTGAAAATGATTCGTTCATTAAAATAGAATAACGTAACACTAATAGTCATATAACACTATTTCTCACTTCCATAGGTTGAATGGAAGAGGTCTTTTCCAGATATAAGCCTACCTTTGCCCACATTGGTCTCTGTATTACCTGTGTTACTTTGTTAATATGCAATAAATAATATATATAGAAGAGGTGCGAGACCTGGGATTTGAACCCGCTTCACTCGGTTTCCCAAGCGAGCGTGCTACCACTGGGCTACCACTGCCTATTTTTCTTCTTTAGTAGCTGATGTCAACGTGCTTATTTACTTCTTAAAGCTAATGATAAATCGAAAACAAACTTTTAAAGTTTTTAGTTCTAAAAGGAAATGTCAAGTAATTTTCGCGTATGAAAAAGCCCATATAAATTGAAACATCTGACGCCATTAGTTTCAATAAAGCTAGTTTATCGAATGTGAACTTTGTGACTTAAATAATAATGACTGATTTTCTACGTCCTTTCCTATGGTTGAGGGTAGCAAAAACTGTTTTTTTACTGCACCAGTGTTGGCAAAGTACATTTTAAATTTTGGGAGGATAAATAACGTTAAATAAGGAATGTAAAGCTTTTCGACTATCCTTCTGGCAATTTACTAAGTAAAAAATATAAAAGCTTTCTTTGCAATGGCGTAAAGTACAGTTTTTATTATTGTCTACCTATCTGCATATTTAAAGCTAAAAAAATATACTTTTTTTTTTAGTTTGGAAGGTGTTGTGGTTATTTAGATATTTTTTCTTCAACTTGTAAATGTTTAAACTTGACGACACGTTTGGCTCAGTTTGTAGTGACCCTACTTGCTGTGCCAGCGGTCGCGGGTTCGAGTCCCGCTGGGGGCATTAATTTGTGTGATGAGCACGAATGTTTGTACTCCAGTCATGGGTCTTTATAGTTATAATACGTATGCATTTAAAGTTATATATGTGTAGTGTATCAACTATCTGGTATCCATAACACAGGCCTCGTAGCTTACCATGGAACTAGATGGAGCTGTCTCCCAAAAAAAAATGTAAGTGACATTAACATAATTTTAGGTGCTTAGATATTTTTTAAGCTTTTTATATAGCTTTATACTTTTAGCTTTTAGCTAGCTTAGCTTTAGAATTTTAAACTATGTAAACTAATAACTCCATTTTTTTTTAATATGTTGAGAATTAAAGTCACTTCTTTCGACATTTTAAACTAGAAATAATTGATGCTATATTAACAATGTTTATAATCACAGTATTTTTTTATTTTTCATTTCCCTACTTGTATTGGCGATCGCTAATTAATTACGTGTGTTATCTCCATCCGGCTAGATCTTGACATAAAAGCTTTTCAATCGTGTGCTGTGCTTTTTTATGAAATAATATATTAATTCTTGATAAAAATATACTGATAGAGAAATTCTAACTGAAATAGTCTTATATGATACTTAAGTATAATTCTCGTAGTTAATTAAATATATTATTTTAAATATAATTTATTATATTAAAAAAAATTAATTAAATACGAGATATATCTCTTTAGAGATATCTCCACTGATAGAGAATACGGTAAAAAAGTAACATATTTATCCCTTAGAGTGCTTTGGCTACAAACAAACTTAAACATTTTTTTTAATCAATATATTAATTAAGCTAAAATTTAAATAAGAATTTAACTTTTTTAAGTAAAATAATATTTAACACTTTAATATCGAATTTCTTTATGCCAGCGAATGAATTAGTAGGTTTGTAACTAAAATTATTTTTATTATGTAGTCTAGCGTTTACCCGTGGCTTCGCTCGCGTGATTATTTTTGAAAAAAAACTTCGCACCTAAAAGTCGTATCATGATGTTACAAAGTATAATATAACCTTCTCATATATTGGCTAAAACATTCAAACAAGAAGTTTTCTTATCAGTCTGGTAGTTCCAGGGACAGAATATGATACAAACGAACGAACAAAAAGATATTAATTTAAATTTATACTTCACTAGCGACTCGCCCTCGTTCCGCTCGGGTTCGTTTTTACTTACGTTTTAAAGTTTAGTGTAGATTCCTGTACTCATCAAAATCCCTCCAGTGATTTTCCGTGATTCCGATAAAAATTCTAAAAATTATAGATTCGGCCTCGGTGTCGATAATAATATCTAATTCAATAAGATTTTCTAAAATATATTTCATGGACATACATAGATTATTCAAGAATTTTAAAGATTGATTGGCTTATACAAAAATAAATATTCATTTATGAATACGACCCATCTAATTAAAGCAAAATTTTATGAGACATTTTGTAACATTTCCATTTTATTTTATTATCTTCAATACAAATAAATAAATACGTGTTATCGCATTTTTCGTAATTCGTCCTATAAGGGGGTAAAATAGAGGTTGAAAGTTTGTATGAGACCTACTTTTTTAGTTTTTTGTAGTTTTAGCGCAAGCGAAGCCGCGAGTTCTGCTAACAGTATATATATTTAACATAAACACTAAATAAAAATCTCTTTTCATAAAGTCGGTAAAAAATATTCTATGTAAAATTCAGACGTTATCGTATCTATAGTAAAAGAGTATTTCATCTAAAGTTTATAGTAAACCAGGTGTCCTAGATAGAAAAAAGCTTAATCGTTTATACTTTAAAGCTCTCTTGCAAACTTAACTACAACAGCTTACTCAACCTAGTTTTAAAACAACCGGTATTCACAAATTGGTTCTAAAGCTTTGTAAGAAAATATGAATAAGGCAGTAGTAGCCTAGTGGTAGCGCGTTCGCTTGGAAAACCAAAAAATCGGTCAAGTGCGAGTCGAATTCGCACACGAAGGATTCTATACCATCGTATATGTTTTTTTTTATTAATATGACTTTTACTCCATATATGTAGTGTAGTACCTGGGCTACCGAGCTTCGCTCCGAGTTTTTGGTCTGAAGCACAATTTTCTTTTTTCTTTTTTTTAAAACTAAAAACTTGAATAAATATTTAAAAAAAATAAAAGTAAAAATTTGTATGAGACCGAGATTCGAATCTGGACACCTGTAACTGTTGATTTTGCACTTCGGCCGCTTGATCACGATGCTTATGTCCTAGCCTGCGAATTAGCAACCATATTTTGCGTGGAATAATGCTAAACAAAACCGCACGAAAACTCGAAAACACGCGTTTTCCCAGACATAAAACTAATCTGGATCGATTTATTGCCCCCGAAACCCCCTGTATACTAAATTTCATGAAAAGCATGGAGCCGTTTCCGATATTAAGATTATATCCAATATACATATATATATATATATATATATATATATATATATATATATATATAATATATATATATATATATATATATATATATATATATATATATTAAGAATTGCTCGTTTAAATATATTAGATATAAACTTCGATAATAATCGATTACGAACGTTAAAATGTTTTTTGTATTTTTATTTTTATTATTTTTAATTGTAGCGGCAATATATATAGAGTATACATAGTTTACTTACCTAACGGTGGAGGAAAACAACGTGATAAAACCCTAATGTTTAAAAAAAAGGTTTCAAAGAGACATGTGAAGTCCGCCCACGCACTTTTCCAGCGTGGTGGAGTAATGAAGCAGACTCCACTCATATTAAAGGAAAGCGTGGGACGTTAAAAAGGCCAAATACAAAAATTAGAAAGATTAAAATCTCATTTAGTAAACACCTTTTATTTAATATTTTCTTTTAATCATAATATAAAAAAAAAATAACAGTACTATCTTTATGCAATCTTTTCCCTTATTTCAGCAACTCATTGAAGTTTTATTTGTCTATATGAATTTTTAAATGTTACGGAAATAAGAAATACTAATATTATGAATGTGAAATTTTGTGAGTATGGATGTTTGTTACTCTTTCACGCCAGAACGACTGAACGGATCTGGATAAAATTTGTCACAGAGATAGAGTATAGTCTGGAATAACACATAGGCTACTTTTTATCCCGGAAAAATATACAGTTCCCGAGGGATAGATTTGTTTTAGTTTTAAGTTTAAGAAATAATCTTACGAAATGACTTTTGAAGTGTATTAATCACTTTTAAATTACAATATTATTTAATTTACTTTTGAAATACAATATATGTCATTAACGACAAATAATTAAGAATAATACACACTGTTTAGTTCATTATATGTATAA
This sequence comes from Brenthis hecate, assembly GCA_951806755.1. Classification (NCBI taxonomy): domain Eukaryota; kingdom Metazoa; phylum Arthropoda; class Insecta; order Lepidoptera; family Nymphalidae; genus Brenthis; species Brenthis hecate. The sequence goes on along the minus strand of OX638260.1, from coordinate 2,054,304 downwards.
AACTTCGTCCTTAGATACGTTTTAACGGTTAGTTTAGAAAAGATAGTCGATCCCTTGCTCTGTGAAATACAAATATAAATTTATCCCAAGAGAACCGTACATTTTCCGGGATAAAAAGTCACCTATGTGTTATTCCAGACTATAATCTATCTCTGTGCCAAGTTTTATCCAGATCCGTTCAGTCGTTCTGGCGTGAAAGAGTAACATACATCTACCCTCACAAACTTTTAAAATTGGACCCAGTTTCAGTTCAGTACAGTCCTTTAACACAGAAGACAGAATGAGTTCGAAATAGAACTATCAAGGCTTAGCAATCTATTGATGTTTCACAAACAAGCTAACTTGTACAATGTTATGTACATTTCTTATACGTTACGCTTTCAATAAATATTAAAATCAATTTATGAAAAAAAAATATTGATAAAAAAAATCAATTATTGTACTTCAATCAAATATAGCTTTGATCATATTTAAATAAGCAACCCATGATATCCGATATTTATAATTTTGTATAATATATTTAACACAAAATACCGGTAACCAGTTGGGAAAGGAAGACCATCCTTGGGATTACTATAGGATCAAATTGAAATTTCGCTTAGTCGTGCGCGATGTTCTGAATTGAATAAATTACAAGCGTCGGTACTGCTTACCCAGTTATATACTAATGAGTTAAACGAACTTTATGATAAAGAATTTGTTTAATTTGGAAACTTTGTATAATTGATTTAGGAAATAAAAAATTATACTGTTAATTATCCTTTGGGTTAACTAGATAGCACGCTCGGTTCGCTTGGCTTCGTCTCGAAGCTTCGAGGGAACGATTTTAACCAACTTGCTTCACAAATATCATCATATCCATAGCTTATTTTCGCAAAATTTTCATTAATTAGTCTTTCTATTAATCATGTTATTTTTTAAAAACAATCCAATATCTTATTTTGAACACGTCTTCATTTATTAATTTTGGTACCTTAGAAATGCACCCGAGTCGAAGTGAGGGTAAATCACTAGTCTCATTAATATCCTATTATCCCAACTATATACTAATATTATAAATGTGAAAGTTTGTGAGTATGGATGTTTGTTACTCTTTCACGCCAGAACGGCTGAATGGATCTGGATAAAATTTGGCACAGAGATAGATTATAGTCTGGAATAACACATAGGCTACTTTTAATCCCAGAAAAATGTATGGTTTCCTGGGATAGGTTTGTTTTTATTTTCCTAGAGGTGAACATGAACGAAGCTAGGGTGAGCCGCTAGATCTGTCGCATAAATTACTTGTTATATTGTAGTTTGTATATGTAAAGTACCTACATATAGCAAAAATTTCTAAAGGCCTAATTAGAGTTAGCGAGATCGATTAAATCTAACTTAAGTACATACGACCTAAAACGTTGTACCTACTTGTAACGAAGTTTTAATATTCACAAATCAATTTTACTCTAATCTGGGTCTAAACCTATCAATAAGATCTGGCATTGTATTAAAAACGTTTTGAAGTACCCTTTGAATATTGTATGTAATCCTGACATCAAATAAAATATGTCTGAGAATAAATCAAATTATTAAAGGCCATAAGAATGTTTATTCGTCTTTGATCGACGTTTAAAAAAGAGGAGGTACAATTCGTGGGTAGGATTGTATGTTTAACTATGTGAATTTTTTTTAATAGGATATAACATAAAGGGTGCAAATTCGACCGTAATCATCATTGAAAATTTGAGGAAAACATACATATATAAATAGAATTTACCTATCTATTTATAAAAACTGCTTCCAATTTTTTTTACTGATAACACTAAAGCTTGTCATTAACTACTAAACAAAATAAAGTTTACTGAACCGTTTTGTATTTGCCTTTTTATTTAATACTAGCAGAACCCGCGGTCATTAATATTTTTTGGGCTGCATTATAACGTGTTTTCCCGTGGGAATGAGATAATCTTGCGTGGTAAAAAGTTATTTATGTCACTCTCCAGCCCTTGAATTATCTCCACACAAAAAATCACAGCGATACGTCACTCTGTTACAACGTAAAAGAAGGACAAACACACTTTCATATTTATAATATTAAGTATATATTAGTATGGATATGGATAGATTTGAAGGAAAATTATAAACCCTAAGAATAGAACAAGGTATACATTACTAAGAATTTAATAACATCTCGGTGCCTGTATGGTTAGTATATTGAACAATACCCTAGGGACTTGTCACTAATTAATTATAATCCAAAGTTAAATGTTAGCTCAGCAGGTTTACATTGCCGACCCTGTTATTTGAAAATTTTGAAGTAGGTACTATCAAACCCATATTCTAATTATATATAGACATACATTCGATACTAGACAAAGAAAAAGCGACGAACCCGAGCGAAACGAGGGTGAGCCGCTAGTAAATAAATAAAAACGAATGTTGCTAAGCGCAAAACTCGAACTTTTTTTTCGTATGTTTCTTAAGGTACACGAAGAGTTTTAATAAAGAGAAAAAATCAATACAGATAAATAAAATTGAAGTGTCTGCTTGTAATGTCAAAATAACAGCGTTTTACTGAATGCACTATTATGAAATTATATCTTATAGGTACCGTACCTATAAGAAAAACACAATTTTTAAAAATTTTGTCTGACTGTCTGTTTTTTCCGGATAATCTCTGAAACGGCTGGATTGATTTTGACGAGACTTTCACTGGAAGATAGCTGATGTTATAGGGAGTAACATAGGCTACTATTATTATAGAAAAAAAAAAATACGGTTCCGCTAAAAAATTTAAAATTAAAACGTACCTAGGGACGGATCCGAGCGAAACGAGGGTGAGTTGCTAGTTAGATATAAATAAAATCGCACAAATGAGAGTCTGGCTTGCATACTGAGGGTTCCGTAGCATGAAACATTAAAATGAGTATATAATTGCAAAAAAACGGTTTTTGGATTTTCCCTTTACTTGTGCTATAAGACATTGCTTCTAGGCTTTAATAATTCTAGATTAACGGGAAGTACCCAATAGGTCTTCTTCTTGCGAGTGTCAAAATATGCGGAATATACGGCCGTATTTTTTGATTGCATCGACTTAGAAGTTAGTTGATTTTTTCAAAGCTCCAAGGGATTGCAGGCCTGAGTATTTATTATCAATTTTAACTTTATACCTCCACGTGCTTATGACAAAACAGTCTGAGTCTTAACAGACATACATACAGACGGACGGATAACGAAGTGATGCCTCATTCCTTATTTATTTTTGAAGCACGGAACCCTAAGAAGAAGCAGATATATAAGTAAAATACACATAAGGTACCGAATGTATAAACACACATAATAAATAGAGCGATCAAACTCGTAAAATAAATAATTTCGGTTAGTGAACTCCGTTGGAGAACTATCAGTCTTGGAATGATAAACACTACCAGAAACTTTTTGTTTCTCTATATTTAACAAGCCCTCCATTTTCTTACGTTTATATCGTTTAAATTATTTTCATAGTATAAATATACTACTCGCTTTTGCTTTATCTTTGCTTAAAGTGACATTGGTACAGTAATAATTCAGATGTTATAGTGATATGAATGTACAGACATACATAAGTAAATAAAATATAAATATGTTGGAACATTAACACACATCACCATCTATGTTGTTCCATGGTAAGTTATGAGAACTGTGTTATGGATACCAGGTAGTTGATACACTACACACATATATATAACTTTAAGTACATACATGTTATAAATATAAACACCCATCGGGACTTGAACCCGCGACCGCTGGCACAAGTATGGTCATTACAAACTGAGCTAAACTTGTCGTCGAGTGCATATAGTATACATAAATGTACATATAAATTATAATACCTAGTACTAATCAACCGACTTCAAAAAGGAGGAGGTTCTCAATTCGACTGTATGTTTTTTTTTTATGTTTGTTACCTCAGAACTCCGTCATTTATTAACCGATTTGGACAATTTTTGTGTTGTTTGAAAGGGTATGCTTCCAGATTGGTCCCATTTAAATTTCAAAAAAAAAACCACCCCTAAGGGTGGAAAAACAACTAATGATGTATTTAACCTACTTCTAATTGTCATATTGACTTGAAACTTTGCAAGTATTTCTATTTCCGTTGATAGTACAGTAGTTCGGTGTTGTTGACCTGATCTGATGGCAAGGCCAGAAGGTGGATAGGTGGAACTCTTTAACGGCTAATAGTAGATACTTTGAGTTTGGGCTTATTTTGTTTGATTTGACAAGCCTAACACGTTAGAATCCTTACTTTGCTACTACTGTCTACACTAAAAAGGGAAAAATAAAAACTTTTCTACAAAAAAATAAAAACCGACTTCAAACAAAAGCACTAAAAAGTGAAAAATAACTGATTGGTAGTTTTCATTTACTATACATACATAATCAAATATTTTCGAAGTCGGTGTGCTTTGCTTTGTATGGGCTGGGACCGATTTCAAAAATATTTGATTAGGTATGTATTTAATAGGTAGGCTTTAATTACTTAGCCAAAGCACACCGACTTCGAAAATATTTGATTGTGTATGTATAGTAAATGAAAACTACCAATCAGTTATTTTTCACTTTTTAGTGCTTTTGTTTGAAGTCGGTTTTTATTTTTTTGTTAAAAAGTTTTTTTTTACGAATCAATTAATTGATATTTATAATAAAACTATCATTTCTGGATTTTTACACTGATTTATTTTATACTAACTGAACCCGCAGCTTCGTTCGCTCTAAAACTACAAAAAAATCTCTAAAAAGGTAGTTTCATACAATCTTTCATCCCCTACTTTACCCACTCATATGATGAATTTCGATAAATGCAAAAACACGTATTTATTTAATTTTATTGAAGAGTATTAATACCAACCAATTTTCAACTAATTCGGATTATAAATATTTTTTTAAATTGTATTATGATGTGTTTTCCCGTGGGAATTAGATGAATAAATAATAATAAATAAATACGTTGTGGCATTAACACACAGCACCATCTAGTTCCATGGTAAGCTACGAGGCTTATGTTATGGATGCGAGATAGTTGATACACTACACATAATATATAACTTTAAATACATACATATTGTAAATATAAACACACATGAATGGAGTACAAACATTCGCGCCATCACACATCACACAAATGAATGCCCCCAGAGGGACTTAAACCCGTAACCGATGGCACAGAATGTAGGGTCACTACAAACTGAACCAAACGTGTCGTCTTATAGACAACCTCGGTACCTTATTTTTACCTTCGGTAAAAAGTAGCCTATGTCACTCTCCAGCCCTCCAACTATCTCCACACAAAAAATCACGCTAATCCGTCACTCCGTTTCGACGTGAAAGAAAGACAAATAAATAAACAAATACACACACAAACACATACATTTATAATATTATGTATGGATTTTGGTTTCCGACGGGAGAGATTGCGATGTTTCCAGTGACCATGATTGCTCTAAAGCCTTTGTAATAATATTACCTTATTTATTTATTTTTTCTTTATTATTATAAAATCCGTTAGCTATTTTTATTTATTAACGTTCACTTACTTATCACTCAGTACACAAATTGTTATTTGTTTACTATTTTAAAACATTATTGTTTGGCTTCATGCTTAGTTCTATGACACTATGTGTATATTATTCCTTTGTCCGAGCTCTCTCCTTACTCGACTCGTAAGTTTTAGCAGTTTTAAAACTATTAGCCATACAATGGGTTTGACGACACGTTTGGCTCAGTTTGTAGTGATCCTACTTGCTGTGCCAGCGGTCGCGGGTTCGAGTCCCGCTGGGGGCATTCATTTGTGTGATGAGCACGAATGTTTGCACTCCAGTCATGAGTGTTTATATTTATAATATATATATATGTATTTAAAGTTATATATGTGTAGTGTATCAACTATCTGGTATCCATAACACAGGCCTCGTAGCTTACCATGGAACTAGATGGTGCTGTGTGTTAATGTCCCCACATATATGTGCAATTCACATATGGTAGAAGTGAACTTTGAAACTTAATATTATATATTTGTCAGACAATAACAACGGTTACCATGGCAACATGGCAATGTATTCTATCTCAATATATTTATGTTTGTTTTTTTTTATGTTGCATTTCCGTTTCATCGAGTTTCAAATAACAACGATTCTAAACAAGTTTCACTTCAATATCATTAAAATTTATAACGTACGCGATATTCAAAGAAAATGAATTTACAAAAGTAAAAGATGTAATTTCTATACTTTTAAGGTATTTTTAGATATTAAAGTCTAGAAACTAAGACAAGAATATTCATAGAATATGACATTTTGCTAAGACATAAATTTTGGGCAATCTTAACCGCAGATGTCGTTTGACTGAGACAAATAGGTGCAGTATCTGAGGATACTATATTGCATATATATTTAGGATAATTTCTTTATTATGTAAGGATTTTATAGGAGTTAGTATAAATCAACTTATCTAAATATAAGATAAGTACATAAAAATACACACACACAGATATATATATATATATATATATATATATTATATATATATATATATATATATATATATATATATATATATATATAATTTTTTAATTTAAGCCACAAGTGAAGTTTTTATTGTTAAATTTTATCGATTTTTTTTTTTAGATTTCTGATTAATTTTCATACGATTATACAATTATATTTATGTTAAAAATTATTTTAATTTTTTTTTATTTAAGTTTATTTGCAGGACAAAATATAGAAAATTAATTATTATTTTTTGAAAACTAGCAGCATACCTGGACTATTCGTACCTACATTGTGAGAGCGCTCGCGGTTGAATCACCCACCTATGCCATTTCTTTACTTCTTCGCAGTTTGTAAAGCGTTAATGATAGTAATATTGCCAGTATATGTAGACTACGGCTACCATAAAGCAAATCTTTTACATTTAATGACTTTTACTGTACAAAACACATAATTATTTTGAGATGCCAATTCTAGTCCTTCTCGTGACCATGATTGCTGTATAGTGTAAAGCTTTCGCAAAGTCGGGCACCAAAAATCAAAACAAATTCGCGAAAGAACTAAAAATATAGTTTTATTTATAACTAGCGACTCACCCTCGCTCCGCTCGGGTTCGGGTTAATTGCGTTTTAAGGTTTAGTATAGATTTCTCAAAGATGAGATATTTTCCTGCAGGAAAAGGTATAAGTTGACCCAGATAACATATCTGCTAATAGCATCAAAATCTGTCCAGTGGTTTTCTTGTGATGCGTTCCCAGACAGACAGACAGACGCAAATTCTAAAAACTATAGATTCCGCCTCTGTATCGATAATAACGACTATTTTAATAAGATTTTCCAAAAAATATTCAATGCACAGATTCGACTCAGAATTTTATTATTATGTAAAGGTGTCAAATATATGTAAGTGTAAATCTAAGAAAGAGTTAGCCTCGTGTAAAAAAAGGCTTGTAACTTTTGGTCCATAAAGTAATCTATAAAGACATGTATTCAACAATAGTCCATTAAAATATATATTATATTCTCAAAAACAACAAATACCAGAATCTATATGAAAATGAGATTTGTTTTGGTTAGTCTAAATATATCCCAAGTAACTAAGTTGGTGGTTTCCCTAAGCTTACCTGAGCACCTGGACCTTTATTGATTTACCTAATTACCTCGCTTACACTGCCACCGGCGATATGGACACTGCAGACATGAAGTTATCTGATATTTTAACATACACATTTTGACGACACGTTTGAAACCTCTCTTTTTTAGGGTTGTTTTTGTAGTTTTAGCGCAAGCGAAGCCGCGAGTTCTGCTAGTCGGTTACAATTTGATTTATTATCATGTAACAATATAGTTATTTCTATAGAAATAAAGGAAAATTTCTACGAAGGACAAGACAGTATTGTCTTGAATTTCTGTTGAGTAAAGATGCTTGAATTATTTTAGGTATACATCGGTCCTGTGGTCGGCATCGTTAGCCCTCAACCGCGTTGGCGAAGTTTAACCACTAGTCAATATTTGCATGTTTGTTTTTTTTTATTTAATTGATTTTGTTTATTCTATTACTTGCGATCTCATGTCGTTCAAACTCTATACGTGAGAAGCCTTTACTATTATTTTTTTTACAATATACTAATGTTTCATAGATTTTTTTCTATATAATACTAGCTTATGCCGTCGGCTCCGCTCGCGTAGTAGATACGTTTCTATTTTATGGAAAAAAACCAAACTGCAAACGTTTTCTAAATATTACAATAGTAATTGAACTTGAACTGCCTCGGTGGTGTAGTGGCTAGCAAGTACGGCTGCACATCCGGAGGTCCTGGGTTTGAGTCTCGGGTCGGATCAAGCTTAGTTATTGAGTCTTTCTGTTTTGTAAGTCTCAGTAACAGCCCGGAGTTGGGAAGTTGGCGGTGTTTCAACTCCGTACCTCGGAAAGCACGTTAAGTCGTCGGTCCTCCGCCTTAACTCTCACTGGCAGTGTCTCTTGTCGTCCCACCGAAGTATGACAGTGACAGGAATAGAGAATGCAATTGTGTTTACACGTACACTTGTGTACTATAATATCTACTGCAGATGGCTAGTCTCAATGAGATTGGCCGCCGTGACAGAAATCGGTAAGAAATATTACTATTAATTAAGCGAACATTCAAACAAATATGTAACAATCAGATCATATTTATAAGTTTTGATCACAAAAATAGGCAATGCCGTATTTTCTTAAAATTAGTTTACACCTCCAGGTAAATTTCTAAGAAACTAATTAAATTTCTTAGAAATCTATTGTTTAACTGACACGCCGGCGTGTCCGAGGTCGTGGAGGGATTAAATGGATATACCATTCATAATTTTTCATTTTCATTAAAATCGATGTAGAGATTCAATTTAGAAATAAAAGTGAGGTCTAAATACAGTTTTACATTCACAGGGGTTGGCGCGCGCGATACTGCACGCAAATAGGTCATTACTACATTAATTGTTTATATGAACTACTATTTCCTTTCACACTTTACATAATGTGAAACGTAAAAAATATAATTTATGAAATATGCACGAGAAAATAAAAATCGACTTCAAACAAAAGCACTAAAAAGTAAGAAAATTACTGATTGGTCGTTTTCATTTACTATACATACCTAATCAAATATTTTCGAAGTCGGTGTGCTTTGCTTTGTATGGGCTGGCACCGATTTCGAAAATATTTGATTAGGTATGTATTTAATAGGTAGGCTTTAATTACTTAGCCAAAGCACACCGACTTCGAAAATATTTGATTAGGTATGTATAGTAAATGAAAACTACCAATCAGTTATATTTTACTTTTTAGTGCTTTTGTTTTAATTCGGTTTTTATTTTTTTGTTAAAAAGTTTTTATTTTTCCCTTTTTAGTGTAGACAGTAGTAGCAAAGTAAGAATTCTAACGTGTTAGGCTTGTCAAATCAAACAAAATAAGCCCAAACTCAAAGTATCTACTATTACCGTTGAAGAGTTCCACCTATCCACCTTCTGGCCTTGCCATCAGATCAGGTCAACAACACCGAACCACTGTACTATCAACGGAAATAGAAATACTTGCAAAGTTTCAAGTCAATATGACAATTAGAAGTAGGTTAAATTCATCATTAGTTGTTTTTCCACCCTTAGGGGTGGTCTTTTTTTTTGAAATTTAAATGAGACCAATCTGGAAGTATACCCTTTCAAACAAAACAAAAATTGTCCAAATCGGTTAATAAATGACGGAGTTCTGAGGTAACAAACATAAAAAAAACAGTCGAATTGAAAACCTCCTCCTTTTTGAAGTCGGTTGAAAAACAGCTTTTAGATTAACTGTAATATACGAAACTTGTAAAATCGCTTAAAAAGAAATTCAATGAATCCAAATTCGACGATCTTATTAATACTCAGTAGCCATAATTAGAATTATCAACAGATAAGCTCGATTAAAGACAAAAATCGTATTATTATTCACACTGAGTTTTCATAATATGCTAATGATTTCTAAAGAACTAGGTTCCTTTTAGGTTACGGCGAAAAAAACATTGTGAGAAAACCTGCATGTTTGGGAGAACCTAACTAGTTTTCAAAGGAACTAGTAAGTCCACCAATCTGCACTTGGCCAGTGAGGTGGACTATGGTCTGATCCCCTCGCATTAAAGGAAACCCAACAGTGGAATGTTATAAAGCTTTTTTTTTTTTTAACGTTGGGAAATGCATTGAAATGCATGCTTACGCATTCAACTACGACGCCCCGACGGCAGGTCTGCCGAAGCAGACCACCACAACCATGGGGTTGCTCCACAGTCCACTCTGCTATCAGAGAAGTACCAGGAGCAACCCGCATGGTACACCGCACCCCGAAGAGGGCCACCTCCCACCGCCCACCGAAGTGGGCAACCTCCCTGTGCGTTTCTTAGCTTCGCGCCCGGTTGGATTGCCGGGCACTATTGAGCCCCCCCACCACGACAAGGTGAACGCACGTTGGGGGGGGGGGGGGGGGGGATGTTAAAAAGCCTAAATTAATCGGTGGTAGGACTCTGTCAAGCTTGAGGAGTCCGACTGGAAGGGTATTACCCTATGAGCTTATCTATTTCTACCGCTAAGCAACAATGATTAGGTACGTTGTTGTGTTCCGGTTTACAGGATAAGGTAGCCAGTGCAAGGCAAGAGGCATATCATCTTAGTCCTCACAGTGACAACGCACCTGCGGTCCTGTATTTTTGTAATAAAAAACCTAAGTGCATGAACCGTTGGTGTTATGGGCGACAGATACCGCTTTCCATCAGGTGGGTTGTCTGCTCGTTTGTCCCTGAATACCATAAAAACAAATATTATTAAAAACGCTAAGTCGTGTAGAAATATGAAAATGAATCATCCAATACGACTTTAAAATTATATGACAACTAAATCTCGTGCAATAACTAGAGTACAATACCTTTAGTACCTATGTTATTTTTTCATAAGAGCGTTTTATTTGCTTACGGCTCTACACTTGATGTATTCATAATATTTTTATTCCAGCTTTATCTAGAGCGTATTATTTATACAATCGATCTTCTCCCCTACGTATAATGTTTTATGCACAAATCACTTAAATATTTCCCTATTGTCTTTCTACAGCATACTTTTTACAGATCTTCTTTGATATGTTTATAGGAATGTAAAATGGCTATTTATTATTTATAAGTGTGTCTCTGTGTTATTTTTTAAGTCCATACAAATTCTATAGACTCCATTTCAATTTTTTTTAATAGCTGAGTGTATAATACTTTCTTAGATTTACGAGATTTTTTGACACCAATACTAATATTATAAATTTGAAAGTGTGTTTGTTTGTTTGTTTGTTTGTTTGTTTGTTTGTTTGTTTGTTTGTTTGTTTGTTTGTTTGTTTGTTTGTTTGTTTGTTTGTTTGTTTGTCCTACTTTCGTGACGGGATTTTATGTGTGGAGATAGTTGGAGGGCTGCAGAGTGACATAGGCTACTTTTTACCGCGAGAGATTATCTCATTCCCACGGGAAAACACGTTATAATACAATCCCAAAAAATATTCATGATCAGAATTACTTGAAACTCGGTATAAATGTTCTTCAATAAAATTAAATAAATACATGTCTGAGCATTTTTCGAAATTCGGGTTAAAATAGAAGATGAAAGCTTGTATGAAATTTTTTTAGATAGTTTTAGCGCAAGCGAAGCCAGCGAGTTCTGCTAGTTTGAAAAAAAAACTATCTTTTCGGGTTTTTTCACGGATTTATTTAATTTTTAAAAATTTATTGATTTAATTAAATTTAAAACTAAGTGTAAATAATTCATTGTGAACAATCTTGGCTTTAATACCAATTAAATACATAAGTGATATGAAATCAAATCACAGAAGAGTTTTCAACTTAAGAGTATAATTCGATACTAGCAAGGAACAAGGAGCAAAATTTATGAGAAATTAATTTTTATTTTTAAATTATTTCTATACACAGTTACAATGTCGTTGTTTGCAGGTGTCGATATATTTATGCTCAATATGGTAGCGAGGCCCAAGAGGGGATTTTGGGATTTACTCAAGTGCGGCAGATTAACATAAGGGTTCCCCATTGCACTCTGTTGAGTATCTCCACTATAAGTTTATTGTTTTTATGACGGAGCAAAAATAAAAACATAGAAAAAAAACGTATTTTTATTTTCACCCCCTTAAAGGATGATTTCCGAGATAAAAACTATTCTATGCCCTTCTCAGGGTCTCAAACAATCTTCTTACCAAATGTTATCTTAATCGGTCCCGTATTTTCGGAGCTTATTCGGTACAAGCAAACAAACAAACAAAAAAGTCTTTATTCTTTATAATATTAGTATAGATATTAATAAACTTAATGGTTCAATGGCTCAAAAGTTTTCGTCTATTCGTTAAGTATAAACACGAAAGCTCTAAAGAATCTTCCAAGTAAGCGTCTAACTGGAACTGAAACAAAAATAAATGCTTTTATATACTCGTGTTGTGCACCGTCAAGTACATAAGCCTACAAAGTGGCCTCACAAAGCTTAATCTTGGTGTATTTGTTGACCACTCTGCGATTTTACTTCTTTGGTCTCGAGTAAGATTTAACGAAATATTCTTTTAATGTTCTTTCTTCGTTACACAAAAATATGTGGAATGTTATTTTTAGGGTTCCATACTGAATACTGGAACCCTTAATAGCTCGCTTACCTTTGTTCTATCGATCTCTTCACCTATATTTTTGTCCACTGACCATAATACATCTATACATATAATGTAATTCTAACTGAGTCGAATCTGTACATTAAATATTTTTTGGAAAATCTTATTGAAATAGTTATTATTATTGATACAGAGGCCAAATCTATAGTTTTTAGAATTTTTGTCTGTCTATGACTATCTCTCTATGACCGCATCACGGAAAAACCACTGGAGGGATCTTGATAAAATTTGGTATGATGATAGCTGGTTCAACATTTAAGATACTTTTTACAGCGGGAAAATATCATTATTCTCATCTCTGAGAAATCCATACTAACCGTCAAAACGTACCTAGGAACGATCCTGAGCGGAGCGATGGTGAGTCGGTAGTATTATTTAAAAAATAAAATTTAGTATATGGTATATCCATATACACAGATGATCTAAAAATGAACGTAGTATATATCATAACATTATGCACTTTAGTATTGCAAATAAGGATTTATTTGCAGTTATTATTGAGCCGAATGGTTCAAAAGTTTATTTTTAAAGTAACGTTAAAAAATTTATATTCACGTAATAATTATAATTATGCATTACTATCAATCAGCCAGAAAATACAAATGAACATTATAATTTTCAGTATATTTTTTAAGTAAAATTATAAATTCCTGGATATCTTGACGGTTTTTTTATTCCATTTTAAATAGCCTAAGTTACTCCTTATAATATCAGCTATCTGCCAGTGAAAGTCCCATTAAAATCGGTCCAGCCGTTTCGGAAATTACCCAGAACAAACAGACAGGCAGACAAAAAATGTGTTTTTCTCATATGTACTGTATATAGGGACATTCCACCCCAAATTGGACGGTTTCAAAAATTTTTATATTTGATTTTCTTAATATTTTGGTATTTTAGTACCTCTCAAAGAAGAAAGAAAAGAAGCTTCCTGGTTTTTAAGATTTTTGCTCACTGGTTAAAACCGCTTTTTTTTTGGGTTTTTGCCTTCAACTTTTTTTTTAAATTTTGTCTTTGGATCACATTTAGAAAAAATAAAATAAAAAAAATATTTAAAATGTTTTTAATCGAGACTTGTATTTTAAGTATTTAATCGTGTTTTAAAACTGTGTGTATCCTTCGATTTTTTCGTAAATTTTCTATTTTAAACTTCTATCTATCATGCAACTTTTAAGCCTGGTCCGGTATTGGGCCTTCCATAATTACTAAATTTTTTTTCGAATTTTAAAAATGAAAAAAACAAAATATTTGGTTGCTGTGAACCGGATATACCATCGGCAATATTAGCAGAAGCTTAATGTCAATTTCCATATTTAAAACTTCCGTCTCATATTAGGGGCGAGTTTTCAAAAAATCTTATTTAGTACCAACCTCAGTTATAATAATAATAAATGTGTTAGCACACACAGCACCATATAGTTCCATGGTAAGTTACGAGAAACAGAACAGCAAGCGAACTGAGTCTTACGTGTCGTCATTATGTTCATTGTATATTATAAATTATAGCTTTCCAAGAGTTTTTTTTTGGTTAAAACCATATAAAGCATCGCTCAGTATTTTTTGAGATTAGTCCAAACAAACACAAACTTACCACGGCAGAGGATTTCAATTTATAATAATGTATAATAAAGCTACTTCATTTAGTGAATTCGTTATATTTACTATATCTCCCTAAAACCTCCAGAAATATGCTTACATAGAAGTTAAATGAAAGGAAATATCTATTATCTTTTTTTTAATATAAAATATTTACTTAGCAAAAGCTATTAGAGACAAGATTTTCAGATATCAAGGGATAGCGGAGAGGATATCCGTCCGCGGCGTAATGAATCGGGGGAGATGACGAAATAGAATTTAAGACGACCGTCCGTTTTATCTGTTCGTTTGAAATTAAACCGGTTCAGTAACTTCTAATACATAGATTAAAGTGTTCTGTAAAATGTCGTAGTTATCAAATTTATTAAAAATATTTGATAAAGTCAAAATAAGTTTGACGACACGTTTGGTTCAGTTTGTAGTGACCCTACTTATTATACCAGCGGTCGCGGGTTCGAGTCCCGCTGGGGGCATTCATTTGTGTGATGAGCATGAATGTTTGTACTCCAGTCATGGGTGTTTATATTTATAATATGTATGCATTTAAAGTTATATATGTGTAGTGTATCAATTATCTGGTATCCATAACACAAGCCTCGTAGCTTACCATGGAACTAGATGGTGCTATGTATGAATGTCCCAACATTTATTATTATTATTATTATTACAAGTAGTTTATTAACACTACTTTATATTTCAAATTATTTCGCATTTAAGTATTAAGCTACAATTAGATTCTAAGATGATTATAATGCCGATGTACTAAACTAGATCATGACAAATGGCTTATAAAATAAATTAAAAATATTATAAAAATCAAAAGCCCGACTGCATAGAAGCTAACTAAAAAGATGAAAACAAATTGACAAAGGAATATAGTTTTATGCAGTCGGAGACATACACGTTTCGTCCTCGCCGTGAGATGTACATATGTAAGTGTACTCGTATAAGTGTATAAGATAATTTTGTTTATCACTATCAATTATTGACGTTATAGTTTATTTAAATTATTAAAATAATATGTTTAATTTTAACAAAAATGCAAAGACATAAATATTGAGTGAACAGTATCTAAAATTTTCTCATAATATAAATGCATCTTATAATTACACCAAAATAAAAAAAATCACAATGTTACCACACCAAACAGGTATCTTTCGTCCATCTACTTATCATGAACCGAAAAAGTAAAACTTCTGCCAATAAGCCGTCAAGAACTCCAAAATTGAGCACGCACAAAAGAAATCACTTTTTAAACAACTTTTCCCTTTGCAGGTAACGAGCGAGGCACAATGGCAGGGCGAAATAGGGCGGGTCCGGACATAGTGGCACCGTTCACTTTAACAAAAGAAATAAACATAACTTAAAGGACCAAAACCAAACAAAATGTGAAAACATGAGAGTTGACATCGATATCGTACTCAGCGATACCCAAAACCTGACCCTAGATTTCCGAGACCTATCTACATCGATGTATCTGACAGATTCCTATGTCAACAGGAGTCTCGAGCTAAATGAGACTACCAACGACTTGATCTATTCCAACCAATTTCGAGACGACCCTATAATCGTATTTCTGGTCATTTTAAAATGTCTTATCATGCTGTTTATCATTTTGGCTGCAATATTTGGAAATCTACTTGTTATAGTCTCTGTAATGAGACACAGGAAACTGAGGGTTATCACAAATTACTTTGTCGTATCATTGGCGTTGGCTGATATGTTGGTAGCGATTTGGGCAATGTGCTTTAACTTCAGTGTCGAGATAACAAATGGACAGTGGCTTTTTGGATACTTCATGTGCGATGTTTGGAACTCATTAGATGTGTATTTTTCATCGGCATCGATATTACATTTATGTTGTATAAGTGTTGATAGATACTACGCCATTGTTCAACCTTTGGATTATCCTTTGATCATGACGACGAGCAAGCTTGGCATTATGTTGGCTGTAGTTTGGTGCAGTCCAGCTTTGGTCTCCTTTCTTCCAATTTTCATGGGATGGTATACTACTCTTGAGCATCTGGATTTTAGGAAAAGACATCCGAAAGTGTGTAGTTTCACAGTGAACAGAGTGTACGCAGTGATTTCCAGCAGTGTCAGTTTTTGGATTCCCGGTGTGATTATGCTGTTTATGTACTACCGAATATACGTTGAAGCTGATCGACAGGAGAGAATGCTTTATAGGTAAGTCATAAAAAGATACTATAGGTATTCGTTACTTAAATTTTCATGGTTAAACTATATCTGTAGATTGAATCAATATAGATGAAATCAAATTTGGTGACTTTTAAGACCATATACTCTATTAATGTAGAAGAAGATCGTTTTTCTTATACAGTCTCGATAATTCTTACCTCTAACCTCTTTCTTGTTAAATACAGAAATATATTAGATAATAACATTGTAACGATATCCATTAAGAAGAGCAAGTTGATTTAAAAACACCTTTTCTGTTTTTGTCTTGCGTAAGCAGTAGAAAAATATAAGCTAGTATGCTTATTGCCACGAACATTTACACAACTACCAGATATCATATTAGTATATGTATAATTCGATTAAAATATTGTTATCTCAAAATCAATCGTATCGCTTAATAGTGTTGTAAACCTTTCGTCACTGAAAACGTCGCGGTCGCGCTCGATATAAAAGATAAATATAATAATCTCGTATAACAGTCCTTTTGATCAAATGCCTTTTATCGCATTAAAGAGGTTGTAAGCTTTATCGTGCAACATGTTCAGTTTTTTCTTTTAAGCATGCAATATATATGTTGAATTGAAATATTAGTAAATCTGAATATTTAGGTGACTTTTATTAACCGATTTCAAATTAAGGAGGTTGTCAATTCGAGCCGTGGCTACGTAATATTATTGGAACTGCAAAATATTCACATATGATAATCTATTAGGGCTTCCAAACAAATATACAAAATTTTATAGGTGTATGTTTGTATGTAAATATGTATGTATGTATGTTTTTAACACATTTCTCCAGAAATAGTAATCGGATCGTGAACATTCTTTTTTATATGCTTACATTTATTTCAACTTATTAAAAGTGAGATTGTGTTTTTACACTAATCTCGCTGTTATTATAAATAGGAGAGTTTGTATGTATCATCGTGTAGGTTTGTTACTCCTTCAGGCTGAAACGGCTGAACTGATTTTTTTAAAAGACAAATAGATACACAGATAGACTATGACCTATGGAATATACTTATAAAATAACACATAGGCTAGTGTTAGTTGTAAGATTTGCTAAAAAATGGCACTACAGTTATATTATAACTAAAGGCGTCTAATGAGTTGAGTCAAGCGAGGGTAGGTCCCTAGTGCTACTTCTAGTGATTCTTAGAAAAAAAAATATATTAAAAAATATGTAATGCTCAAGTTCTAAGTGAACAAATTTTATGTACATATATAATATCAGCCAATAAGAGAACTATTGGCAACACCGAAGTAATTTACATTTGAAATTTGTATAGAATATATAAATAAAAGTACCTTACCTATTCAAATATGCTTGGGGAGCAAATGTTTGGAAACAAAATTTACCATCAAAGGGCTGTTGTCAGTATCATGACAATCAATTACCATGTTTTGACATCAACAAGTTTGTTAAGAATTTCAATTCGTTAGTTGACATCACAATTTTTTAAATATTTACTTTTAAATTATTCACTTTGAATCTTTAAAAAATATAAAAACTCGTCTTTCCAGTGATTTTGCTCATTCTTTTTTTGTCACCATTATCATATTTATGTATTTTAATAGGTTGTCGTGGGGGCGTCGTGGTTGAATGATTTAGTGATCCTACGGTGCTCTATAAAGACGGAAAATGTTCTATTAGGTTTTAGTGGGTAGTACTCGGCTTTTCTAGCCGGTGAGTCCCACATAATCATTTGAATGTAAATAAATAAATATGTTGGGACATTAACACACACCATCATCTAGTTCCATGGTAAGCTAAGAGGCTAGTGTTACGGATACCAGATAGTTGATACACTTCATTATATATATAACGTTAAATACATACATATTATAAATATAAATACCCATGACTGGAGTGCAAGCATTCGTGCTCATCACACAAATGAATGCCCCCAGCGGGACTCGCACCCGCGACCGCTGGCACTGCAAGTAGGGTCTCTACAAACTTAGCCAAACCTGTCGTCAATGTATATATGTGGTATCCAACATGAAAAAATGTTTGATTTTTAGTAAAAACTTAATATTGAAACTTAACTTTATAGTAACATTTACAATAATTTCATTTTAGTCTAGTTACCGCAATGGCTGATGAGGGTACATTTCCACAAAAGCGGTTGGTTTTTCATTAGGTTTAAAAATTATTTGAACTATTTGAATTATTTTCATATGAAATGAAAGTTTACATTAAAATTTACAGTGTAACTCTATACTTGCTTTGGTTGGATATAGCCAAATCAACTGTTACTAGAAATGTTCTATTTATGAATTGTATAATTAGAGAAAATTTCTGGAAACTGTTGATTTGGTTACATCCAACCAAAACCCAATTATGAATCTGTTTTAATTATGTTATATCATTAAGGCCTTTATACTGTAAGTCAGAGGAAGGTTGCGGTGCTCGTACTACAGGTTTTCCTAATACGAGCTTCTAAGACTTTTAAAGTTTGACAATTATTGTAAAGAGTAGATTTGGTAACTTAAAAAGTTGCTAAATAAACGATTATGACATTTTTGTTATTGTACTAGCTATCTCGTCAGGCTATACATTTGTGATGCTTGAGTTCATACAAAAAAGTACCTACAGATTCCGAATTTCTCAATTTGTCCGACAACTTTTTATTTTATTCATCTTACGACGTTTGTCTATCTATCTATTCTATAACATAGTAAAATATTTATTTCCCCTAATATTCTTTTCGAGCTATTATACATATTTTAAAGTAAAAATTGCCTATATCAATCTGCCTTTTCACAAGTGGTGCACATATCAACAAATAGCTCTTTTTTTATTTATATATGTTACCAGCCAAACTAGATTTCATGCCAAACTAGTTTGCCCTATGTAAAACCAGTTCATCAAAAGAGAGTTAGGATATACTAGTTTAGCCCAGGACAATCTAGTTTGGCCTAACCCAAACTGATTGAAATAACATAGCACTTATGATATTGGGGGTTCTGGGTTTCAAATAAAAAAAAACCCTAGTAAAAAGGCTAATGCTACGCTACGCTTCGCTTCCGCCCTAGCCTTCTCAACCTCCGTTACCAAGTCGGGTCTGTCCCATAATAATACCACCCACTATCCCAGAGACTGCGTCCTATATACTAAGCAGCCGAATAATACCTCAAAATCAGTTCGGTCTTGGCCAAACTAATTATTTTGTCCGGGATAAACTAGTATATCCTGACACGCTATGGATGAACCGACTTATCCTGTAACATAAACAAATGTATCATAAACAGGGCTAGAACAATTTTCATCATGAAGATTAAAAATGTAAATCTAAGAAGATTTTCCCGTTCTAGCTAAATTTAATTACATAAATGAAATGTTCCCGAGATTAAATGTCATATTACACTGGTAAGTAATTAATAATTAGACATGATCTGTTATGTTTGCCTTTTTGACCGACTTTAAAAATAAATGATGTATTTTACTTGATTTTTAAATTGTGAATCGATTTTTATCTTGCATTTCATAGGAATAGCTAGCATACGTGATTCCATGTAAATTTAAAAAAAAAAGAACAAACTTCACCCTAAGAGGTGAAAGCCCAGCTCTTAAGATGGAGTAATTATAAATTTTAAGTGATGTCTGACTTAGACTGACCTCAAACAGAAATTGGGATTTAATTGAGGTATATTCTTTTGTATGTTACGCGTTATATGTATATGCGTTATATAACTGCTACGGTGATGTAGTCCTGGGTTCGAGATCTGGGTCGGGATAAGTTTAGTTTGAATATTTCTGTCAAGAAATAGTAACATCCCCGTGCCTCGAAGAGCACTTAAGGCTGTCGGTGCTGTGCCGTATTTTCCACCAGTCAAGTCAAATTGACATCCCATCGAATTTTAAAAGTGAATCTTGAGAGTGATAGGAATAGAGAGTGCTCTATAATATCTCCCGCGCAGATGGTAGTCTGTGAAATTGGTCGCTGTGGCCGGAATAGAACAAAAGGGCAATATGTATTTGTCAATTTTAATCCGATTTTCATATATTATTTTTTTACAATAAATAGATTACTCATTAAGCAACGAATGTAAAAATGGAGGTCAAGTTGACCTCAAGTGTTTCTCATATCAAATTCAAGAACAATATCTATCCTTAGAGTGGAATTTACTTTTAAAGTGATTTTTATTTTTAAGTCAGTGTACGTTTTTAAAAAAGGATTGTGGTTTAATAATCTATAGTAATTGTAAAAAAATAAGTAGATATTGGTTGATGTAATCGTTGAATGAATGTTGTGTCATTATGTAGTTATGGAGCATACACTTAAAACTGAAAAGGAGTATATCACTTAAACTCAGAGGTTTCGAAGGTAAAAGCTTCTTTGCATACATACATACATCTGCAATCATTATATGTATTAAAAGCATTCCATTGTTAGGAGCCATATACCTATGTATGTACTAGTGACTCATCCTCGCTCCACTAGGGTACATCCCTAGTTACGTTTTAACGTTTAGTATGGATTTTTCAGAGATGACATATTTTCCCGCAGTAAAAAGTATCTATGTTGACCTGGATCGAGCTATCATCTGAACAAATTTTATCAAAATCTGTCCAGTGGCTACCTCGTGATGCGGCCACAAACAAGACAGACAGACAAAAATTCTAAAAACTATAGTTTCGGCCACTGTATCGATATAATAATTATTTCAATAAGATTTTCCAAAAAAATATTTAATATATAGATTCGCCTCAGTTATTTTATTATATTTATAGATAATGTACGAGTACATCTTCAATTCTTTTTCAATATCTCGTTTGTACATAGCTCTGACGAAAATATCTTAATAAATAAGAAAGGTTTCGATTAAGGATGAGATCAATTTAATGTTATCTATCAATAACTTTTTAGCCTTCACTGGCCTTCGCTCTTGAGTGTAAGTTCTGTTTCTGTTCAAGCGACTTGTTTACATTTTCCGTATACTATAATTGCTTGATCGATTTTCAGATTAAATTAATATAAGAGCTTTTATTTCTTTTAAGATACTCTGATTACTTCTCTCCGATGTAATTTATCTTAAACCATTTTAAATAAAACTATCTTTTTGGATTTTTCGCGTATTTTCACTTTTGGTTCCCGATTACGCATGCATGTGTCGTATTATAAGCGTATTTTCTAATAAATTAATAGACAATACACATAAACTTACAAACTCTATACATATACATAGATTTAGGTAACTATCACTATACTAAGACTAACATATTACAGGCTACTGTTAGTAAAATCTTTTGCCAAAAGGTTGCGCAAATCGTCTGCCAAATGTTGAATATATACATATCTATTTATCTATCTATACTATAATAAAATAGTAGAGGTCGAATGTCTGTACATAGTATAAAAAATGCTAAAAACCGAGTCAGGGGGATGTAAGAAAACAAATAGAACAAATCCAGTTTTTTTTTCAATTTTTTTGTTTCTCTGTCTGTTTGTCTGTTTGTACGGGTTAATCTCCGAATTTATTAAACCGATTTAAATGAAATTTTGCATGGTGGTACCTTATATCCCCGGGCAACATCTTAGATACTTTTTATCCCGGAAAATTAAATAGCTCCCGTGGAATAGTTAAAAAAACGATATTAACTTATGCAGCTTAGTACACAACAACTTACGCACCTAGTTTAGTAAAATTTATTATTCTGATACCTTATATTGCCGGTCAAACAACAGGTTACTTTTCATCCCGGAAAAATGAACGGTTCCCGTGGGAATTAATAGATCTCTATTAGTGTTTTTGTAGAGGCGAACCCGAGCGAAGCGATAGTGAGCCGCTAGTTATATATAAAAGTCGATATTTTATATTAAGTCGCAAGGCCACCGCATATTTCAAATTTTATTGTAGTAATATAATTATTTATATTTTTTATACTTCATAATATCTAATGTTCTTATTCATATCAGTTTTTTCTAAGAGTATCGGAGGAAAGATATAATATTTCAACAAAAGAAAATCCTTAAGATTAAAATATAAATATTATATTTAAATATAAAACCTTCGAAACCTCAAGCAGTTGAATAAATAATGTCAAGAACACGGTTTCCCTTTAAGCAAATTTTTATTAGAAGGTAGGGTGTTAGAAGGAAGATTGGGCAACGTCGAACATAATGATATTTCTTATGCCCGAGCCTGCGTAATTATCGACCATATTTTCTTTCGTGGAATAATGCGAAATAAAACCGCATGACAATTCAAAAACACGCGTTTTCCCAGACATAAGACTAATCTAGATCGATTTATCGCCCCCGAGACCCTCTATGTACTAAATTTCATGAAAATCGTTGGAGCCGTTTCCGAGATTCAGATTATATATTTATATATAATTGCTCGTTTAAATATATTAGATATGACAGAATATCCATATTCTACCTACCGACATCATCTTTAGTGGGTATAAATGTTGTGGGCGTTTTCAGGGCACAATGCGGGCACAAAATAAAGTAAAATAATTTAGCGAGTTAAATCACAATATTATAAACTTGAAACGATAATTCTAATAGTTTAATTGAGCGGGTTCTTAGTATCTGACTTCAAAAACAAGTCTCCAATGATCATCTAGGTTCCAATGAATAAAATATAAGCCACATATCTCCAAAGAATGTCATGATGACGCCTCGACTCGGCTCAAGACGTAGCCTCGACTCTTATTTGTATTTGATTTCACGAAACATAACATAGTAACTTTAAACAATAATAAAGTTTTACATTAAATTATAATTTACTAGCAGAACCCGCGGTTTCGCTCGCGCTAAAACTACAAAGAAATCTGTATAAAAAGTAGGTTTCATACAAACTTTCATCCCCTATTTAACCCCCTTATATGATGAATTTCGAAAAATGATAAAACACGTTTTTATTTAATTGTATTGAAGAGCATTAGTAGCAGTTTCAAGTAATTCTGATCACAAATATTCTTTGGGGTTGTATTATAACGTGTTTTTTCGTGGGAATGAGATGATCTCCCGCGGTAGAAAGTAGCCTCTGTCACTCTCCAACTATCTTCACAATAAAAATCACGCCAATCCGTCACTCCGTTTCGACGTGAAATAATGACAAACAAACAAACTTTCACATTGATAATATTAGTATGGTTTTCTACTAAATCACCTTCTCCGACAAGTATGCACAAAAGGTAGAAAGAAAGAGTACAACAATAGGTTGCTATACAGTAGTTATATAGGTAGTTGCAAGTGTACTACCCTGTTTGATGAAAGTTTTAAAATGTTTGGAGGTTCGATGTTGGACAAAGTTGGCACAAAGATGAATATATTATCCTAATCAAAAAACAGGTTTTGCGTAGACCAAGTCACAAGCAGAAATTAGTGAACCTATACTAATCTATACATATAATAAAATTCTAACTAAGTTGAATATGTGCATTAAACATTTTTTGGAAAATCTTATTGAAATAGACATTATTATTAATACAGAGGCCGAATCTATAATTTTTAAAATTTTCGTCTATGTGTCTATCTGTCTGGGAACGCATCACGAAAAACTACTAGAAAATTTTTGATGTTTAATATGATGATAGCTGGCTATCAGGGTCAACATATAGGATATTTTTTACTGCGGGAAAATATCTTATCTCTAAGAAATCTATACTAAACGTTACAACTTAGTGTTATAAATATTAAAGTAGCTCTGTCTGTTAACTCTTTAACCCCCCGACGCCAAAAGAGGGGTGTTATAAGTTTGACGTGTCTGTTGTGTGTCTGTGTATCTGTGTGTCTGTCTGAGACATCGTAGTTCCTAAACGAATGGTCCGATTTTGATGCGTTTTTTTTTGTTTGAAAGCTGACGTGATCGAGATAGTTCTTAGTAATAATTTATGAAGATCTGTTCAGGCGTTTGATGATCATCAGCTCATTTCCTACTTGACAAAAGGGTCTTACTAACTTTCACAGATCAGATTGATTTGAAATTAGATGTACTGTTACTTCGGTGGTATTTCCAAGACATGCTAACCTTGAGCTGATTGTAACATCAAATAGTCTGCGGAATGCTCAATTCCTCAGAAACTTACAGCAGATATATCGTTTTTGGACTCATAAAATAAACAAATGGACTCAAAAAGCGCTAATCAAATAAAATGAAAACCAGAATACAAATAAAGAGAAGATTGATTATGATAAAGTATTAGCGGTCCCCCGACGTGGCGACGCTCATAATCAAAATATTAATAGATACTTTTAATAAAGTTAAAAGGCCAAGAGAGAAATTTTATTTTTTTATTTCTTAGATTTTTTTTGTGTCGGGGGTAACTTAAAAAAACTTTTAATTCTATTTTTACACTTAAAACGCTGAACAGATTTGAATAAAATTTTGGCAAAGACAATAATTGTATTCTGGAAGAGACATAGACTACTTTTAATTCCCGCCTTAATCACCCCCCAAAAACTTGCAATAAATATAACACTGATTCCATTTTAACTATGCCTTCAACAACCCATAGGTTTACTCTGTGACCTGTAAAATATACATGCACCCAAACCATGAAAAATAGGTATATTATGAATATTTATCCCAAAAAGGACTCGAACCTGTAATACATTATAGAAAAAGATACCAAAACCTGATCATTTCTGATATACAATAGGTTATCTGCTTAGGTGACAATATTCTGTTATACGAGTACATAAGCTAACCAGTTTACTATATGCATATAGTATTTGAGTTAAATTAATGTAAATAGTAGTCTTACTGCAGTAAAAATATAATTTAAGTTTGCACTAAATTTCCGATCCAATTTTTTTGTTTTATGAGTCTTAGGATCATTTACTGAGTATAAAATCACAAAACCCTGACAGATTCCGGTGGAGCTTCAGCCGCCATCTTGAAAAAACTTTTTTGGCCAATATCAAATGAGCATCAGCAACAGTATATCTGTATAAACATTACAAATGTGAAAGTTTGTGAGTGTGTATGGACGTTTGTTATTCTTTCACGCCAGAACGGCTGAACGGATCTGCATGAAATTTGGCGCAGAGATATATTATAGTCTGGAATAACATATAAGCTACTTTTTATCCCGATCGGATTCCGTGGGATAGGTCTTTTTTTGTTTTCCTAGAGGTGAACCCGGGCGAAACGAAGGTGAGCCGCTAGTATGTATATACCTAAATTTATTACGTGTATCTCGGAAACGGCTCAAACAATATGGGTCAAATTTTGTATTAAGATAAGCTTTTGCTTTTTAAGTTTTTTTATATAGTGTCTTTTTCGAAAAACGCTAAACAAAACACGACCGCCCAAGTAATGTATATTACATGCCGTATATTAAGATACACTATACAGTATACATGTTTATTATTAGACTAAAATTCGATAATACGTAGTGTAAAGATCAAAGGTTTACTCTTAGTAGGATTCGACATGTGTATGTATACGAGTACGTATTTCATTAATTACAAAGGAAGTATCGCAACCGACACGTTGCGGGTAGCCTTTGATGTTTTGGGCAATGCAGCTGAATCAGTGTGGGGAATAACCGGGAAAACGATACCACGAATATATTGATTATTATATTTTTCTTTATGGCTATAAATATAATAATGGCAACACTAAATATAGATTACTAATTAATATTTTAAAATTGTAATAATTATAAAAATAATAGCAAAAATTAAAAAAAATATTTTCAATATTCAATTATAATTAAAATTATAAAAATGTTTAAAGTTAAAAAATATTGTAATGTAATTGGTGCAATTTTCATTTTGTTAATTGTGGGTAGGCTGTCTGTAACAACTATACCTTCAAGACATGTAACACCTCAGTCTTTCCCGTGACCATGGATGCTGTAAAGCATTCGAAACGTCGGGAACCAAAAATCAAAATAAATCCGCGAAATAATCCGAAAAGATAGTTTTATTTAAAATGTCAAACATTCGCGTAAATCTAAGAAAGTATTATATTATCTTATATATGTATGTTTGTATAATTTATTATACTTATGCTTAAATGTAGTTTCTTATATAGGGACTTTTTTAAATCTTATTTACTTACTAGCGGCTCACGCGCACTCTGCTCGGGTTCTTCCATACTTATATTTTAACGTTTTGTATAGATTTCTCAGAGATGAGTAAAAAGTATCCTACATATTGACTCGGATAACCAGTTATCATCATACCAAATTTCATCAAAATCTGTCCAATGGTTTTTTTTTGATCTGGATGAAATTTGGCACAGATATAGAGTATAGTGTGGAATCTGGAAACTTTTTATCCCGGAAAATCTATATTTCCACGGTTGCCGTGGGATAGATTTGTTTTTGTCTATCAACGAACCCGAAGCAAAACGAGGATGAGTCGCTTGTAATATATACAAAAACGTCACTAAGCTACCTATTAAATTTAAAAGAAACCGCCTAGTAAAACTCAAAAATGTTACTCTTATGCCTAATAAAACAGTCGTACGATTCTATATATATATACCGCATTATACAACGATATATTTGCGTGTTTCAACACCGTATTTTATTTTTCCTAGAAATATTCTAATCAGATTTACTATTAAAAGTATCCAATTTTATAACATAAAATTGCTTTCCACGATAACAGGTTAAAGTAAAATGAGTACATTTAATACTTCAAAATAAAATGTTAGTTATTCGAAGAAACGTAGAGATACGTCCGGCTTGTGGGCTTCATTATTGAAACGGAAATCGTAGGTTCAATCCCGTACATGGTAATATCTATACTATGCATTCTGGGAACCTGGTACTGGCACTTGTGCACTAATATTAATTAATTTAATTAATAAAAAAAACTTTATATTAGTAGAATGCACACACGCACAGACAAAACACACGCAAGCATATACATACCTGCACACATACTATTGCATTAAAGATAAACATACATAGTAAGTTGGTGTTTTCATAAGTTTTTTTCTCAATACAGGAGCAAAGTAGCAGCTCTCCTCTTGGACAAACACCTGCAAATCAACGGCATATCTGTGGGAGAAGTTATGAGAGAGCGTCAGAGCATCCAGATGCAGCCGATGGCCAGCAATAAGATGAAGAGGGAGAGAAAAGCGGCGAGAACCCTTGGAATTATAATGAGCGCCTTCTTAGCTTGCTGGCTGCCATTCTTTTTGTGGTAAATTACATACAATATTTTTATACATAATGTGAAAATTTATATGTACATATACATTGTACATACATTTATGTAAACACACAGTGTGTGTTCAAATGTCGCTACAGACAGAATATGACCTGGAATAAATATATGATTAGTAATATTTGCCAAAAGGTGGCATTGCCTGTGTACAATACGATATTTAGTATATCTATACATATAATAAAACAGTTACTTAGCGAAATCGATGCGTGCGTTCCATTCAAAACGTACTGAACCGATTTTAATTATATTTTGTATAGTGATAACTTATTACTCCGGTAAGCATTTAAGATACCTTTTACTAAAGGAAAATTTTTCATTCCCACGGTAAAACACTAACTGGTTCTATCGAGTCGATTTTAGAAATGTATATGACTAACGCTAGCTAAACCTTAGAGACTCACCAGAACAATGTACTAGAAAATTGTCTTAATAAGGCCTACAGAAAAATCTGCAAAAGCATATGTCTATCTCCTAAGGTACAGTTTTAACTGTATCGGTTTAAAAAAAAAATGAAAATGTGCAAATTTTAAATCAATACTTTTAGTTTAATTAGATGAAAAAGAATAAACAAAAAATATGCTTATGTGATTACTAATAATATAGAATGTTTATAAAAATATTATTACCTGAATTTAAAACGACTCCTTCAATTCTAAAATCTAGTACCTATGCTAAAATTTCGACATCAAGTCTCCAAGTTTTCTCATGATTTTGAACTAAAGTTGTATTACAGCGAATTTTGCTTACGCTATGAGACTAATAACTTCAGTACTTCAATAGAAACTACAGTGTTAACAATATTCGTCTTTCTGTTTGTTTTCGCTAATTCCCAAAATGACTGAACTAAAACTTGCTATATTTTCATTTTTGGGTAGAAAATTTAAATAAGAATGACTTGGCTGCTTTTCATGTTGGAAAAGAAATTAAGTTAAATTATAGCAATCTATACTAGCTATTATCCGGTATGTAGACTACTATGAATGCGAAAGTTTGTATGTGCGTGTGTTTGCTTGTTACCCCTAAACACTATAACGGCTGGAGGGATTTGGATGTTTAATATACAGGTAGGCCTACCTGTCGTTACACAAATTTTCTTTTGACTTTACAATATGTATGTCACTACAGGCTAATTTGACGAGTTAAAAATATGACAAATGAAGTATTTGACAATTCTAGATTTAAGAGATCTAATTTGACCTATCAAGTATTTGATGAGTACCTGCGAAACCGTTGTTAGGTGTAGGCATTTAAACACCCGAGCAAAACTAGGGTAAGTTGCTAGTTTGTATATAACAATCTGTTTTTTTTTCTGTTCTAAGGTATATAATAACCGCTCTCTGCGGTGAGGCCTGTCCGTCGCCACCATCAGTAGTAGCAGCTGTCTTTTGGTTCGGCTACTTCAATTCAGCTCTCAACCCTCTAATCTACGCGTACTTCAATAGGGACTTCAGAGCTGCTTTCAGGAAGACATTGGACTCATGCTGCAGGTTTGTTATGTAAATTATCTAATTGGCTTATTCGTTTAGTATCTAGCATATACGGTTGCAAAACG
The DNA here is from genome assembly GCA_951806755.1 of Brenthis hecate. Taxonomy (NCBI): domain Eukaryota; kingdom Metazoa; phylum Arthropoda; class Insecta; order Lepidoptera; family Nymphalidae; genus Brenthis; species Brenthis hecate. The sequence goes on along the minus strand of OX638260.1, from coordinate 2,025,100 downwards.
GAAGGTCCAGGGTTCGAATCTCAGGTTGGGTCAAGTAGGCCTTTCTCGATTACGTCCCTACGCTTAAATGGTTTAGGTATGCAAAAAAGAAAAATATCCAAAAATATTTTTTTGGATATTTAATAACTTTTGCAACTGTATACAAAATAACCCACCAGAGTTCCATCAAAATCGGATCAATGGCTTAGGAACGCTTAAAGGATAAACATACGAACATTCATTTTTATTTACATAGAATAATTCTCATTAATAGCTCAAAGTTGGGATGTTGGTTAGTTAGTGTGTTTAAATTATATATTACTATATATTATTATTAATTTACAAACATTGGAATGTGTCCATTTTTTTCATTTTAGACCACTCCCGATACTAATAGCGCTGAGTATATTAATGTAACTCTAGATTGTACTTCTACATATTATTATTTGTTTTTTTTAATTACAATAAATAATTTATTATCTATAATGATAGGTACTAAACTACAGTGTGCTTGCTCTATTTCTCCTTACAGTGTCGATTTTGTGGTCGAAATCAACCAAGCCACCATTGAGAAAGCTTTTTTTTATTTTACTTTTATAATATGATATATATATATATATATATATATATATATATATATATATATATATATATATATATATTATATATACTAATTTTATTATTCCTGTTCACATATCAACTATTCTATTGTATTCCCAAAATACACTGCTCTTTTGCACAAATTGAGTTCAATTCAATTTTCTTGTTAATCAAACAAATTGAGTTTCTTAACAAACCTTTCATTTACACGTCATTTAATTTGACATTTCCATTGACAAATGTCATCTGGTTTAAGTCTTCTGTGAAATATCTAAAAGCCAAATAACAATAATTGAATTGAATTGAAATATCTAGAAGCAAATCTTCCCAAAGGCATATGGTCCAATCGCCTTAAGAATCATCAATATATAAGCGCTTTGTGAAACAATAATATTTTCTAATATTAATATCATAAATTTAATTTCATATAAACAATAGACTAAAACAATTGGTAACAATAACGGCTTTATTGCTTCAGTACTTCTATTTACTAAGCATCATTGTTGTCGATATCTATCTATATTCTCTGTCTAAGATATCTATCTATATTCTATTATATATTAAATTGAAGTGACTTTCGTATTGAGTTTATATTATCACTATCGACTCACCCTAGCTTCGCTCGGTTGATTCCCCATACGAACTTTCATCCCCATTTTCAACCCCTTAAGGGATGATTTCAGAGATAAAAGGTATCCCATGTCCTTCTCAAGGTCTCAAACTATTTTCTTACCAAATTTCATACAAATCTGTTCAGTAGATCCAGAGATTACTCCCTACAAGGTTACAAACTCACAAACTCACAATTCACAAACTTTACCTCTTTATAATATTAGTATAGATTATTTTCACGATAAGGAGTGACCAAACAACCGATAGAATAATGCATTTTAAGGACTTTTACTGTCAGTTAAGGCATTTTTACGATATAGATACGAGTATCTATAGTGGAGAAGTTTCCTAAGATGGAAAGTAATATAATTTTTTAAACCACATCAAAATATACGTAGATTATAACAAAAACAACAACAGTTCATTATTTTAGATATGATAAAAGACAAAAATATTACCAGTCACCTAGAAAATTTTATTATTTTTATGTTTAACTTAAATATTGATTTCTGCTCAAAAATCTTATGAACCTTCCATTCAGATCTTATAACGTCGCACTACAGGGATTTCACTACAGCTTTCAGGATTACGCCAAGGCTCACCATCTGGACCAATACATATCGGCATTGTTGATCTTTCGAGAACTATACTCTCTCAGACATAAGAGTTCCTTTACAATATGTTTATTAACCGTATAAATAAGTAATCATGTTGAAAATAAGACTCGCATACGAAAATAGAGATGCGAGACCGATTCACTTGATTTTCCAGGCCAGCGCGCTATTATTGGGTTACCATTGCTTATACCAATATATAGTAATACTAACGACTCACCCTCGCTCTGCTTGGGTTCATTCCTAGATACGTTTTAACGGTTAGTATAGATTTCTCCGAGATGAGATATTTTACTGCAATAAAAAGTATCCTATATAACCAGCTACCATCATACCAAATTTCATAAAAATCTGTCCAGTAGTTTTCTCGTGATGCGTTCACAGCCAGACAAAAATTCTAAAAACTATAGATTCGGCCCCTGTGTCGATAATAATGTCTATTTCAATAAGATTTTACAAAAAATATTTAATGTATAGATTCTACTGAGTTACAATTTTATTATATGTATAGATTATATGTGAAATACTTTTATTTCTAGAAAAGTTTTTAAAGAGAGCTTTATTAAATGTAATTTTTACGGTTAAGTAGATTGATAGGAAGTGACTTAGGATACCTTCAATGCTTGGAAAAGAAGTCTAGTAAGAGTGGGCTTTAACATGAAATTATTCTGCTTTACATAGAGTAGAAATGTCATATTTAATCGTTTTATCATAATAAGCCTAATGTCAGCTTCCACAGAAAATTGTTTGAAACCCTTTGCATTATTAATATGTACGACTAATATATAAATCTGTCTCATCCAGAACTAAAACGATTTAGTATTGTAAAATATATATATATATATATATATATATATATAATATAATGAAGGATATGCTAACGAGCTATAATGTCGCTAGATAGAGTGTATTCATATTTAAATTGTTAGTCAATGGAGAATTTAAACAATTAACATACAAGTTCACCAAATATAACCGGACTATTATTATTAATGCGAATGGTTGTATGTGTATGAGTTTGTTTCTTACTCCTAAAACGGCTAGACAGACTGTTTTGGATATTTAGTAACGACAAGAAAGATAGACTATGACCTTTTGTTATTTTTAAAAAAATGAATTTATGAATACCATTGGAATATGTTGGAAAATGCATTTATGAATACCTGTATACATACAGTGGCTATGTGGCACTTAAATCCAACAGAACCTCCTCCGTCTTAATGGGGCGTCGCAGGATCGCTAACGCGTTCAACCACGACTCCCCGATAACAGGTCTGCTGAAGCAGATCACAGAACCAAGAGGTTGCTTCCACGGTCCACTCTGCCGTCAGGGAAGTAGCCGGTGCATACTGGTACACCACCCACCAAAGTTTGCCACCTTCCTGTGTGTCTCTTGACTTCGCGCTCGGCTGGGTTGCCAGACGCTAATAAACTCCACCCCTTCATCACGACATGATGACCACACGTTGAGGGGGAGATAGACTATGACCTGGAGTAACACACAGGCTATGCGGAACTTGAGTGTAGCGAGGATAAGCATATATGTATGTATACAAGAGAGTTAGATAAGAAAAAGGTGACGCTGGTCGTATACAAAAATATAGCAGGTGGGGTAAAATACTCTTATGAATACAAAGTGCTTTTTTGCTATAAGGCAATATGATAAAATCGATCAATTTCCTAAGAAAATACATCTTTCTTTTTTATTAAATAGCGATAAAGGGAACAATCAGTGTTTGATTTTTTCGTAGATGCGACATTGTGGCAAATATATATACTATCTAAATAGATACACGGTTCGAAAGTCGCAGGTTCGATTTTCATATATTCTTGTTCATTTTTGTCTTCCACATAATACAAATCGGACTACAATTACAAGTGTGAAATTTGGTATTTGTATGTGTATGATTGTTATTCCTTCACGTTGAGACGGATGGACGGATTTTGATGAAATTTAATATCCAGATAAACTACGATCATGGTGTTAATAATAAAATTGATAATACAAAAAGCATCTAGGATGCATCTAAGCGAAGCCAGTGTGAAATAATCATTGTCAATGTCGTAATACTGAGGGTAGGACATTATCTCCGATTATTCTTCTTCTCCCTGCCCATTTTCCAATCACTTAGGGTCGGCGCAGTACATCATGATAGGATTTGGCAAAAGTTTTACGACCGGCCGACTGCCTGACGTCCACCCTCCTTGGAATGCTATTGTTTATCGCGGAATATGTCTTATGATATGTCTCTTATATATATATATATATATATATATATATATATATATATATATATATATATATATATATATATATATATATATATATATCTGATTATGTCTTGTAATATGATACACTTTCGATATTTTTGTCTTTTAAATCATTTTTTATACTATTAATTAAAGTTTAATGTTATTTTCGTATATATTTTAAAATAAATTTTAATCACACTATAAATTTTGGTTTCACGTTGTCAATTTTTTTTTATTATCTCCGATTATTATGTATAATAAAAATCCCTAAAAAAATGTTGCTTCGTACTATTCCTTATTTTTAGGGTTCCGTACCCAAAGGGTAAAACGGGACCCTATTACTAAGACTCCGCTGTACGTCCGTCTGTCTGTCTGTCCTTCTGTCACCAGGTTATATCTCATGAACCGTGATAGTTAAACAGTTGAAATTTTCACAGATGATGTATTTCTGTTCTCGCTATAACAACAAATGCTAAAAAACAGAATAAAATAAATATTTAAGAGGGCTCCCATACAACAAACGTGATTTTTTTGCCGTTTTATAGATAATGGTACGAAACCCCGAGTCCGACTCGTACTTTTTCGCGGTTTTTTCATCTTATGCCTTCCTGTGATATGATTGTCATATTAAATAAAAATATGTCGGAGGCCGGAAGAAGGAAGACAGGAAGCCAACGTTGATATTTGTGTATAGAAATATAGCAGATCGTGTATAAACTATGCCAAACAACATAAAGTGATATATAGCTTTATAAAACAAAACGTTTTATTACCACAGTATGTTAAGTAAGTTCAACAAAGTAATAATGAAACTTTAGACTTAAACAAGTACTTGTAAGTAGTAATTATTTCGTATTCTATTTAAATAATATGTCAACTAATGCTAGTTCAAAGGGCTGTAAGTGACTTTAGCTTCACATGTTCTGTTCTACATTTACGAGTATATTATATATTAATAAAAATAATATTAATATATAAATAAAAATGAATGTTCGTATGTTTGTCCTCTATGCGTTCTTAAAGCATTGATCCGATTGTGATGAAAGTCTGGTGGGTTATTTTGTATGTACCTGCAAAGGTTGCTGATGTAAAAAAAAAGATTTCTTTTTGTTTGGACGTTTGCCTTTTATTCCTCCTAAACCATTCAAGATTAGAGTCGAAGCCAGGGTAAATTGCTAGTTTTTTATATTATTAATTCAAATATGTAAATTATGTTTTGTTTAAACAGATCCCTTTGTGGCAACATCGGTCGCCGTTACTGCCACCAACAAAGGAGGGAACATCACTCGAACGCGTCTTCTGAGATACATATGAACAATTGTATCAAATCTACATCTGCTGACCCTCTTCGACAACTGGCATCATGCTCAAAACCTGATGATCTCGCTATACGAACTTAAATTGTAAGCTATTAAGTTATTTTAGAAGCCAACTTCAAAATATCTATATCTTATAAATATAATAAGCTACCTAACACGGCTTATTCATATGTATCAATATATGCATCGATGTATATATCGATGTATTGATATGAATGCCGATTGGGAATCGGTTTTAATATATTTTCTGTATTGAAATTATAATATGAGGAGATTTTTTTGTATTTTTTAAGATTGTTTTGAAGTCGGTTATCTGTTTTGTTTCTTATAACATTATTTTTAAGTCAAAAAGTTCATTTTTTCACTAAAGTTTTTAAGTAAAAATTGATTTTGATTTTAGCTTTCAGTATAATGGTTTCAGTAAACAATGGAGAGTATAAAAATATTCATAATTAAAATTGTGTTTAATATATCATATGGAATAATTGATACTATACGTTTGAACAAAAAAAGTTTGCGCTTATTATTATGAAATGTTATCAAATAAATATGTATGTTGTAAATGTATATACGTAATAGATATAGGAGAAATTTAAAAAAAAATGTTGTAAAACATCTAAATTTTAGTTTTTAATTTTTTATTAACTTCAATCTTGGTCAACATAAGAAATACTAATATGAAAATATATCTAATAAAACTTATGATTAACGATTCGTAGCTTACTTGGATATAAATCAACTACTAAAGATCGAAGCGTGTTTCTTTTAGTCGAAAGAGTTTTTAATACAGAATTATTATTAACTTTTAAATGATGTTAATTCTATTAGTATAAAGTACACATTTTATTTAAGCAAATCCGAAATGCGTATTTTATCTATATATGTATATATATCTCGGTGGCTGTGGCTCTCGGTGGTGTCTGCCTCGGTGGTGTAGTGGCTAGCATGTACGGCTGCACACCCGGAGGTCCTGGGTTCGAGTCCCGGGTCGGGCCAAGTTTAGTTATCGAGTCTTTCTGTATAAGTAAGCCTCAGTAACAGCCCGGAGTTGGGAAGTTGGCGGTGTGTCACCCCCGTGCCTCGGAGAGCACGTAAAGCCGTCGGTCCTGCGCCTTAACTCTCACTGGTCGTGTCGAGCAGTCGTCCCACCGGAGTATGAGAGTGATAGGAATAGAGAGTGCACTTGTGTCTGCGCGTACACTTGTGCACTATAATATCTCCTGCGCAGTTGGCTAGTCTCAATGAGATTGGCCGCCGTGGCCGGAATCGGTCGGGAGAACATCCATCCATCCATCCATATATATATATATATATATATATATATATATATATATATATATATATATATATATATATATATATAATTCTTCTGTGCGCGTGTTTGTTAACCTATTCCTCCTAAAGGGTTACACTAATTTGGATGTCATTTTGTGTGTATATGTCAATGGGCGGGCTCCTGGATGGTTTGAAAACACAATTGAACCGGGTAGGTGGCGCTGCAGTCTTTGTGCCACTGATCATCTCTTAAGAGCAGGGACGATTTTAATAATATTTTTGTGTATGTATGTTTCCTATGGACTCCAAAACAGCTGGAGCGATTTTAATGAAATTTTCAGGTAATCTTCAGATTAGCCCAGCGGGTGATCCTTTGAATTTTTGTTAGCGATCGAAAGTTTGGACGCGGGTGAAGCCGCGGGTACTGCTAGTATATATATAAAATGTTATACAGATATAAGTCTTTGTTTTTAAAATAAACGAAAAAAACTCTCTGCTGTAAAGAGATAAGAATTTAATATATATATATATATATATATATATATATATATATATATATATATATATATATATATATATATATATATATTTATATATATATTTATATATATATATATATATATAATAAGATAAGAAATAAGAATTTAACCTATAAACTTCCTCAATAAAATGCAAAAGGAATTAAAGCTATCTTGTATTTCTATAGATAAGCGCATTAGAACAAACAAAAAGAAACAATCTCTTCAGCTTCATAATATTAGCTTGAATCTCAAACGAATTTTAATTGATCTCGATGATAAAACATTGCATAAACAAATCGGGTCACAGCTTTTATTCAGGTCACATTCGTTACCAATAATTTTAAAATGTTGACGTTATTTCATTTCCACAGAATGCAATATGTCGCAAAATTTATAGATTTTATAAGTTTTAATTTATTCAAGTATATTAATAATAATAATAAATACGTTGGGACATTAACACACAGCGCCATCTAGTTCCATGGTAAGCTACGAGGCTTGCGTTATGGATACCAGATAATTGATACACTACACACGTATAACTTCAAATACATACATATTATAAATATAAATAAATATATTATATATTATAATTTAAAATTTTATTTTTACATTTTTATTTATCCATTTTTAAAATGCGACGAATTAAGAATCATATTTATATAGAAACCCTTTTTTTTCATCACGTATCAACCAATTACAGCGTTCAGTACTCACTGGCTTGCAAATTTTTCATATGATTATATTTTCCAAACGACTGAATACGAGTTTCAGAATGTTCCTTATCAAATATATTATTATAATGAACTTTAAATATAACAATTACTTAAAAAATATGTTGACTTCACAATCTCTTTCAAAGTTTTCACTACAAGGTGTGGAATATTTCTTAAACTTTATATGAAACTACCCTCACCACTTAGTAAATTATAAATCTGCTACGAATAAATAGACTTATTATTTATTCGTAGTACCTATCTGAGTACTTCTCGGTATAATCTATTCTTGGAAAATACTAGTTTTCATAAAAATATATCTTTAATTGATTTTCTATTAACATAATGAATTTACATTGTACAATCATTGTACTTGGCTTAATATGTACTTTTCTTCTTCCTTGAAGACTGGAATAATGAAACCGCAAGGGAAAAGTAATCATCTATACTTAATATTATAAAGAGGTAAAGTTTGTGAGTTTGTGACGTTGTAGGAGGTAATCTTTGGATCTACTGAACCGATTTAGTTGAAATTTGTTAAGAAGATAGTTTGAGACCCTGGGAAGGACATAGAATACTTTTTATTTCGTAAATCATCCCTTAAGAGGATGAAAATGGGGATGAAAGTTTGTATGGAGAATCAAGCTAGGGACAAACCCGACCGAAGCGAGACTAGTTATAGTATTATAACAAAATTCGAATTCGAAAAAAGTCGAATCTGTACATTAAATATTTTTTGGAAAATCATATTAAAATAGTCATTATTATCGATACAGAGGCTGAATCTATAGGTTTTAGAATTATTGACTGTCTTTATGTCTGCATGTATGGGAACGCATCACGAAAAATCCACTGGACAGATTTTGATGAAATTTGGAAAATGAAAGTTGGTTATCCCGGTCAACATTTAGGATACTTTTTAGAACGAGACAATATCTTATCTCTGAGAAATCTATAACTAAACTAAAGACGAATCTGAACGAAGCGAGGATGAGTCGCTATTATAGGAAAATAAAATAAGAAAGGGTATAAAAAAAACTTTTACGTATTTTTTACGTCAAAAAGTAACATAAATGTTCTATAATGGTAATGAAATTGGTTATTTAATAGCTTTTATTTGTCGCTCATATTACTACACTCCTACTAATATTTTAAATAGAAAAGCTTGAGAATATGCTTGTTACTTCATCCTGGAACGACTCAACGGATGAAATTGAATCTCATTCAAAAATCATTTAACCTCTAAAACAATTTGACATTAGGTGAGATCAAAATCTAATTATAAACTAATTAACTAAATACAAACTCGAGTTATAATTTAACTTCCAAAGTTACTTTAAATGAAACCTATTAAGTTGAGTAAACTCATCAAAACTTTAACATGCCCATTTGATTTGAATGTATTAAATGTCAACATTTCTGAAAGGTGTCACCTTAATTGGAAGAAGTTATTGCGCATGTCGTGTCTTAGAAGATGGTGGTAGGTTCAATTCTAGCTTTATTAAATAGTTGAATCGTATAAAACTAGTGGCAAATACGATATTGGTATACTTTACAAAAATTGGAACTTTATTTGGTATATATAAAAATAGGCATAGATAGTATCTTTTTCATCTTCGTTTGTCAAATGTTTTTTTAGGGCTCTCTATCTCAAAAGAAAAAGCAACCCTTATAGGATCACTTCATTGACGGTTTGTCTGTCTGTCAAGACCCCTTTTATCAGGAACGCGTGACGGTATCAAGTTGAAACTAATGCCAAATACTCAGGTCTTCAAAACTTCAAAACTTCTCAGTCTATTTCATATTTCGACATTCGCAAGAGAATCAAAACCTGTCTTACTGCCCAAGGAAATAACCGAAAACCGTTGTAGTTACATCACAAAAAAAAATTTTTCTTGCGATTATAAACTTATTTCAATTTCATGCTAGGAATGCACACCCTCAGTGTGAGGGTTAGACTCGCATTTGTCCACTTTTTAAGTAAGTTTCAAATTTTTTATTATCTTTTTTCTGTACGTAGATAATGGTTTACAACAAAGAATAATTAAAATCAGCCAAGTCATTTAGGAGAATTATGAACACACGTTCACCGAAATTTTGAGTATAAATATTGTATATACTAAGCAATATTTTTAGCAGTGGTAGCCCAGTGATAACGTGCGCGCTAGAAAACCGAGTGAGGCGGGTTCAAGTCTAGGGTGATGCAGCCCTGATATTTTCAAGTGAGAATCATTTCCAACATGATTACCTATTCTCTTTCGGTAAATAAAAACATCTTACGCAAGAAAACCTGCATATCTGAGGGAACCTAGCAAGTTTTCGAAGGACTGACCCCATCGTATTGAAGGGGGCCCGTGCCCAGCAGTGGAACGTTAAAAGGGCTTATTATATACATGTTAATATGGTACTTATGTATATAGATAGGTACACATAGAAAATCTTTTTAACTATAATCACATTATTTTGTATTTAATTAAAAACAATTTCATTGAAATTTTAATACATACAAAATCTTGAATTACGTGGCTGACGTAAGCTGAGTGCTTCGCTAGGGTGGCCATTTCCTTGTCATTTTAGCAAAAAGACTTGGGAATATTTGAAACAAAACTATTACTGATACAAGGAAATCCGCTTTAGTTTTTACGAATTCGGATTTATGTTGGTAAACCAACTTAAACTAACTTCTAAGGAACAACGAGTCCTTTTTTTAATTATAAGAACTTACGTTCTTACCATTTATTTTTGTTCTATAATTATATATGTTTGTCCTCTTGCGTTTCTAAAGTATTAATACGATTTTGATAAAACTCTAATGGGTTATTCTATATACGCCTGCAAAGTTTCCTGGCGTAAAACAAAGTATTTAAAAAAGAGGGTTATTAAAAAAAAGGGTAGTATTTAATAAACTTTTTGGGCTCCAATGCAAAAAAAATGTAAGTGCCGACTTTTGCCTATTTTGAAAACGAATATGGTCCAGAGACATAGATAGTTTTCGAACTTCTCACTTTTTCCAAACCACTCTCACGGAAGAACCGGTAGGCTAAAATTTAACTCAAAATCTGAGCTTAGAGGACCATCCATTGTTTTATAGAACATAAAAATAATATGTGGAAATTTAGGTCACTTTTTTCTCTCGTTTTTTTTAACTTCTATGAGGGCCGTCTTCAAAAAAAGGCTTTGAAATAAAAGATCCTTTATGGGCCGCTGGGCCCCAATGAATCAAGGGCCCCATTTAATGAAAATTTTAATATTTATTTATAATTTATAGGGCATTATTAAATGAAAAATGAACTATTGATAGATTATTAAATAATAATTATTATAAATAAAAGAAAAATAATACAAATTACTAACGAAATTTCTGCTTTCGATAAAGTGAATATTGTGATACCTACATAATAATATATTTTATTTTAACCTAATAAATTACGTAACATAATAAAAATTTAATATATGGACGTACGGAATCCACGGTGCGTGAGTTAGAATCTATGTCTCTTGTCCGATTTTTTTGAATTTAATATCTTAATATTTATCTAGATAAAATCTAATTTATCCGCAAAATAATTTTAAAGAGGACACTCTAAGAAGTATTGGGAAGAATAAATTGATTTTACCCTCCATAGCTCTAATCTATTAAATCTTTTGTCCTTATCACGGACATAAACAATAAACTAAATCTAGTTATCCAACAAAAGCATTAAAGGCTGCACAAGCTATATGAATGTAAATTCAAATGGATGTTTCAACATATAATAATCGTGAAAAAATGAAAGAGTGTATTTCTTTTTATTTTTAATAATAGCAAAACAAAGTATGAATCTAAAAAATAATAAAAATAATAAATAAAAATAAATAAATATGTTAGAACATTAACACACAACACCATCTAGTTCCATGGTAAGGTACGAGGCTTGTGTTATGGATAACAGATAGTTGATACACTACACATATATAAGTTTAAATACATACATATTATAAATATAGACTCCCATGACTGGAGTACAAACATTCGTCGTGCTTATCACACAAGTGAATGCCTCCAGCGGGAGCCGAACCCGCGACCGTTCTTACAGCAAGTAGAACTACAAACTGAGCTAAACGTGTCGTCAAAAAACATAATTAAGATATTTCTCAGAAACATATTTGAACTTCTTTTAAAATTAATTATAAAAAAGAACTAGCACTTACAGAATCTTCACTGACGTATAAATGACAATGTAAACAAATGATGTGACTTAATAGTGTGTCTTAGGCCCGATATATCAATGGCAGCTTCAACTACTGATTGAATAACCTCTTGATACTCATTCAACTGGCTTCAAAGCGTGCCAGCTGGGAACTTTTACTTCGCTCATATCACGTAGAACAGAGAAGACACGAAGGAGATTGGTTGGTGTAACTATTTTTACACTTTCTTAGATTTCCGCGAATATTTGACATTTTAAATGAATCTAATTCATATCATTTTTCTTGTTAATGGCTTCAAAGTGTGCCATTTGAGCACAAATTACTTCGCCAATGCCACGTAGAATGTAGGAGACGGGAATGAAATAAAACTATTTTTTCCTCTTTTTCTACATGTAATCAGATCAAGTGTTTTTTATTTATTTTTTACCAGTCATTCTATATATTAATTTTTCATTCGACGCGACATTGGCAAAGTAAATTGTGCCCAAATGACACTCCTGGAAGCCATGAAACAAAAGAATTGAATTGAACTATCTTTTAGGATTTTGGCTCTCTTGTCACTGTCACATTTTGTACTGTAAATATTAGTGTTGCGACCTTCAATTTCATAACTACTAATTATTGAACTATTAAGGTCACATTAAGACGTAGGTCGTTGGCGTTATCGATTCATATCGACATCATCTAACTTATTAAGCTGTGACCTAAGTGTAAGCCTATAAAGGCCTTATAAATTTTAAAATTAAAAAATATATTTAGTTATATACCAGCTCATATAAAAGAGAAATAAATTGAAGTAAGTGTTGTACAATTTTCATTTATTTTCGCCTGTTGCTAATCATAAAATATGTCGATTAGAAGCAGATACATTAGAGAGAATATAATAATTATAGTAAAATTATAATAAAATATTAATTAATAAAAAAAATTAAGAATCCAAGAAGAAAATTGAATTGAATTAAATTGAAAAAAATTACATTCAAGTTAGTACTATACTAATAATACAGTATTAGTTTTTACACACAACTTTGCTTACGTTTTACGATATTTGGATTAAAAAGGTTTTTATTAAAGTAAGAGTTTTTGGGATCGGTTTTAATTATTAAGAAATGAAAAAAACTAACAAACAAACAAATGTAACTTCTAAGTATAACAATGCAAAGTCACTTAAATTTTTCAAATATTACAAACAAAGAAATTTTAAATATAACACTGTAACATCAAAACGTGTTCTAGGCAAATCACTAGCCATTTTTTTTTCATTTTATCCGTTAGCTTATAGCGATATTCAGCCAAGTGGACAAAGAAAGGTTAATGTAGATTTTAAATGAGTATCCCAAGTGTTTAAGGAAAAAAGAATTTAAACTTTAACAATTAGAGATAAGGCTCTTTTTACGATAGATTAAATCTTCTCATTAAGCGTCGAGGTAATTGGTTTCTCAATCGAATATTCTAATATAGACTGATTACGTCTTTATTTTTTACAGAAAAGCCGAAATCGAAGGTGCGTTTATGATTGAAAATGTAATTTTAGAAAAAAAGAACAAGTGGAGTTACATGTTGAGAACTTTATACTTTAATATACCAAAGTTTTTCGTAATAAAGCATTTTGTCACTCACGCTTTATGTAGAAGATAGATTTTTTCTGAATTAGTCTGAATCTTTAAAAAAATTATGTCTGAGTGACCAGCGACGTTAGATAACTATTTACAATTTTAATTACCTCATTGGTTTAGTGGCTTGCATGTATGCAGATCCGGTGGCACAGAATTCGAGTCTCAAGTCGGGCAAGTATAGTTATTGGGTTTTCTATTGACAAATTCTTAGTAACAGCCCGGAGTTGGGAAGTTGGTACTGTTACACGTCTCAGAATGAACGTAATACCGTTTAACGAAAATTCATCACAACCGATCAGATATCAGGCATTTCATCGATTGTGATGAATTTTTGTCCTATCGAAGTGAAATGTATAGAGAGTGTATTTGTACTTGCTTTCATACTGATACTATAATATCTACTAATAGTTATCTATAATAGCTATTACAATAATCTATATTATAATATTATAACTAGCGGCTTTCCTTCGCTTTGCTCAGGTTCGTCCCTAGGTTGATTCCCCTTACAAACTTTCATCCCCATTTTCACCCTCTTAAAGGATGATTTCCAGGATAAAAAGTATCCTATGTCCTTCCCCCCTGGGAAGGAACCGATTTAGATGAAATTTGGTAAGAAGATAGTTTAAGACCCTTCTTAAACTATCTTCTTGCCAAATTTCATTTAAATCGGTTCAGTAGATCTAGAGATTACCCCCTACAACGTTACAAACTCACAAACTTTACCTCTTTATTATATTAGTATAGATAAAATAGCTTAAACCATACTTCAACCCATAAACTATAAAAAAAATTAGATTGATCGGTTGATGTTGAAAAGAACTGCCCAACAAACTCTAATAACAAAATAAACATATTTTGCACACGCACTTATAATATTAGCAAAATTTGACTATATCACGTTGCCTAAATTCAAATATATCTTCCTTATCTTCTAACTGACATTAATTAAGTGTTTTTTTTTACGAAATAACTCTAAATTAAAAAAAAAAATCTTCGTATCGTTATCGCACGTAGCGGCCAAATTTTTTCTCTATGAAGCTACCCAACAAATTTGGGTCTTTATGAAAGATAATTTTGATGACACTTTTTAAATATAACTACGTTGAGATTAATTTCTGAAAGCTGCAAATGATTGCTAATCATATTAATTAAAGTTAAAGAAAATTATTATAAAACAAATCCATCTCTCGGGAACCGTATATTTTTCCGGGATAAAAAGTAGCCTCTGTGTTTTTCCGGACTATAATCTATCTCTGTGCCAAATTTCATCCAGATCCGTTTAGCCGTTCTGGCGTGAAAGACTAGCAAACTTAACAAACATCCATACATACATTCTTACAAACTTTCGCGTTTATAATATTAGTAGGATTTTAGCATCAAAAGAGACTGATACATAATATGTAGATCTAAAGAGTTTCTTCTTTTGAACGTGTTAATCTCTGAAAATACCAGTTCAATTAGAAAAATTACTTTATGTTACCTATATTAGTATTCAACTCTTTTTAACGTCCCACTGCTGGGGGTGGGCCTCCCTTCAATACGAGGCGAATCAGGCCATAGTCCACAACGCTGGACAAGCGCACAAGACTCATTTATATTGGCCCACAAAACTAATGACAATCAAACACATATAAAATAAAAAAGGCTTGCAAAATTAATACACAGGATTGCATTTTTCTAGATACAAATATAGCACGCATATACAAACAAAACTTAATATTACAAAGATTTCACATTTCTTTCGAAAAATGTTTAAGTATATTTCTTTAGGAAGACTAACAACTTACCCTAGCTTCGCGTCCAGTGCGTCTTTAGATGGCCTATGTTTTACTCCAGATTTTAGTCTAATATAATTAGTTTCAAAAGTAGCAGCTGTGAATTAAAATATCTATATGTTAGCACAGCTCGTTTTGTTACTTTCAACACAGCTTATCAATACGTACATTTGTTGCTACAAATTTCAATTATTGCTAAAACCTATTGGCTTCCATCCAACACCACTTACATACACGTGTGTAAATAATAAAAATACATAAAACATGAGATTAAACAAAATGTAGAGTGCCACAATGAAATTTTAATTTGTCAATCAACTTTTATGTTACGTCATAACCGTTACTGCTTATGCTACGTCGTCACGTGTGCACTAACAAAGAATTAGCTATATATGTAGGTTTGGTTGTAAGGTATTAAAATTATTCATTTTATGGAAATAAGCATATTTATTTTAAGCGGCACTTGTAGTCTTGGGTACAAAAGGGTTTCCCTTTGAAATAAAAACGTGAGAAAACCGAAATTTGAACCAGCCTTGTTTTTTAAGCGAGCGCGTTACAATATAGCTCATATCATACTCTAACAGCCCTTATATATATATATATATATATAATATATATATATATATATATATATATATATATATATATATATATATATATATATATATATATATATATATATATATATATATATATATATATATGATAAATTTAATAATTTCATCGTTTTAATCATTAACAAGGATAATATACACCGAATGATATTTTAACTTCAAAAATATACAGCCACGGCCACGCTGCATTGATAAATAATTCAAATAGGTCGAAAACAATTTAAAACGATGGTTTCTGATGGAATTAGGTCAGTCCCATGAATCTCCACAACGTATGAGGTCAAAATAAAGCTCGTGGTATATAAATTATTTAATTAATTGCCTCGATGGTCTAGCGGCTAATATGTACGGCCGCAGATTGTGAGGTTCTGGATTCGTATCCCGGATCGAGCTAAGTTGATTGATTGAGTATTTATATTGAGAAATTCTCAGTGATAGTCCGCAGTTGAGAAGTTGGCGGAGTATAAGAGTGACAAGAATACTTGTACACTATAATATCTCCTGCGTAGTTGGCTATTCTCAAAAAGATTGGCCGCAGTCGCCGAAATCGGACGGGAGGACATTATTATATATTATATAAATAACTAGCGACTCACTCTCGCTTCGCTCGGGTTCGGGTCGCTAAATTTAAAAATTAAATTAATTAATTTTGCGTAATTCGGAACGCGTCCATAATACGTCAGTCGACAGTTAATGTCAGTGTGGAAGTTTTACACAAAGACATAATACAATTATTAATACAATACAATATTAATTATAATAATTAATATTGTATCTTTTCTTTACATATAGTATAAAGCTAAAGCATGTTTTTTTATATCTATTTCAAGCTAATCTCTAGAACTATAATACAATGTATTTTATAGCCTATTTGTTTTCTTAATAAGGAACGTTTATAAACACTACGACCCTAACATCCCTTTACGCTACGACCGTTAGGTGAACAGTTTACACAAATAAACTTCACGAGTCGCGGGCAATATATTATACAATACTAGCGACTCACCATAGCTTCGCTCGGGTTCGTCCTTAGGTTACTTCTCCATAGAAACTTTCATCCCCATTATCACCCCTTTAAGGGATGATTTACGGGATAAATACTATCCTATTTCCTTTCCAGGGTCTCAAACTATCTTCTTACCAAATTTCATCTTCATTGTTTCTATAGTTTCGGAGCCCATTCGGTACAAACAAACAAAAAAACATTTCCTCTTTATAATATTAGTTTAGATACATATTATTATTTCAACACATTTTACATCATAATTGTAAACTAGAAGTCAAATCAAAACATTAGGTCTAAAGGTCTGTGCTAATTTAAATGCAAGTTTGCTAGTTTAATTTCCACAAAACACATGACATTCATTATTATTATTACTTGTATCTATTCGAATTTCACAAGCTCACAGGAGCCCGGTTCCTTAGAAATCTAGCGTGTGGACATATATACAAATGTAGGAATAACACGTTGATACCCTTAAGAGATTTAAATTTGTGACCCATTGGCCGGTATCTTTGAATAATCCATAGGGAAAACCCCAAAGTGAAAACTTTATTGGGAAATTTTCTTTTCCATAAGGTTTTTATGGAAAATATGAGAATGCTGAATAAACGCCTTGAGATATGGTCTCCGTAGCCTGAAAACTGGGCTAGTAGAAGATATTACTGAATTATTATCTATACATCTATACATATAATAAAATTGTAACCAAGCCGAATATGTGCATTAGATATTTTTCGGAAAATCTTATTGAAATAAACATTATTGTCGATACAGAGGCCGAATCTATAGTTTTTACAATTTTTGTTTGTCTGTCTGTTAAAGGTTACCATATCACAGAAAAACCACTGGAGGGATTTTGATGAAAGGTATTGTGATAGCTGGTTATCCGGGTCAACATATAAGATACTTTTTACCGCGGGAAAATGTCTCATTTCTGAGAAAAAATGCAAAAACTGCAATGTAAGAGTATACTAATCTGTAAAACATAAGAATTTGGTTTTTGGTCATCTGAACGCGGGCGGAGCCGCGGGCAATGCTAGTATATATATACTAGCATTGCCCGCGGCTCCGCGCTTTATATATATAAATGAGCAACGATAACTAAAAAACGATAATTTCATATACTAATATACTAGTACGAAGAAATATGGATAAAAATTATTATTATTATTAAATTCAGACACTGGGCGAGAACTAGTTAAATTAAATATATGACCTTTAACATATTTAATTAAACAGATTGGGACTAAACAAATATTTTAAGATCCAGTAATTATTTGCAAATAACTGAATAAATATTTGGAATGGCATTATGAAGCTTCCTTACATTCTTATCGCTTCGGAAATAGAACGGTATTATTGTGGTATTCTATAATACACCTGAGAAATTTACCTTTGACGTATGGTTGGTCCTTCGTTTGACTCCCGTGTGAGGTAAAAGCTTTTAAAAGACATTTTTAAGACTGAAAAATCTGAATGCAGCTAAAAGCGGAGAAAATATTATGTTTATATTCCCATGCGCGCTTGGTAAACCGAGTGAAGCGGGTTCAAATCCCGGGTTCTGAATTCGGCCTTGAATCAGTCTAAAACTAATGTTGATCTCTCTCCGATCAAGTTGGAACGCCCATAGAACTATGATTAAATAGAGTGTGTATTTGTGTATGTATTATACACACACAATTTGCACGACAATTGTTCACAATAATATCTTGTGTTAGTTTCAGGAATATCGTCCGACCTAATCATAAATAGGTCAGGAAAACATTATTACTTGTAGTCTGGAATTTTTATGCCACCGACACAAGTTTACTATAGAAGCATTGACATACGTTCATACTATTTGTATGTATATTGTATATATGTCGCAATGAAATTGTAAAAACCATGAGATTATAATTTCAATAGTGAAAATAATATATACTAGCGACTCACACTCGCTTCGTGCGGGTTCGTCCCTAGGTTGATTCCCTATACAAACTTTCATCCTCATTTTCACCCTCTTAAGGGATGATTTCCGGGATAAAAAGTATTCTATGTCCTTTCCCGGGTCTCAAACTATCTTCTTACTAAATTTCATCTAAATCGGTTTTGTAGATCCAGAGATTACCCCCTACAACGTGACAAACTCACAAACTCACAATTCACAAACTTTACCTCTTTATAATATTATAGTATAGACTATGATAATTTAACTAGAGTAATGATAATATCACTAAATGTGCTTAATGAAATTATAATATACCTTAAATTATCCCGTGATATTGTAAGAAAACCGGCCAAGTGCGAGTCGGACTCACGCGCGAAGGGTTCTGTACCATTATCTATAAAAACGGCAAAAAATATGTCTGTTGTATGGAAGCGGGGAGCCCCCTTAAATATTTATTTTATTCTGTTTTTTAGTATTTTTTGTTCTAGCGGCAACAAAAATACATCATCTGTGAAAATTTCAACTGTCTAACTATCACGGTTCATGAAATACAGCCTGGTGACAGATGGACAGACAGACAGAAGAACGGACAGCGGAGTCTTAATAATAAGGTCCCGTTTTTCCATTTGCATACGGAGCCCTGAAAAGGAGACGATCGACAAAATTCCGGAAACTTCCAATTTCACTAGTGTCATTATAATTTAACGGCTTTTACAATTTTCCTTCAGCATATTATGTATGTAGTGCCATTAATTTAATACTATAGATCAGCCCACGCTTTGCGTAGGTCGTAGCTGTAACCTATAAAGCTGTATTACACACATCAAATTTTAGCATGAAACTCAAATTTTAGCAAAAATCACAACAAATTGTATGGTATACTTTAAAATAAAGAAGCGCACAAACGGATATACAGCAAGATGTAAGCTATAAGTTTCTTATGTTGACCTAATTGAAATACAACTTGAGTTTTTTCAGTCTAATTTTGACGTAATTAAAGCATTATTTTAACTAAATTTTTTTTTTATTTTCATGATTTTTAAGTAATTTTTATATTTTTCTCGACAATAGTATATTTTTATAATAACGTGTAAAATATATGGAAAGATAAATTGTACATAATATAAATTTTTAACTTCAGCAACTCTAGTAATAAGTTTTAAAATTTATATATATTTTTGTGTGAAAAATAACTTGTATTTTAAAAGTAATGTGGTATTTTATACCTTAGTAACTGACGTAAAAATAGAAAGAGGAACACTCCTTAAATATGTTTTATTGCGTTTATAATGTGCACAGTGTTGCCGTATTTTAAAATTATTTTATATTTATTATAAAAAAATACAATTTTTAATTTATTTACTCATACATTTCGAGGAAAAAAAATCTTGTGTTTTAAGGTTAAGATAACTTTTATCTCAAATTAATTATAGGTTAAGCTTTTAGTTTTACTGTACGTATAAGTAAATTTTGATGTCGATTTTAGTGTGAAAATTTAATCAAATATATAATTAGTATGTAAGTAGCCTATTTTTTTTTTGAAACCAGTTAATTAAAACGTCATATATCCAAAAAATACGGACAGTACAATGTTTAGAGTTGCCACCGTAAATAATCATTTAAAGAGGTGCCATACTAAGATACTAAATGTAAATTATATTTGAATTTTATATAAAAAGTAATATTAGTTAGTAAGGAAAAAATAATTTCTATAAGAGAATATTTAGTAAAAAATAACTTATGCTGTAAATTATACGAATGTTAATTTTACGAATGTTTATTTCAACTTTCTAGTACATAATAAAATGTCAGGTAGTTTGAGACAACTGAACGAGTTTTGCTAATATTTACGAATTACGTATACTAATGTTCACCTAGTGATGAAATTTCGACCAGTCATTTTTTGAAAAAAAAAACTATATTTCTTTTTTATAGATAAAAAACACTGAAGTTCTTCAATAGGTACTAAATAAAAAAAAATCGATTGACAAACAGAGAAGATAAACTCCTATTGTTTTGTCTTTGTCTACTTATCTATAGATTAGAAAGAACTTCTGTGAAATTTTTATTTATATATAATATATATGATATTAATTTCTGAAAATCACTTTAGTTTTACAAGGAACTAGCATTGACCGCGGCTCCGTCCGCGTTCAGAGCGCCAAAAACTAAATTCTTAGGTTTTACATATTAGTACCTATACTCTTACATTGCAGTTTTTGTATTTTTTCTCAGAAATGAGATATTTTTCGTGATAAAAAGTGTCCTATATGTTGACCCGGATAACCATCTATCACCATACCAAATTTCATCAGAATCCCTCCAGCGGTTTTCCTGTGATGCGGTAACAGACAGACAGACAGACAAAAATTCTAAAAACTATAAATTCGGCCTCTGTATCGATAATAAAGTCTATTTCAATGAGATTTTCCAAAAAATATTTAATGTACAGATTCAGCTTACTCAAGTTACAATTTTATTATACATATGTATAGATTTATAAACTATAGTCTGATTTTTAATTCCACGGAAATATGACAGCTGTCATTCTTTGACAATTCAGATATCATAAACCTTTTCTGCTTTGTATTTTTTTTATATAAAATAACAAAAAATATGAAACCGAATTAGATCAAGTAAGTTATATGTATGACATTGTAAATAGTCTTTGTTTTGTGCATTTAATGCACACTAACTATAATGTAAAAAATTTTAATGATTAAATGAAAAAAAAAACAGAGTAAAACAAAATATAAGAAATGAAAATATTTAGTAATCATTATTACTTATATCATCCTTGTCGTCATCATCCACTCGGATTATAAAAGAATCACTCACACTATCCATCAGATCATTAAGAGGGCACACTTTATCCTTTTCTTTTATAATATGGTTTATGCATTCTTGCCAAAAACAATAATAAAAAATCGTGAACGATCGTTGTGGACCTGTCTTTTTGGGACTTTCCAATTCTTTTTGCCTATTGCAAAGATTTTACAAACAAAGGGGTTTTCCTAAAAAAAGGCTTGCAACCTATGTATTATTGGACAGGGATTCCTGTAATAGAAAAATAATTTCCTTAATAATTATTCTAACTTTGATAATATGATAATAAAAAAATAATTGCCATTTTAGAGTTATCAATAATTTTTAAGTCTTAGTTTTTCTAATTGAAACCTTAAATTCAAGAAAGGTTTATTTTTTTATTTTGCTAAAATGCTTTCCGTTTTTAGTGACAATGTTTGAGCTGACAACATTTCTGAAATGTCAGAATTCCGCCGAATTAAAAATCAGACTATAAATGTTTTATCATAATTCGGTATATTAGAAAGTACGAACAGATGTTACATTGCTCACATGATATTAAATATTCTCGTAAGAAAATATGAAAAACCCGCGTTCAGGACAACTTTGAATATATTTTAATATACGCCATGCTTTCGTCTTCAAAAGGTGAATAAGTCTTTTATGGGGCAAACTAGACGTATATATAATGAAATTCCACAGACGACATTGAGCTTACCACGAGCTTGAATAATCTGAAATCTATACATATAATAAAATTGTAACTAAAGCGAATCTGTACATTAAATATTTTTTGGAATCTTATTGAAATAAACATTATTATCGATACAGAGGCCGAATCTATAGTTTTTAGAATTTTTGTCTGTCTGTCTGTTACCGCATCACAGAGAATCTGGAGGGATTTTGATGAAATTTGGTATGGTGATAGCTGGTTATCCGGGTCAACATATATGATACTTTTTAGTACGGGAAAATATCTTATTTCTGAGAAAAAATACAAAAACTGCAATGTAAGAGTATACTAATATGTAAAGCATAAGAATTTTGTTTTTATACATCTGAACGCGGACGGAAGCGAAATATAAAGTATGTAAAAGTTTAGAAAACTTTAACTGACAGCAAAAAAAGTGTTTTTTTTTTTTATATTTAAACGACATTTTCGTGAATGAAATTAAATACACAATTATCTATACTAATATTATAAAGAAAAAAATAAGT
Source organism: Brenthis hecate (assembly GCA_951806755.1). Classification (NCBI taxonomy): domain Eukaryota; kingdom Metazoa; phylum Arthropoda; class Insecta; order Lepidoptera; family Nymphalidae; genus Brenthis; species Brenthis hecate. The sequence continues at coordinate 2,002,062 of OX638260.1, read as the reverse complement.
AATAGTAAATTTCGCATTTTCAACCTGATTCTTTCAAAGCTTTTCGAGCTTTCGATGTTAACAGTATCCTGTTTGAAGATCATGTTAGAAGTCCTTTCTAAAAACTCAATTTTTATTGAATTTGGAATTATAAAGTAGATTAATTTGTTTTTGATAAAAATGTTGTATCTCATCGGCTCTTTTATTTATTGGTGCGTTCCTAAGTTCGATTCTCACAGGGTGCATGTTAATAGGTACTAGTGTTAATATTTTCCTGATTAAAAAAATCTACTGTTTTAGCTTAATATTTGCGTATTGCTAACAATCTTTGTGTTAAAAATGTGCTATTTTGATATTCGCCTACGTATAATTAGTTACAAATAACTTTATTTATAGTATTAACTTCATTGACCATCACTGTAAAATGAACAAAAATAGCTTTTCAAGTCGGTGGTCACATGTTCGATTACGGCGTAGGATAAATATTGAATTAATACTACAAATCTTTATATAGGTATAGTTGAAGAAGGATATCGCTAATTAAAGAGCGAAAGATCATAATTCCCTCTATCAAAACCATAAATGAAGTTGAATGAGTATTATAAAAAGTATTTTAAAGTATTCTAAGTATGTATATCATTGTTATATGGAGACATATGTAAATAAGTTTTTAATTTTAGTATGTAAATTGTAACACAATCAGTTGTTCAATCAAACGATTTTACAAGCTTTAAAATATAAATAGCATTTTCACAAGTATTTAAAATACCTTTTGGTAGCATAATTTTGTAAGTTAGGTACCATTTTCAGTTAATTTATATATAATAGATTAATACAGACTGGCAAGTTATGGACAAAGATGTGTTTTCTCTTCAAGAGAAATTAAATTAATTTCAAACTACATATTTACAATAGAATGTGTTACAATTTGATGAAAAATGTGTAGTTTATAGAAAATTGTATATATAAAGTCTGTTAGATTAGATGTGTGCTACATTTTCACTTTGTTTTGTATGTAAATAAATGGTGACAGAAATAAATAAATATAAAATACATTTACTTGGTTTTTATTGTTCGTAGCAAAAAAAAAACGCATTTTGGTGTACCAGATACTATGATCTTTTACAAAAAGGGGTACTCAAATTAGTGTATTTTTATTGTGTGTATGTTACGAATTATATGTTGGGACTTTAACACACAGCACCTTCTAGTTCCATGGTAAGCTACGAGGCTTGTGTTATGGATACCAGATAGTTGATACACATATATAACTTTAAATATATACGTATTATATAAATATAAGCAGCAACTGGAGTAAAAACATTCGTGCTCAGCATACAAATGAATACCCCCAGAGGGACTCGATCCCGCTACCGCTTGCACAGCAAGTAGAGTCACTTTAAACTGAGCGAAACGTGTTATACAATAATTTAAAGGAAACATTTTTTATTAATAGTTAAAAAAATAATATAATAAATTGCAAGAACTCAAGCTTCCGATATAAAGTTAATAAAATAATTCTACCCCAACTGAATAATTATTACTTTTAAAGTCAGTGTGTTTTTTTTTAAACTAAAATATAGCGCGACAGTATTTTTTATTAACCCCCCAAAAATAGGGATGTTATAAGTTTGACGTCGATGTCTGTCTGTCTGTGTGTGTGTATCTGTCTGTAGCATCGTAGCTCTCAAACGGATGGACCGATTTCGATGCGGTTTTTTTAATTTGAAAGCCAGTTTCCTTGCGGTGGTTCTTAGCTGTGTTTGTTTAATATCGGTCCAGCAGTGTAAGAGTATCAGCTGTTTTCCAAACTCATGTAAGGCATTTTGGCGTATGATTACTCGATTAAGTGCTTCACGCGTGCCAGTGTAATCGTTAAATGACAATTAATTTGCGTAGGGGTTTTTTTTTAATTTTTAATTTATAATTATTGGTGAGTGAAATTAGTGATATTAACAATGTACGGAAAAAATATCATGTGTAAGTGTGTATGTAACAGTTACACATGTTAACGTGTAATAAATTGTACAGAGTTCGATTGTCTCAATTGCTGTTGACATCACCAATCGACATATTTTTTATGAGCTGTCAAAACGCGATACCCCTATAGATTTTTTATGGTAATAAAAACCCGACATGGTAAAGGCAATTCAATTCACTTATTCACCAATTCATTTGATCAAATATTTTATGATTTCAGTCATTAATAATCTAACTTCACAGTTAATTGAAAAATTCAAAAATTATGGATTAAATCGTAGACGGAGCCGCGGGCAACAACTTGTATAGAACATATACCTGCTAATCTGAAAATAAACCTATGAAGGATTTATAAACAAAGCTGCCACTATATTGTTCAGTATTCATACGATGGTTTTCCATAAATATTAAAGACTTTATTCTATTTATATACTTGCAAAGACCCAAATCCTTTAACTATCTTAATGGCTAAGCACGTTACTTAAGCGATTTGCGAACCTTATACATATTATATAATAGAAGGGTCTCACGATAATGTACAATGACCGAATAATCTATTAAGGGAAATGTGTTTGTGACATGTTTATTTTTAGGTATCAGCCTACTGGCTTCTAGATATGATTATACTTATGTGGTACTAACGATCTACTATTTGCTTCGTTCGGGTGCGTCCCTAGATACGTGGATTCTGTTTACAGTTTTAAAAATTTTATTTTTTTCCACGGAACCCTATTTTTTCTCAAAAAATAAAAGTCGCCCACGTTACTTCTTTAACATGAGCTATCTGTCAGTAAAAATTTTGTATGTATGTAGACTAGTTTCATGTAGACTAGTTTCATATCATTGAATAAGGTACTTCTTTTACTAATAATATGAATAATAATAATATCTAAAGAAGTTACAAGTAGGTATATGGAAAATGAATCCATATTAATATTATAAATGTGAAAGCTTGTGAGGATGGTTGTTTGTTACAAACATCAATCGTCAGAGATAGTTTGGATGGAGATATTTAACGGAATCCGGGATCTGGATATTTCATTAATTAGTAAATGTTAAGTATTAGCTCGGATGGCACAAGATCGGTTGAAGTGGAAATCTTTGGTGGAGGTCCATGTCCAGCAGTCCACGTGTTTGGGCTGACACGACGAGACGAAGTACTACCTAGAAATAGTAAACTTATATTACATTTTTCTTTTATACTAAGCAAAAACCTTCAAACAAACGCCTTAGCCTTGGTCTCAGTTAATCATAATGGTTCCAACCATTACAGCTATATTAAGCAATCACTGACTGCAATATAATGAAATTGTATTTTAGGCTTCATACTGAGTTCTACTTAAATATTTGATATAAACTAAGAAGTACTAATGATTTGCTCTCGCTTTGGTCGGGTTTTACTAAATTTTATTACTAAACATCACTTACTTAATTACTTAATCATCGAACTGTTTCGGCGTGAACATGTAACATATATACACATAAATTTCAAATTTATATTAGCAGTGTGATTAGTTCTTACAGTTCATGTAATTTTCTAACTGGTAATTTATTATTTTTTAAAGCGACTACCCTCGTTTCTGTAGGAGCCTAATAATAACCGATAAGGCTCGATCCACAACGTCAAGGTTGTCAGACTTGATATATTTTTTAAACTTGCAAGTTTCTCTCTGACATACAGGCTTCTTTACGATGTTTTCTTTCACCGTAAAGCTGTGATCAAGTTGAAAATGGATTCGCACAGAAAATATGAGAGATGGGAGACCCGAGGTTTGAACCCGCTTCACTTGGTTTCCCACGCAAACATATTATCACTGAGCTACAACAACCTACCAAAGTAGCCTGACTAAGTAGTAATATTAAATACCTTTTAACAATCCAACCCATGTAATTCCTTCTTAATGGCAAACGATTTCCCCTTTCCGATATAATCTCTTCCACAGATAATCATTTTAGTTTCCTCAAATCTTGTATGTAATATTTCTGATTTGTTTACACCATTACGTTGATATGACGTTATCTCGAGTTCGATTGTCGCTTATGATAAATTATATTGTACTGAACCAGCTCAATAAGTTTTTTTTTCACTTAATTTTGCTTGATGTTTGGCCATTTATATTTTTTAAATGATGTACTTAGTTTTAAGCTATGCAATTTTATTATATTTATAGCTTTAACTAATCGGGAAATTCCTTCAAAATCAAAGTAATCATTCAATGAAATCAATATTTTTCATATTCGATACAGACAGTAATGCAAATTAATAAAACCGTAAAATTAAATATAGGAAAAGAATAATTTAATAAAAATAGAAATAATCTAAACTGGCTTGTAATATACATTAATTAAAATAATATATTTTTACAACCAAATAAATTCTTTATTTATTTACCTTACATATATAAACCAACACCTCATTTGTACTCCCCAAAGATGTTACTCTGAGCAATAGACAGTCTGATGGACGCGTATGAATAAATTAAATAAACTTAGGCAATTTCTTTGAATATAATTACCTATTTAACATGCCTGCCCTCTATTACCGACAGAAAACGACATGAAATAATAAAATTTAGAAAATATTTAATTTAAATCGATGTCTAATATTACTCCAGGTCATAGGTAGGTATACTAAATTTCATCTCAATCCGTCTAGCCGTTTAAAACAATAGCAGCAACAAACATATACACACACAAATGTTTGTATTTATAGTAATATTAGCGACTCGCCTTCTCTTTGCTTAGGTTCGTCCCTAGTGAAAAACAAAAACAAAGCTATCCCACGGAAACCGTACATTTTTCCGGGATAAATCTATCTCTATTTCAAATTTCATCCAGATCCGTTTAGCCGTTCTGTACCCCTAGTACGAGTTTTTGACAGTTCTCGAATACGATATGTAGTTTCGTTTTCTTCCATACATTTACGTGCAGCGCCCCTAGCGAAAACGTGGTGGAACTAAATCGGCAGTACGAGTTCAATCGAATCATAGTTAACGAACTCGACGAAAGTTTTCGAGCGTATTATTGCATTTTGGCAGTACGAGTTAAGACTTTGACAAGTTAACGGTAGTAAACCTTGACGTATTAGAAAACTTTTTTCGTTTTGGTGCTCACCAAGTAAATCTCGGTGAGAGCTTGCGACCATCTTTGTTTTTGCGAATATCTTTGAACAGTAATTATCTTAGCGAGACGGTATCTTGCGTGGAGGTTAGCTGTGGAGGCTGACCATGATGAGGGGCGACAGGAGCTCGTAAGAAGGCGAAAATTAAACGTGCCCAGCCGTATTTCCGACACTCACTTTGTGCAGAGGTATCGGCTAACCAAGGAGGGATTTGTGTTTCTCTGTGATACCTTAAGGGAAAAAATATTTGTATGTAATTAAAACATCAAACATCTTTGTTAACCAAAGTCTCGGATTGGGGTCGACTAAACTTAGTCCAATTCAACCCCAAAAAGACACAAGTTTGCGCGTTAACCGCTAAAAAATCGCCATTTATCGTAGCTCCTCAATTTGAGGACACTCCTCTGTCTGCTACAGCCAGTATCGGAATACTTGGCGTCGATATCTCGAGCAACGTCCAGTTCCGTGGTCAATTGGAAGGTAAGGCCAAACTGGCCTCAAAGAAGCTTGGTGTGCTCAGCAAGGCGAGACAGTACTTCACGTCGCGTCAGCGTCTTATTCTTTATAAGGCGCAAATTCGGCCCCACATGGAGTACTGTTCTCATCTTTGGGCGGGAGCTCCCCAGTACCAGCTACTTCCATTTGACCGCATTCAACGTAGGGCGGCTCGAGTTATCGACGATCAAGCTCTCTCTGATCGGCTTGATCCTTTAGCCCTGCGTAGAGATGTTGGATCATTCTGCATCTTCTACCGCATTTATCACGGGGAGTGTTCCGAGGAATTGTTCGGACTGATCCCGGCTGCTGAATTTCATCATCGGACATCGCGCCAAAATAGTAAATTCCATCCACACCACCTCGATGTCCAGCGTTCCACAACAGTGCGGTTTTTAAGGCATTTTCTGCCCCGCACAACCACTCTGTGGAACCAGCTATCGCCGGCGGTCTTTCCGAACCACTACGACCTGGCCACCTTCAAGAAGAGAGCGTATTCCTTCCTTAAAGGCCGGCAACGCATCTGCAAGCCCTGCAGTGTTGCAGATGTCCATGGGCGGCGGTGATCACTTTCCATCAGGTGAGCCTCCTGCCCGTTTGCCCCCTTAGTCCCATAAAAAAAAACATATTTTCTAATAATATAGTCTATAATATTAGAAAAGATTGTTACGTACCTCTCCATAAAATCTACCATCACTTCGAATTGCGACGGGCTGGTTCTCATCATGTTACAACGTTTTTAATAAAGCAAAAGATTAAGAAGAAGTCTTAAGTCCGTTAACACTTACCTAAGTTTCAAAACTTCATCCAAAACGTCAATTTAAACAATATCAAAGGGCAACATTCGTCTCTTTTATTTTGGAGGTGTGTAAAAGAGATGAAGCGAATAAAGTGAAGTTCGTTCAATCGAGCTAGTCGATGGTCGCCGTCGTATAAACTATATTCGAAAACTTTAACTCGTACTACCGATTACATCGAAAACTATATAGTTCATCAAGCTCACCAAAACTATCATCGTTTCTGTAATTTGTAAACTCGTACTAGGGGTACTAGCGTGAAAAGTAACTTACTTCCATCCAGTATGGATTAATGGGATATAAGGCAGTGGTAGCCCAGTGGTAACGCGATCGCTTGGGAAACCGAGTGAAGCGGGTTCAAATCCCGGGTATGGTACCTCTGATATTTTTATGTGCAAATCATTTCCAACATGATTACCACTTGCCTTACGGTGAAGGAAAACATCGTAAGGAAACCTGCATGTCTGAGAGAACTTAGCAAGTTTTCGAAATACGTGTGAAGTCCGCCTACCCGCACTTGGCCAGCGCGGTGGACTATGGCCTGATTCCCCTCGTACTGAAGGGAGGCCCGTGCCCAGCAGTGGGACGTTAAAAAGGGCTGAATACAATGGGATATAATATTAATGGGATGGGATAGAATTAAAATAGTAATCTGACAGATGATTAGATCAGCTCGAGTAATTGTAATACTTAGAAAGTTTGAACTCAATACGACCTTTTAGAGTAGGATAAAATCGACTTCTAAGATTTGATAACATTATCTTTTCAGATTAATTCTTACAATCAGTTTTGACACAATTGAGATTTTTAAGAATCGTACGTTTTAAATATATATAAATAGTTATTAACCAGTGTTAGTCGTGTATTTTTTTTTCTCTTGCATTTTTCCGATGTTTTAATAGTTATTCTGCTATTCGGGCGGAGAATAATCCAACAAATCAAAAATAAAAATTAGCCCACGTTCTTGAGTTACAAATGGTGGAAGTAACCCAACTTTGTTTGATTTTTAAATAACTAATACATTTAAACGAGCAATTCTTATATATTCATACTGGCGATCTCGGAAACGGCTCTAACGATATCGCAGAAATTTGGTATGTGGAGGTTTTCGGGGGCGAAAAATATATCTAGATTATATTATGTCTGTGAAAACGCCTCTTTTCGAGTTTTCCTGCGGTTTTCTTTCGCATATAACGGGCATAAGCATCGTGGTCCAACGGCTAAGGCGCAAGATTTACAATCAAAGGTGTCCGAGTTCGAATACCGGTCGGATAGAAAGTTTTTACTTTTGATTTTTTTTACTTTTTTTTTTTGTATTTATTCAAGTTTATAGGTTTTTTTTTAAATAAAATTTTTCGTTTTCGCCCAGGTACTATAGATAATTAGGCAATGATAAAACTGTTTAGTACATTCTTTTCCTCTGTTTATCCAAAGGTTTTTTTTAGTGGCTATTGAAGAGCTTTAATGTTTTTTAACAAAACATTTTGGAAATATTTAGTTTTTTCATATAGATAGGTAAATTTTATTCATTAACAATTACGTCAAATGTTAAATAATTATTATGGAGGGTAGCTTAATAAAAAAAAATCTTGACAAAGTCGAAGATTCTTAGTAGTATAATAGCTACGTTATTGTACCTACAATATTTCCTTAAAACGATGGAAAATAACAATACGTGGTAGTACTTTCATATTTCCAAATAAAACATGATAATAAATTTTCAGGTACTTTGTCAAATCCAATAAAACGTTGTAAAAGGTCAACATATTTTCTTTGACTGTAATACGTTCGTGAATTAGAAATTATATCTGGAACATTTTCTTTAAGTATATTATATTTTTTATATATTACATACATGTAAGTACTAATATAACGAGCGACTCACCCTCGCTCCGCTCGGGTTCGTCCCTACTAACGTTGTAACGTTTAGTATACATTTCTTAGAGATGAGATATTTTCCCGCAGTAAAAAGTATCCTTTATATTGACCCAGATAACCAGCTATTATCATACCAAATTTCATCAAAATCCCTTCAATGGTTTTTCCGTGATGCAGTCACAGACAGACAGACAGATAAAAATTTTAAAAACAAAATTCGGTCTCTGTATCGATAATAATGTCTATTTCAATAAGATTTTCCAAAAATATATTTAATGTACAGATTCGGCTTGGTTACAATTTTGTTATATGTATAGATAGTTAATAAAATATTTTCGTGTAATTTTGCTATATTAAAATCCTACGTGTATTTTTTATTGTATCTATCTGTCTACAATACATAGGTACATACCATACATACGTACTATTGTTCACATAAAACATTATTTTAGAGGAAAGTAAATTCGTAATAATCTTTTTAGTGTTCCAGTACTATCTTCACATTTATAATAGGTACTAGTATTAGAAATGTGAAAATTTGTATCATTGTATGTGCGTTTGTGTAGTACTCACGTGTGCGCACGCGTCGTCGAAATTTTACTTTCATATTTTTTTCCAAGCATGCCAAAAGAAATATAACTTTAAAAATTGCCAAAAAGTAGCATAGCATAATTTAGTATTATAAATAAAAAGCATCTAGGGATACGTACACCCCAACGAAGGACGGTAAAGTCGCTACTCGCTTGTCTGTACTAATATTATAAAGAGGTAAAGTTTGTGAGTTTGTGACGTTGTAGGAGGTAATCTCTGGATCTACTGGACCGATTTAGATGAAATTTGGTAAGAAGATAGATTGAGACCCTGAGAAGGATATAGGACTTTTTAACCCGGAAATCATCCCTTAAGGGGGTGAAAATGGGGATGAAAGATTGTATTGGGAATCAAGCTAGGGACGAACCCGAGCGAAACGAGCGTGAGTCGCTAGTTAACAATATATGTATACCTATATGTAGATATTTTCAAAACTAATAGTACTTAAGTTCCTTTTGTGTGTTAATCTCTCATTCGTTAGTAGATTAATATCTCCACGAAACAACTCAAGATAAGCGTAAGAGTAATTAGAGGTGTTTACTTTCACTTGACTCATGTTTTGACTCTCGTAGAGTATTTGAAATTTGAGCACATTATTGTTTAGCTTTTGACTGTTTTAACAATTCACACACTTTATTTATATGTAAAGCAAATTTTATAAAAGTCACTGTTATATATTTGGAGTAAATTGAAGCAAAATTATACACTTTAGAGCTCTGCAGTACTAATAAGTACACGGTAGTCTTATAACTGCTTCGGTATTTTAGTAGCTAGCATGTAAGGCCCCACATTCGGAGGTTCTAGGTTCGAGTCCGGGTCGGGCCTAGTTCAGTTATTGAGTATGTCGGGAAAAAAAATCTCAGTAACAGCCCGGAGTTAAGAAGTAGGCGGTTTTTCATCCTCATATTTGAAAATATAACAACACTGTTTGAAATCCAATCAACTTCGAATAATTTATGTACTAATTATTTGATAATTCATATTTAATTATAGACAAAATTATTAATACTTGTAGGATGTACTACGTCGATGTGATAAACCATTGTCACTCAGCAACACAATTACACGTTAAGCTACGTTAATTGATATTTATAATTGGATGATCACCTGAGATACTCTTCCATGTATGGCGCCATCCATGCTAACTTTATATATATATATATATATATATATATATATATAATATATATATATATATATAAAAGCCATTCTGTCTGTTACATCTTCTCGCATAAAACGCAGAACAGATTTCGATAAAATTTAGCAAGGACATAGATTACATCCTGAGGACGGAAAAGGATACTTTTGATTTCCGCTTCGCTTATTGAGCGAGTGAAATTGAGGGCATAAACTGGTATTATATGGAAGAAAATTACCTTTTACTGAGGATAAGGGTGTGGATTTCGGGTTTGATTTTTTTGTGTAGGCTTAAAAAAGATTTTTTGTAAGCCGGTGTTAAGGAACAGCCAGTATATTTTGGACACTATCATTGAATTCAGATTTCATGTTACAAAAATTATTTAAGGAAAAATTGTGTTAGATTAACAAAGAAGGAACATCGAAAGCGGAATAATAAATTTCGCGTCTGAGTGTCTGTGAATATCTCTGTTGCTTAAGAGGTTTGATAGATTTTAATATATTATGACGTGCTATTACATTTATCTTTATAGCCATATCAACATATGGAAAAATGTTTTAACATAATGATATTATTTAATAATAATAATAATCTCCTACATTTTATCTTAACAAAATTTAATACTTTATTTTATCCCATGAATGCATAACTGTCGTTCAACTATAAGAAAGTAAAAAAAAATTTACTGACTTCTTCTTTTAAAAGATTTCAAAATTACTTTAATTTTTAGGGTATAATATACCCTAAAAACCTTAAAACTTAAAACAAGGCTACCAATTGGAAAAGATATCATAACATACGAACAAAAAATACATCTGTCGGTATATATATATATATATATATATATATATATACTAATATTATAAAGAGGTAAAGTTTGTGATCTTGTGAGTTTGTGACGTTGTAGGGGGTAATCTCTGGATCTACTGAACCGATTTTCAAAATTCTTTTTCCAATAGAAAGTTACGCTCTTTCTGAGTGTCATAGGCTATATATTAACCCGAAAAATGAAAAGGCTTTTTCGTAGCAGTCAGATTTGCAAAGTAAGTCGGAGAAAAAACGGTCGAACGAAAACGTTTCTTACGAACGCTGCCTTAACGATGAGAAATATATGATTATGTTCTTGAGAAAAGTTGTAGAGCTTAATAATGCCTACAAAAAAGTCAGCGACAGCATATGTCTAACTTTTATATTTAAGTCACAAAAAGTAGTTTTTTATAATAAAAAAATCATTTAAATCGGCAGGTCATGTTTATTGGTCATATTATCAACAATTATGAATTCTTATCAAAATAAGTAATTTAATCGTCTAAAATGTTTAAAATAAAAGACTTTTCCCTTTTACTGCATATAATTTGGACAAATGGTTAAAGAGATAATACAACATATTCGTATGTATGGACGAACCCGAGCGAGCGGTTTATCTGTTTTTCTCTTTGTACGGGCTAATCTCCGGATCCATTGAACCTATTTAAATGAAATTTTGCATGGTGGTACCTTATATCCCCGGGCAACATCTTAGATACTTTTCATCCCGGAAAATTAAAGAGTTTCCGTGGGATAGTCAAATTACTATAGTAACTTATACAGCTTAGTACACAAAAACCACTGATTGGATTTTGATTAAACTTTACAATAATATAGTTCATACATCAGAATAACAAATAGGTAACTGTGTATCCCGGAAAAATGTACTTTTCCCGTGGGATAGATGTTTTTGTACACAAATAGACCCCAAAACAATAGTTATTAAAAAAATTGCTAGTTTGTCTGTTTGCCTGTTTGTCTGTTTTTGTGTGTGCGTTTCACGCGAAAAGTAATGTACTGATTTCAACGAAATTTGGTGAAGTGATAACTTATTACGAGTCAACATTTAGGGTACCTTTTGTATGTATGTATGTATGTATGTATGTATGTATGTATGTATGTATGTATGTATGTATGTATGTATGTATGTATGTATGTATGTATGTATGTATGTATGTATGTATGTATGTATGTATGTATGTATGTATGTATGTATGTATGTATGTATGTATGTATGTATGTATGTATGTATGTATGTATGTATGTATGTATGTATGTATGTATGTATGTATGTATGTATGTATGTATGTATGTATGTTATGTATGTATGTATGTATGTATGTATGTATGTATGTATGTATGTATGTATGTATGTATGTATGTATGTATGTATGTATGTATGTATGTATGTATGTATGTATGTATGTATGTATGTATGTATGTAGTATGTATGTATGTATGTATGTATGTATGTATGTATGTATGTATGTATATATGTATGTATGTATGTATGTATGTATGTATGTATGTATGTATGTATGTATGTATGTATGTTGTATTCAGCCCTTTTTAACACATGCACGGGCCTCCCTTCAGTACGAGTGGGATCAGGTCATAGTCCACCACGCTGGCCAAGTGCGGGTTGGCAGACTTCACATGTCTTTCGAAAACGTACTAGGTTCTCTCAGACATACAGGTTTCCTCATGATATTTTCTTTCACCGTAATACAAGTGGTAATCATGTTGGAAATTATTGGCACATGAAAATATCAGAAGTGCAAGACCCGGGATTTGAACCTGCTTCACTCGGTTTCCTAAGCGAGCGCGATACCACTGGGCTACCACTGCCTGACCTCTTTATTTTCTATAAATACTGAGAAAATTCGCCCTATAATTTTCACTTAATATAATATTATTGTTATGCTATAATGAGATTACTTGTATTTCGAATATTGTATTAATAATAGTAATCTTGGATTTTTCTGGAAATAGAAATATTTTTATTAGTGCAAAAATATAATATATTTCTGTGAAAAAGAAATAAGTATCTAATAAAATTTAGATATAATTTAAGTTCGTAAACAATATTTTACATCACGTACATATTGACGACACGTTTAGCTCAGTTTGTAATACAAACCTTGCATTTTAGTACACAAGCAAGTTAGTACCCTACTTGCTGTGCCGGCGGTCGCGGGTTCGAGTCCTGCTGGGGGCATTCATTTGTGTGATGAGCTTGAGCACGAATGTTTGTACTCCAGTCTTGGGTGTTTATATTTATAATATGTATGTATTTAAAGTTATATATGTATAGTGTATCAACTATCTGGTATCCATAACACAAGCTTCGTAGCTTACCATGGAACTAGATGGTGCTGTGTGAATGTCCGAACATATTCATTTATTTACTAGCGACTAGAGACTTAGGTGTCTAATAATATATTTTGTGTTACTCCAAGTCATAGTTTATCAAGTGTTCCAAATTTCCCCCATTACGTCGAAAGATTGCTATCATTATTATTATTTTTTGGAATTTTTGGCTATAAAACATCTATTTTTGGTCATAAAAGGACAACCAATATGCTTGTGTAGCTATTGCTTGCAGCAATATTCTCCCTCCTGCTTGGTTCCAAAAATATTATGCAACAAACGATACATTTTTTGATGCGATCAATCCTTGAAAATACGATTAAATGATTTGAAACTGTACGTGTATATTTATGAAAATAAAAACTACTTTATCTTAAAAGTCCCACTTTAAAAAAAAGCTTATGCACTTCATTGTTTATATTGCATTTTAGCTGAAATAGACGTTTTACTTTAAACCAAATACAGTGTGCTCCAACACAGCCCCACCCAATTTTTTCCGAATTCAGATTAAGATCTCCTCAAGTAATAATTTAATCCTGAATAAAATATTTAAAATAGAATTTGGATTTGTTCCCAATTGAAAATGTGGGTTTTATGAAGTCAGGTAAAAAGTTTTTATAGCTAATGACGATTTTTCCTTATAAAATAAATAAAATATTAGTTTAAACAATACAATAAACAAAATTCAAACATAAAACAAAAAGAACAAAGCAATCAACTCGACTATGGACTGAGGGAATGAACCCTCAAACATTGCGAGTAAATATTTTATTTAGATTCTATCGCAATCAAAGAATTTAGGATGCTCTGATAAAATATGAGTTTTACCTTTTTTTTATGTTGATTTAGATATTCAGGGTAGAACAAATCGATGGGACATGGAAGAAAAGTACCTTAAATATTGAAGTTATCAAGATTTACTCAAAGGAAACATTTCTTTATTTTTGAAAATAATAATAACTGCATTTAATGTTTTTAAAAAAAAACTTACCCGAACCGGGAATCGAACCAAATAAAAATGCAAAAAAGGCCACCATCACTATTTTATCGAATTAATCGATAGGTCTATGAGAAGGATAAAATCTCTCGAACAAACATTGCGTCTTAGAATTGAAGATAACGATAAAATCTTACAAATTCTACATATCGACTCTAACATCGTGGAACAAACGCACAGGACATGGAAGAAAAGTTTCATATACCCTAAAAAATCAAGTTTCACTCAAACGAAACATATTTAAAAAAAAAAGATCAAATGCATTTAATGTTTTTAACGACTGGAACGCTTTAGATGAAATTTGGTAAGACGATAGTTTGAGACCCTGGGAAGGACATAGGATATTTTTTATTCCGGAAATCGTCCCTTAAGGGGGTAAATATGGGGATGGGGATGAAATTTTCTATGGGGAATCAATCTAGGAACGAGCCCGAGCAAAACGAGGGTGAGTCGCTAGTATTTTATATAGATCAGGGCATAATCATAAAACTCTTCATACAATCCGTTAAAGCCTACCAAAAGCACCTCGTTTGCGAACAGATGGCGCCGTGTAGATAACGACGACTTGTACTATATGCCTGCGACATACATACATATATATGTATGTATATTTACAGTTAGGTATTTAGTTTCTTGTTAAAGCTGTTTTTCACTGTTCAGAAGGGTGTGAATAGAATAGTGTCATTTTTGATCGACTTCAAAAGAAGAAAGATGTCCATTTGGGAGTTTTTACAAGCTCCCACCCCCATGATATGGATATCAAATGAAAGGGTTTGCTGAGAAGAATACCTCAAAAATAAAAATAAAACTTTAAATTAAATGAAACCCATATTCATTACTTTAGAGATTAGACAATTTATATGGTATAGGAACTTGTGTTGATATATGAAAAATAACCGATTCCTACATAGATTTCGAAAATGTTTTACATAACATTTATTACGACGTTTTAGATAAAAAATACTGTTTTATTCAAAAAAAATCGTTTACTGTACATCTATACATATAATAAAATTGTAACTAAGCCGAATCTGTACATTAGATATTTTTTGGCAAATCTTATTGAAATAAACATTATTATCGATACAGAGGCCAAATCTATAGTTTTAAGAATTTTGTCTGTCTGTCTATCTGTCTGTCTGTTACCACATCACAGAAAAACCACTGGAGGGATTTTGATGAAATTTGGTATGATGATAGCTGGTTATCCGGGTCAACATATAGGATACTTTTTACCGCAGGAAAATGTCTCATTTCTGAGAAAAAATACAAAAACTGCCAAATAAGAGTATACTAATATGTAAAACCTAAGAATTTAGTTTTTGGTTATCTGAACGCAGGCGGAGCCGCGGGCAATGCTACTATGTATATATATGTTAATAAAGTATCAAAATCACTTAATAAAACAGAATTAACTATAAAATAATCAGTGGTAGAACAAAGCAAACAAAGTCCTAACTTTATATGATAAAACAAAGTGAAATAACAAACGTATTGTACACAGTAAGAAGATTACAAAACAATACGGCTCACGTCCAGGTGGCAGGGTCGTCGCAAAGTAAATGTTAGATTAATTTCCTGCAGTCCCGTCTCTGATATATGGAATTTGAAATTTTGCTACGTATTCCTAAAGATATATTTTTGGTATGTTATATACTAGCGACTCACCCTGGCTTCGCTCGGGTTGGTCCCGAGATACACTCTAACGGTTAAAATGGAATAGATAGACTATATATTTCAATTTATATATGTGTATGATGAGTTGTTGTGGATTGTATTATAACGTGTTTTCCCGTGGGAGTAAGATAATCTTCCACGGTAAAAAGTAGCCTATGTCACTCTCCAGCCCTTCAACTATCTGCACACAAAAAACCACGCCATTCCGTTACTTTGTTTCGACCTGAAAGGAGGACAAACAAACAAATAAACAAACTAACGCACTTTCACATTTATAATATTAGTATGGATGTATAAGGGATATAGTATTGCGAGTGTACTTTAGGAGATAGACATATACTATTGCAAACTTTTCTGTAGGCCTTTTTAAGACCTACAATTTTTTAGTACATAGTTTTGATGTGTGTCATGGTTTAGCCAGCGGAAGGTTTCTAAGGAGGACTCGATAAAACCAGTTACTTTGTTTTCTCGTGGGGAAAAAAGATTTTCCTGAAGTAAAAGTTATCTTAAATCTTGACCCGAGTAATAAGTTGTCACTTCACCAAATTACGTTAAAATCAGATCATTACTTTTTGTGTGTAACGCGCACACACAAATAGGCACACAGACAAACAGTGTTTTTTTAATAACTATTGTTTTGGGGTCTATATTGTGTTCATAATACGTTACAGTCATTGTTTTTAAAAATTATCTCATGTACAAATTTCACTAAGTTACTGCTATATTAAAGTATTGATAAAACTAATTGTTTCCCAATAGAAACTTTCATCCCCATTTTGACCCCCTTAAGGGAAGATTTCCGGGATAAAAAATATCCTATGTCCTTCTCGGGGTCTCAAACTATCTTCTTACCAAATTTCATCATCAGTATAGATATAATATATAATGCAGTATGTGTGCGCGTATAGGGGGGTTTTAACTGGGATTTTTAAATGAAAAATTTAAACTTCGATGACCGAACAGCACGCAGTCTTACGATTTATTGAGAAAAAGAAATTTAAAATCACCGTCTGTGCTACACATGACAATATATAATGACGCCTGATAGAAAAAAAGAGCATTACGTTGGTTATGTTACTTAATTAACTTAAAATAGCTTAATGGTGCTTCAACAGTATGGAAGCACTGTGCCGACCCCAAGCAATTGGGTAAATAGGCAGAGAGATGTTAAGAGATATATTTCATTTATGTACCAACTACATTAGAAATTTCAAGCTTAAAAAAATGATTCAGTAAAAACAACACTATTTAATATTTTTTTATAACATAACCTAAAGTAACCTAACTTTCTTAAGAACGCTCATATAGTTTTTATCTGTATTGAATGTAAATGTGTATATTACTTCTTCACGCTGAAACGACTGAACGAAATTTGATGAAATTTTGTACACAGATAGACCTGATAGGCCTGCTATAAGGTGGTGTATATAATATTACTAGCAATACCAAACTTTCGATCGCTACCAAACTACACAGGATCACCCGCTGGGCTACTCTTAAGATTGAATGAAAATTTCATCAAAATCGCTTCAGCCGTTTTGGAGTTCATAGAGAACATACATACAGATCTATTTTGATATATGTGTAGATAAATACAAAATTCACCCACTACGAAGGGATGGATCTGAACGAAGCAAGAGTAAATCACTAGTTAAACTCTATTTATCTAAATGTCATTTTAAATTACTGCATTTCCAACATAATGTTTCTTCACTGGAAATCTTTTCTGGGAAGTGCAAGGCAATGGCAATCAGCGAACCAAATAAATGTATATCGAAGGTAAATAGAAAGAAAGTATACGTGCAATTTTCTGTATTTATTCTATCGAGTTCAAAATAATTTTATATTTAAATATGAAAGAGCTTGTATTCTAGTTCGTGTTATGTACTAGCAATATCTTGTCGGAGATTCGATTCCCGCGCAAATTGAGAATACAGACTTTTCAGCATTAAAACAAAATGTAGCCAAATGCCATACTTTAAGTACCTAAAGTTATAGTTTAAAAATATATATTCTTTACACATACATATGTATAAAAATGTTGTTGTCTGTATTAATGTTTGCGGTAGTTGATGGTATGACCTAAGCTTCCAAAGAAGAAATAAAAATTCCTCTAGTACTTATAGTAGTTGACCAGTGCCTTGGTCTGTCGTAGTAGTTATGCGCAAGCGATCCTGCGGCGTCCCATTAAGGCGGAGGGGAGGGGAATGTCGGGTTTTAGCGGGTAGTACCGGCTCTTCTAGCCGGTGAGCCCCACATCACCACCTGGGGGATCAGGTGGTATGCGTAAATACATTTCCCGACATAAAAAAAAAGTGCCTTGGTCTTAATAGGTATTTAGGAGACATGATATCAGATCCGCCACTTTAACTTTTATTGATACACCCTAATATGACACTCGCGTTATCAATTCAAATCTAACGACGTATGAATCATCAAAATCAGTTAAGCCGTTTAGTAATTACTATGGAACATGAGGTCGGACATACATACATACATACGTACATACATACATACATACGTACGTACGTACGTACATACATACATACATACATACATACATACATACATACATACATACATACATACATACATACATACATACATACATACATACATACATACATACATACATACATACATACATACATACATACATACATACATACATACATACATACATACATACATACATACATACAGGTCAAATATACCTCCTTTGAGCTTTGCCGCAGTCAGGTAAAAACATATCTGTGGTTTCAACGGATCGAAAAGATCTTCAGAAAGTGTTAAAAACATCAAGCGAAAAATACCTAATAATAACAACTAGCGGCTCATCCTCGCTTCGGTCGGGTTCGCCTCTAGAAACGTTTGTTTACTCAGAAACCGTAAATTTTTCCGGGATAAAAAGTAGCATATGTGCTATTCCAGACTATAATCTATCTCTGTGCCAAATTTCATCCAGATCCGTTCAGCCGTTCTGGCGTGAAAGAGTAACAAACATACATCCATACATATATATAATGACCTTCGGTGTTCCACAAGGTAGTGTCTTAGGACCTACCTTGTTTTTAATATATATAAATGACCTATGTAACTTAGAAATAGAAAATGGGCATATTTATTCATATGCAGATGACACTGCTATAGTTTTTCATGGCAAAACATGGGAAGAAGTTCATAGTACTGCAGAAATAGGCTTAAAAAAAATATCTAGTTGGCTTAAATCTAACGTTCTTACACTAAACACACATAAATCAAATTATATATGTTTCTCAATAAATAAAAAAACTCAGCCTACATCATCAAAATTACAAATACACCACTGTAAGGATCAGAGTGTAAATTGCATGTGTCCTAGCATTGATAAAATAGATTCAATCAAATACTTAGGCATAGTTATTGATCAAAGATTATCGTGGCACTCCCATCTGGAACTACTATCAAGCAGAATTAGAAAACTTATTTGGATTTTTAAAACCTTAAGATATGTTGCAACAAATAAAATTCTAAACCAAGTCTATACAGCTCTTGCTGAATCAATTTTGTCATACTGCATCCCAGTATGGGGAGGAGCATCAAAAATTAAATTCCTAGAATTAGAACGTAGTCAACGGGCCTTACTAAAAGTTATGTTCTGTAAACCATATCGTTTCCCTACAAAAGAGCTATACTCCATTAACAACTTACTAAGTGTGAGAAAGATATACATATTACAATTAATACTACAGAGGCATAAAACAGTAACTATAGATATAAACACGAAGACAAAAAGACGAGTTAACATTAGAGTAGAAACAGGTATTGTAAAAACTAAATTTGCTAGTCATCAGTTTGCTAAGAAATCAGCTTTCTATATACAAAAAGGTGAATGGTATGATAAAAATATATTTGCTAAATAATTATGAACTAAAAAAGTCCCTAACTGCCTGGCTTGCAAAATTAAATTATGAAGAAGCAGAAGCTTTATTCGATGAAATTACCTAAACATCCACTCCAACATTTTATTTACACACGTACATGCATGCGCGCACACAGACACACACACACACACACACACACACACACACACACACACACACACACACACACACACACACACACACACACACACACACACACACACACACACACACACACACACACACACACACACACACACACACACACACACATGCTATTTTTGCTATTATTTTTATTTTTATTTTATTTTTTTTTTTTTCTATTATTTATAAGTTCTTGGTTAATATAAAAAACACTATTGAGTTGTATAATTCTAAGAAATTTTCTACGGAAGAGCGGGACATCCTGGCACAGGTATCTATTTACTTAAAAGGATGTCCCAATAACGGACTTAATGTATTTAAAAACTCTTTTTATTAATAAATCATTTTTCATTTTTATTAATAAATCATTTTTCATTTTTCATATATTCTTACAAACTTTCGCGTTTATAACATTAGTAGGATTAACAACTATTTAGCTTCTGAATTACGTTTCCTAGATTTGGTTTTGTGACGCCAAAAGAAAATATGAAGTCCCAAATATTTTACGTAACTCAATAAAGAAGAGTGTCGAAGTTAGAAACTTGTAAACTATATTTTTATGTCAGTATTAGTTTTGTTGCTTAATATTATTTAGATATATTTTTCTTTAGTTGACATTATTACTAGCGGCTCAGTTTGTCGCTAGTGAAAAATAAAAACAAATCTATCCCACGGGAACCGTAAATTTTTCCGGGATATAAAGTAAAAAGTAAGTGTATGTCCTATTCCAGACTATAATCTATCTCTGTGCCAAATTTCATCCAGATCCGTGCATTTCATTCTGGCGTGATTGAATAACAAACATCCATCCATCCAAACTTTCGCATTTATATAGAAGTCAGATTTGACTTAGGTATATTAGGTACTTTGAGATAAACGTCGCATTAAAAAGAAATCTATACGTACATATAATAAAATTGTAACTAAGCCGAATCTGTACATTAGACATTTTTTGGAAATTGAATTAACATTATTATCGATACAGAGGCCGAATCTATACTTTTTAGAATTTTAGTCTGTCTATCTGTCTGTCTGTTACCGCATCACAGAAAAACCATTAAAGGGATTTTGATGAAATTTGTAATGGTGATAACTGCCTATCCGAGTCAACATATAGGATATATTTTACCGCGGAAAAATATCTCGTTTTTGAGAAAAAATACAATAATTGCAATGTAAGAGTATACTAATATGTAAAACCTATGAATTTAGTTTTTCATCATCTGAACGCGGGCGGAGCTGCGGGCAATGCTAGTAATAAATAAGGCACCGAACTCTTCTACTGCGTTAAGTTTTGTTGTTTATCGTTATTAGCACTATATTTTAGAGATATTTTCATATACATAATATGTTATCAGAAATAATATTTACCATTCGAAATAATCGAACCCGTTCTTACTGATCAAATAACCTTATCTTAAATTGACCAACCTTGGGTGAAATAATTTTTTTTAATACAATACGGGAGATTAATTACCTTTTACATAATTTTCTAGACGGATTATTCGAATATCTCTTTCTAGAAAGAGAAACAAACAATAAAGTATTACTAGCAAATAAAATACATATTTAAAACATATTTTCTACATAATAATGCAAATTTTTCTTCAATAATATATTTATAGATTACATACTTGTACGAGTATTGTGTCTAGCTCTTTTAAACGTCCCACTGGGCTGGGCACGGACCTCCCTTCTCAATACGAATCAGACCACAGTCCACCACGCTGGCCAAGTGCGGGTTGGCGGACTTCACATCTTTCGAAAACTTGCTAGGTTCTTTCAGACATGCAGGTTTCGTCACGATGTTTTCCTTCACCGTTAAAACAAGTGGTAGGTAATCATGTTGGAATTGATTTGCACATGAAAATATTAGAGGTGCGAGACCCGGGAAGTGAACCCGCTTCACTTACTTCCTTTTATTTTTAGTTATGGACTAGCATTGCCCGCGGCTCCGCCCGCGTTCATATGACCAAAAACCAAATTCTTAGGTTTTACATATTGGTATACTCTTATATTGCAGTTTTTGTATTTTTTCTCTGAAATGAGACATTTCCTCGCGGTAAAAAGTATCCTATATGTTGACCCGGCTAATCAGCTATGACCATACCAAATTTCATCAAAATCCCTCCAGTTTTTTTCTGTGATGCGGTAACAAACAGACAGACAAAAATTCTAAAAACTATAGATTCGGCCTCTGTATCGATAAAAATGTCTATGTCAATAAGATTTTCCAAAAAATATTTAATGTACAGATTCGGCTTAGTTACAATTTTATTATATGTATAGATTACATAAAACCTACTAATTTACTTTCTATTTTCTATTTTATCGAAATAAGTGCGAGGTAAAAATAAGAAATAACTTGGTACGAGCATTGTGCTATAAAACTTAACGTTGTCTTAAGTAGGTAACTGTACAATTTACGTGTAAATTACGTAAAGAGCATACACTATGCCTAATCTATATCAAACTTTATCACCTTTAGTTATGGTTTAAAATCGACTTACTAAGATTTGAAGCTGTTGATAAATTGCTATAGGATTTTAGCCTTTATTTTCTTAACGATAAGGAATAAAGTTTCATGAAATCGTTGTATAATGGAAGCAATATTATTATAATCTAAATAGTATAGGGAACCTTACCTTGGTTCGTTTCTATTATCAGAAACTGTATTCCGACGTGTACTGCAAATTGCAATGAGAGGGTGAAAAGAGAAATTAAAAAGAAAAGGAAAGAAATAATTTACAAAAATAATTTGACGACACGTTTGGCTCAGTTTGTAGTGACCCTACTCGCTGTGCCAGCGGTCGCGGGTTCGAGTCCCGCTGGGGGCATTCATTTGTGTTATGACGAATGTTTGTACTCCAGTCATTGGTGTTTATATTTATAATATGTATGTATTTAAAGTTATAGATGTGTAGTGTGTCTACTATCTGGTGTCCATAACAAACCTCGTAGCTTACCATGGAACTAGATGGCGCTGTGTGTTAATGTGCCAACATAAAAAAAAACCCGACTGCGTAAAAAGCGACAGAAAAAGATGACAACAAGTTGACGAAGCAACGTAGTATTATGCAGTCGTTATACAAGTTTTATAGGAGCGAGTCCTGCTACGTGTGTATATCATTCACGCGCTTTAGTCACTCGCGCTATTAAAACGAATCTAACGAGGTAAGAATCATCAAAATCGGTTAAGCGATTTAATAATTACGAGGGAAATGGGGTCACATAACACATAACCTTCTTTAGGTTTCGCCGCAGTCGGATAAAAATTGGTGGCAGTAGTTAGCTGGTAAAACTAGGGTTTATACTAAAATATCAGATACTTCGGAATCAGCTCCAATTTAATGCTATTACTTATGTAGTTAAATCAACCGAATGAAATATATACGTTTGCATCTGCTTAAAGTTGACGTTTCGAATGCTTTACAGCAATCATGGTCACAGGAGAGACTACGATTTGTCTTCAGAATTCTGATCTTCTAACCGGCGAATTTGATTTGTGCGAATATTTGACATTTTAAATAAAACGTGCGAATATTTGACATTTTAAAAAAAACTTTGACATTTTAAATAAAAATAGATTTAGATAATTAGAAAGATACCTAAAAGTTATTAGAAATTATAACATTGTATAATTATACTAAGTAGAATCATTTAAAATAATAAAATATGTATCATCCGTCTGCTTCACGAGATGTTAAAATATCAAAATTATATTAAAAACAAAACATCTCCAAAAGAGCACTTAGCTTAAACTTTGTAATTTAAATCTTGAAATTTTAAGAGTATTTCCAGTTAAAGCTTGTATATTTAATTATAATTAATTTAATCTTAAAATTCTGCGTTTTCAATATGAAGGTCGCTCTGACCATAAGCGAGTTTATGGTAGTTCAGTCGACTTGAAAAAACTAGATAGGTTTCCTCTGTCTTGAGTGTCCTCACGATCCCACTATCTTTATTTATTTATATTGTATGTGATATTTTATTTGAAAATATATAATTATAATTGTTTTTTTTTCTTTTTAATAATTTAAATTTATAGTTTAATAATCCACATGATCACTTAAAACACTTAATTAATAATATAATTATCATGCTGTATTTACCTGTAATTAAAAGTGCAATTAACATGTTAAGTGTAGTGCCAAGATTATATGTGTAAACCATTGTAACTTTTGACTTATGTTGGTTAGTCAATAAATAAATAAATAAATCCCAAGATCCTCCTGACCGATTTTGGCCACAGCAGCCATACTCACTAGTCATTGAGACTAGCCAACTACAGGAGATATTATAGCGCATAAGTGTACGCGCAGACACAAGTGCATTCTCTATTCTTTCACTTTTTTTCAATTCGAACTACCGGTGAGTGATCAGGCTTAGGACCAATAGCTTTACATGCTTTCCGAGACATCGGTTTGAAACACCGTCAACTTCCCAACTCCGTTACCTGTTACTGAGACTTTTTTTAGCAGACTCAATAACTAAACTTGGCCCGATCTGGGGCTCGAAAGGATCTCCGGATGTGAGCCGTGTATACACCGCCAAAACAGTTAAAATATTAGCAAGATATATCATATTGAAAATGAAATTCATACATTAAAATTTGAGGATCTGGAATTTGAATCCGCTTCACTATTTTAAAATTTAGTGTGTTCCTAATGAGCTACCACTACTACAATCTGTATTTATTTACAAAATTATTCATCAGAGATCTCGGAATTAAATTGACAAGCCCACGAGCGCTGTGGGAGCGGTTGGGTAATATGATTATTTGGTCATTTTGTGGCTTAAGTTAAAAGCTTTTAAATTTTCATCATATTATATTAAATTATGTAAAGTTTTAACTATTGGAATATCTTAAGCTAGGGTTTTTGTTGAAATAAATAATTTATATTGTATGGTGTAGTTATATTATTAGATACTTTATAGTCTATACATATAAAAAAATTATAACTAAGCCGAATCTGTACATTGAATATTTTTTGGAAAATCTTATTGAAATAGACATTATTATCGATACAGAGACCGAAGCTATAGTTTTTAGAATTTTTGTCTGTCTGTCTGTCTGTTTGTTACCGCATCACAGAAAAACCACTGGAGAGATTTTAATAAAATTTGGTCTGATGATAGCTGGTTATCCGGGTCAACATATAGGATACTTTTTACTAGGGGAAAATATCTCATTTCTGAGAAAAAATACAAAAACTGCAATGTAAGAGTATACTAATATGTAAAACGTAAGACCTAAGAATTTGGTTTTTGGTCATGTAATCGCGGGCGGAGCCGCGGGCAATGCTAGTGTATACATAAATTTGATACATGCCAGGCGTTTCCTGGTCTAAAGTATAGGTATAATAGCGACTTATCCTCACCTCGCTCGTGTGTATTACTAGGTACTTTTCGTGTTTATTATTGTATATATAAGTAACACCATCTCTTGGTTTTATTACCAACTGTAACCTTCAGGTCTATCTGTGTACAAAATTTCATCCAAATCGGTCCAGCCGTTTTAGCGATAAGCCGTAACAAACTTACACTTACACTTATTGTGAAATAAATTAAAGGGCTTTGAAAAGATGACACGCTTATTACATGATCTGTGACATAATATACTTTACAAATAGGATTCTTAAAAAAAATATGAAAATGACATATTATAATTCAATTCAATATTCTTAGTTATTAAGGCAGTGGCAGCCTAGTGCTAACGCGCTAGCTTGGGAAACCAAGTGAAGCGGGTTCAAATCCCGGGAATTGCATGTCTGACATTTTCATGTGCGAATCATTTTCAACATGATTACCATTTGTCTTATGGTAAAGGAAAACGTGAGGAAACCTGCATGTGTGAGAGAAACCTATCAAGTGAAGTCCGCCACTCCGCACTTGGCCAGAGTGGTGGACTATGGCCTAATTCCGAATCCCGTACCCAGCAGTAGGACGTTAAAACGGACTAAATAAAATTTTAATTATTATTATGATTCTATGACGTAACACTTAAAATTATTATAATACGATTTTTAAAAATTAATTTTTTTCAAAGTCACCTTGTCTAAGCCCGCATTTATAATATTAAAAATACGAAAGTATTATAATTTTGACTTCAAAATAATGTTATCTGATATTCCACAATACGATAATGGACACAAGACAATAATGGCAACTACTGAAGGCTGATTTTTAATAATCTGATTAAGTTACCTATTAACTTAATGATAATCCGACTAAATATAAAAGTGAAATTAAACTTTTTATTCAATACTCATCAACTATGTTATTCAATTCGTTTATGTTATCTTTTATTATATGAAAGACTTTTATCGTATTATAAGAAATTAATCTTTTAAGAATATTTTCATATATAAAAAGAATTTTTTGCTTCATTTAATTAGAACACGTGTACAAGCTAACGATAAATCGGTCGATTGTAATTAAAAACATAACATGCTCTACGTACACGTGTTATATTATATTTAGCTTTAATATTTAGTGTCATTTAAAAAAAACTATTTTTCTTTCTTTTTCCTTATTTCCTTTGAGTTAAATTTAAACAAATAGGATTAAAAAAATATGTTCATAGTTATTATTATATTATTTATGCGAATATTTGATATCTTATTAATATTATAAATTTGAAAGTTTATATGTTTGGATGTTTGTTACTTATTCACGCCAGAATTGCTGAACGGATCTGGATGAAATTTGGCACGGATATGATAGATATGAGAGACATTTTCTAGGATAAAATATATATTATAATCTATAATGTAATCATATAAATATATATTATAATCTATAATATTATAATCTATAATATATATTTTATCCTAGAATATATATTTTATCCTAGAAAATGTATGGATTCCCGTGGGATAGATTTAACTTTGTTTTTCTAAAGACGAACCCGAGCGAAGTGAGGGTGAGCCGCTAGTTTTGGATAAAACTATTTTTTCGGACTTTTATGATTAAAAAAATAAAATGATTTGGTAGTTTATAATATGTTTATGCTACTTTTGCTTTGACTTCCTCATTGGTCTAATTGCTAGTATGAACGGGTAAAATCAATTGATCCTCAGTTCCAGTCCGGTGGGTACTAAATAATCGGTTCACCCGCTTGGGTGGTACGATCCCAAAGACAGACACACAGATACACACGTTAAACATATAACTGCCCTCTTTTTGTATGGGAGGTTAAAAACACTACGTTTATTATCTCTGCCACTGATTGATTTATGAGAAGTATGATAGTATAAGTAATAAAAATATGTAATATTTGACTAAGCTCAAATATTACGGTTTCGCTATTTCACGCAATCTCCTTATAAAAATATACATGTCATCTGTAGTGTACACCGTTCATAGACATATTATTTAGTTTTATATATATACTAGCATTGCCCGCGGCCCCGCCCGCGTTCAGATGAGCAAAAACCAAATTCTTAGGTTTTACATATTAGTATACTCTTACATTGCAGTTTTTGTATTTTTTCTCGGAAATGAGACATTTGCCCGCGGTAAAAAGTATCCTATATGTTGACCGGGATAACCAGCTATCACCATGCTAAATTTCATCAAAATCTCTCCAGTGGTTTTGTTGTGATGCGGTAACAGATAGACAGACAGACAGGCAAAAATTCTAAAAACTATAGATTTGGCCTCTGTATCGATAATAATGTTTATTTCAATAAGATTTTCCAAAAAATATTTAATGTACAAATTCGGCTTAGTTACAATTTTATTATATGTATAGAAATACAACTGATATATATGTATTTATTATATACATAAACATATTTCAGTCGCATTTTTATATGTTTAATTCTATTGTAAAGTGTTTTTATATAAAAGTTAATCGGAAAATTACCCAATTGAAAGTGCTTTATTCTATCCATTTTTTTATCTTTTTAATGAAAAAGAGACGGGACGAAGTCCAATATTAATTAAAGTATAATTTGCCTTATTATTTTCAAAATTATAAAAATAATGTTAAATTATATTTTAAAGCAATGAACATTTCACGAATCTTTGGAAAAATTACCTAAATTTTCGGTTTTGAAAACTTGTTTGTAATATGTATGTGTTATAGTAGTGTATCAACTATCTGGTATCCATAACACAGGCCTCGTAGCTTACCTTGGAACTAGATGGTGTTGTGTGGTAATGTACCAACATCCATACTAATATTATAAATGTGAAAGTGTGTTTGTTTGTTTGTCTTTCTTTCACGTCGAAACGGCTTGGCGGATTGTCCTGATTGTTTGTGTGGAAATAGTTGGAGGGATGTAGAGTGACATGGGCTACTTTTTACCGCGGGAAACTATTTCTTTCCTACGGAAAAACACGTTATAATACAATCCAAACAAATATTTATGATCAGAATTACTTGAAACTTGGTATAAATGCTCTTCAATACAATTAATTACATACGTGTTTTCCGACATTCATCCCTTAATGGGGTAAAATAGCGAATGAAAGTTTGTATGAAACCTACCATTTTAGAGTTTTTTTGTAGTTTTAGCGCGAGCGAAGCCGCGGGTTCTGCTTGTAAAAAATAAAACTGTGTCCTGTATATTTGATTGGAACACTGAGCTCTTCAACGCGTTTATTCTCTGCTTAAATATAGATGTGATACCGTACGACAATATTTATAGACAGAGCACAAACTAAATTATTGGTTTTTAGGTGTGGGGTATAAGTGAGTTAAGACCCACTAGTAATGGCAATTTATAAGTTAACTTAAATCTATTTATCATACTACTATAATGAATTTTAAAGCTTGTTTGTATGTATGTATGTTTGTTACTCCTCACCACTGAAACCGCTGAAAGGATTTGGATGAAATTTAGTACACAGATAAAGTATAACCTGAAGTGACACATAGGTTTGTAATACTTTCTTAGATTTACGCGAATATTTGACATCTTTACATATATAAAATGAAGTCCCTTCCGCTGTCTGTTCGCTTAGACTGGATTTAACTGTAGTTTTAAGCAATAGATAGAAAGATTCAAGAGGAAGGTTTATATGTACAATACATGCATATTATAGTACAGAAAAGCCGAGAAATTTAAAGATTTGTATTTCATACTAGCCGTTACTACGTACCTACATAACGTACGTACTTAGTTGTAAATAAAACATATAAATTGATTTTTGGTTCCCGATGTTTCGAATACTTTACAGCAATCATAGTCAGAGACTTTCTCCCGTGACCTAATAATAATATAAGTGGCGTAAGTTTACTGAACATAAGCTTGTGTTGGATTGCCACCGACCTTGGTTAAGTCGCCAGTTATTAATATTATGACGTAAACGGGAGATTTACTATGTGTAGCACTTACTTTTGAGAGTTCTCGATGTTTCGGCACTGTTACAACATATATATATATATATATATATATATATATATATATATATATATATATATATATATATATATATATATATATATTACTTAAAGTAACATACAATTTTTAAGAATAAAATATGAATAATAAAAATAATACTATATTGTATAAGCATGAATTTTCTTCTTTAAAGGGAGATAACATAATATTATTAATATTTTTTTTATTATAATAAAATTCTTATTAAATTTTATTTATTAACATTTATTTAATTATCACTCATTACAAAATTTTATTTGTATACTATTTTAAAAGATTATATATAATTTTTGAAACTCTCTCACTTGGCTTTATGTTTAGTTCTATGACACTCAGTCTATATTATTCCTTAGCCTGAGGCTCTTATATATGTCACTTTACACCTGTGCTTAGCGTACCGGAACGAGAAACATGGATAGGCTTCCCACATAAAGGGTACCGACGATTTAGTAAAGCTCACCTGAATGTTCTTGAAACAAATGGTAAAAGACAGGTTGTCCAAGATAGCTCTAAAACTATAGATTTCGTTTTAAAATAAATAAATATAGGTATTATTATTATATACTAGCAAGTAGCAATTCACCTTCGCTCCGTTCGTGTTCGTCCATATACGTTTTAACGGTTAGTATAGATGAGACATTTTCCCGCAGTAAAAAGTATCCTATATGTTGACCCTGATAACCAGCTATCGTCATAACAAATTTCATTAAAATCTGTCCAATAGTTTACTCGTGAAGCGTTCCCAGATACGCACGACAGACAGACAGACAAAATTTTTAAAAACTTCTCTTCGGGATTTATATCGATAATAATAACTGTTCAATAAGATTTTCTAAAAAATATTTAATATACAGATTCGACTCAGAATTTTAACACATGTATTATAGATGATGTACAATGAACATACATACAACAATTTATGGTTAAAAGATCTGGTTTATTCTTTTTACTAATTTTATATAATATTAATAAGCAATTCTCGTATACCTGTATGTATAAAATTTCGTGTATCTCGTAGCGGCTCTAACGATTTGGATAAAATTTTATATCTGTAATAGGTGACACCAAACTCTTATTTCGGGTAAATATTTTCTTTCCCTAGATAAATGAAGCCTTTGTTTCTTTCTTTAACCTATATTTATTGTAATTATACGTTATAGTAAATTTATCTATTTAAGTTGATTCTCCATACAAACTTCCATCCCAATTTTCACTCCCTTAAGAGATGATTTCTGGAACAAAAAATATCCTATGTCCTTCCTAGAATCTCAAACTATCTTTTTATCAAATTTCATCTAAATCGGTCCAGTAGTTTTCGAGTTTATTTATTACAAACATACAGAAATACCAATATTTCTTCTTTATAATATTAGTGTAGATATGTATATATTAAATTATTGTCACCATATCTTTAGCCATAATTGCCTCGCGGGTAAAAACTCATGGGATATATAACAGAAGTTCTATTCTACCGTAGTCCGGATTGAGTTATTACCTTTTAGATACAAAATATAACGAACTACAAAATATGACTTAATCCCGAAATTGAAATTACCTAGCTCATATTATAGGGCATAGTGGTTGGTCTTTACTCACCATTTCGGAGATTAACAAATGCAAATAAAACAAAAAGTTAATTATTATGAAACTAAAAACGGACATAATAATTTTATTTTGATGTAGATTTACAATGTAAAAAGCATTAAATGTTAGCATCTAAAATTTATAATATGAAATGTTAATCTATACATATAACAAAATTCTAAGTCGAATCTGTACATTAAATATTTGTTGGAAAATCTTATTGAAATAGTCATTATTACCGATATAGAGGCCGAATCTATAGTTTTTAGATTTTTTGTCTGTCTGTCTGTCAGTCTGTTTGTCTGTCTGTCTGTTACCGCATCACGGAAAAACCACTGGAGGGATTTTGATTGAAACTTGGTATGATGATAGCTGATTATCCGGGTCAACCTATAGGATACTTTTTACCGCGAGAAAATATCTCATTTCTGAGAAAAAATACAAAAACTGTAATGTAAGAGATATACTAATATGTAAAACCTAAGTATTTGGTTTTTGGTCATCTGAACGCGGGCGGAGCCGCGGGCAATGCTAGTAAAATCATAAAATCAGTGTATTTCAAAACATCAGATCAGAACTCGGCGACCTTAAAAAACCCAACAGAAATAGTGTCTCTAAATCTCATGGGAGTTAACGTTGAGAAAACAAAAAGTAAATCTCTCGACTGAAATATGGCTTAATACAAACGTGGGAGCGGAATAATTTCTTATATTTACGCGAATATTTGACATTTTAAATAAAACTATCTTTTCGGATTCATTTTGATTTCAGTTCTCCATCTTTCAAATGCTTTACAGCATTCATTATTATTTTAATATAAATACTGTCTGTAATAATAATATAATGAACTCTGAGACGTCTAAAACTTTAGTCTCTCCCGTGACCATGATTGCTATATGATATATTGATGTAAAAACGTGTTAAATCCTATTATTATTACAAACGAGAAAGTTTGTGAAGATGTATAGATGGATGGATGTTTATTACTCTTTCACGCAAAAACTACTGTATAGATTTTAATAAAACTTTACAATAATATAGCTCATACATCAAAATAACACAGACTACTTTTCGTGCCGGAAATATGTACGGTTTTCGTGGGATAGAATTGTTTTTTGTTTTTCTTGAGACGAACCTGAGCGAAGCGTTGGTTAGCCTTTAGTAATTATCAAAAATAATCAAATATTAAAATTAATTTTTAAAATGTATTATCAAAAAGTCTCATTAAAGTGAACAAAATAAAATTAATATATTTTTTGGAGTGCATTTGCATTTTTTTTAAATTATTAAAGAAATAAATTGAGCAATTAACACTCCAGCCATAGCCATTTAAAATATTAACCAATAATTATGACAATATCCGCGTTGAATAAAATAAACAAAAGAGCAGAAAACCTTCACTAAATTCATTAGAAAATGAATGTCGCGTCAAACAACGTAATTTATCTTGTCATATTAAGGAAATTATCGTACAACGCTATCGAGTATCCCACGAGAATAGGTACCTACTTCATTTTCACCTAAAACATCAAAGATGTTCATCAAAAAATTAGTAAGAAAGTTCATATGAAATTTCATCAAATACTCATAATATGACAAAAATAACTGAACTTCACCGACTTCAAAATTCAATATTTTCATGATTGGCAATTTTTTTTTTGAAAATTAAATATTGTGTGAGACCACCTTTTGTCATTACAGAATGAGAACAATCCAAAATTGACTTTATCGTATAACATACACATCAAAAACAACATACGAACAAACTAAAAATGCCTCTTTTTTATTGTCGGTCAAAAATTAGACTATAATAATACGTTTGTATGTTTGCTATTAATTCACACTTAAACGGTTGTATTTATGGATTTAGATGAAATTAGTATACTAATATGTACATCGATACTCGAGCAAAGTTAGGGTACATTTACGGTTATATTATATTACTAGCGACTCACCCTCGCTTCGCCATGGCTCGTCCCTAGCTTGATTCTCCATACAAACTTACATCCCCATTTTCACTCCTTTAAGGGATGATTTCTGGGATAAAAAGTATCCTATGTTTTTCCTAGAGTCTCAAAGTATTTTTTTACCAAATTTCATTTAAATCGGTTCAATAGATCCAGAGATTACCCCCTACAACTTCACAAACTCACAAACTTTACCTCTTTATAATATTAGTATAGATTATTTATGCTTATATTTACTATTTACTTATAACTTCATTAAAAAAAATATGTGAAGTAAAAATAACAAAACTTTCGTTAAATTACCGTTATATTGTTTACACTCGCTCTCGCTACGATGCACTTTCAATGTACCACACTGAGACCACAAGTCAGGATTTATTACAACAAATTGCTAGAGATATCATTATCTTGCTTCAGGGAAGAGAATAATCAAAGGAGTTACGCTTTTAAACAACTAGAAATCTTATTCATATGTTATCTGGCTTTTGATTCGACTTATTTAACTGATACGTAACTGATAAATAGCAACTAATTTTTGTTTTGCCTACGTTTAAAAGTTAGCAGCGATAGGTTAATTATGATAATAAAAACTTTTTAACAAAAAAGTTTTTAAATAAAAACCGACTTCAAAAAAAGCACTAAAAAGTAAAAAATAACTGATTGGTAGTTTTCATTTACCATACATACCTAATCAAATATTTTCGTATATATATATATATATATATATATATATATATATATATATATATATATATATATATATATATATATACATATACTTACAAAAGAACATTTATACATTTAAAAAATTAAATGTTTGTAAATTATAGTAAAATACATTTACAGGTAAGACGTCTTGTATGGACGCTTCGCCACTGGTATGTAATTATTCTAAATAAACACTGCGGGCGTAGTGGCAGACACGCAAGTTATTAATAAAACAAGAAAATGATATATTACGAAAGTGTTTTATATAGGGATTCCTGATTTATTATTGTTGAAAATATTATTCCGTTCCTCTTAAAATATCTTATTAAATTACAATTTTAGAAGCACTTTCAGATCATCGAATTACAAGATATTAATATTTGATCTAATATCAAAATTGGTTTCAAGTTATATTTTAATTATGATTAAACTAATGAAACCTGCGACTTTGTCCGCCTTTAAATCATAAGTTTAAGTTACATAAAAACTTAAAAAAAAACCGACTTCCAGGCACTAAAATGCAAAAAATAACTAAAAGGAGGTTTTCATTTAGAATAGATACCTAATCAGATATTTTCGAAGTCGGCGGTGGTTTAAGGAACATTAATTGTTTCTCATAATAATAAAATTCTATTTGACAATTCATATTTATTAATTGAATGTTGGGTACAGCATGCATCTAAAAAAACATTTTCAAACAATATTGTTACGAGCTAGGGTTTTAGGATCGGAAATCGAAATAGTTTACTTGCTATAGGTGTTTTATTGCTTTTGCTTCTGCCTGCTTCTGCCTTTGTATCTGCGTTTGGTCTAGTGGCTAGTAAGTACAGCTGCAGATCTAGGGGTCCTGGGTTCGACTTACTGAGTTTTTTTGTCAATAAACTCTCAGTAATAGCCCGGTGTTGGGAAGTTGGTGGTGTTTCACCCCCGTGCATCGGAGTGTAAAGCCGTCGGTCTGCGCCTTAACTCTCATCGGTCGTATCGAAGCAACGTCCCATCGGACTTTGAGAGTGACAGAAATAAAGAGTGTACGTTGTGTCTGCGCGTACACTTGCGCACTATAATATCTCTTGCGCATCTGGCTAGTCTAAATAAAGCCAGGGGATATTATTATTACATTTACATTTATTTACATAATCATTTATGACAGTTATCCTATAATAAGCTTAATTTTTGTTATTAGGCACTATTTTCCAATACTTGTGTTACTTGTACTACTACTTTACGTCACCTTTTCACTTCTTCACATCTCTTATATTCGCAATACTTATTACTATTATGTATGTATTTGACAAACATGCATTCTTGCTATCAAAAATGTTAATTATTGTTATAATTAACATATTAATAATTGTTTATATTAATATTTGATATTAATAATTGTTATATATTACTAGCGACTCACCCTCGCTCCGCTCGGATTCGTCCCTGGGGTGGGGTCTGGGAGGACCACCCTTATCTTTATCACTTAGGGGTATGGAAAATAGATAGTAGCCGATTCTCAGACCTACGAATACGCATATAAAATTTGGTAAAAATCGGTAAAGCCGTTTCGGAGGAGTACGGTAACAAACATTGTGATATGAAAATTTTATATATAAGATATTTTCCGTGATGGGTAGAATGAAAGAGTGTACCTATAGAATGGGTAGAAGAAATCAAGTCAGACGTGATACTTAGTTTACCTAAAAATACAATTTTTTAAACTATCATATTATTTTTTTGCTTAATTCTACAAGTTTCATTCCATAAATAAATAATAAACAATAATAAATTTTCTATAATATTAAAATGTTAACATTTTCTTAAAAAATAATAAATTGAATATCAAAATTTTATATTTTACATAATAAATACAAAAATTCTGCCTTTTCCAACCAATTATACATCAATAGAAACTGAATTGATCGACCGAAGCTTTGTGAAGTGTCGAGTGGAGTATTTGTTCAAAAGTGCCCTAAGCGTGAGTAGGCGCCCGACCATGGTACTTTAATTTCATCGGTTTCGATGCTGAATCTTATTTTATATGTCATCAACATTAAAAAGATAACGCGATCAAGTTGTGTTGAATCTTGTTTGAATTTTTTATTGCACACTAGAGATTTACTCTCGTTTCGCTCGGGTGCGTCCCGTAGATGCATACGATTTTGTTGACAATTTCATAGATTTTAATTTTTTGCGCAGAGCCCTAATTATTTCTCTAAAATAAAAGTAGCCTGAGTTACTCCTTATAACATCAGCTAACCGCCAGTGAAAAAATACCGTCAAAATCGGTCTAGCCGTTTTGAAGATTAGTTAGACAAACAAACGTAGGTATCGTATATACTTTCATATTACCTATGCATTTAATAAAATCTGTTATTTTGATATTACAAACAGAGACTTCAATTTTATTTATTTGAATAGATAAATAATAATATATAATACAGATTGTCTGAGAAAATATTTAAGGTATGCAAAGTCAGTTTTATTGATAAATATCTATCAGATAATCTTAAGTGAAAAGATTTAATAAGCGAAATAATATATGTACCTATATTAAACTATATTACAAGATATTTTATAAGTCAACCAACAAGAACTACCTGTGGCTCCGTTCTCGTTGATTTATGAGTGACGAGAATAACTCATCTTTATGTCTGTAACACCAAAAACAAAGGACTTTCACGTAAACTTAGAAAAACCTGATTATTTGTTGAGAATGTCTGAGAAAACTAAGCAAGTTTTCGAAAGACATGTGAACTCTTGGCAGAGTTCACTTGGCTAGCTTAGCGGAATATAACCTCATCCGCTTCGTATTGAAGAGAGGCCAGTACCTAGCAGTGGGACAATGAAAAAGATAGAATATATACATGATCTCTTATAAACTAGATGCTACTCGCCAAAATTCAGTGTGATAGGTTTGAGAAGACTCCCATACTCAATAGTGCAATAATAATTAATTGGGCTAAAACAATATATAATATACAAGAAGCAAACCCAATGCCTTCTCCATGAACAAACCCAACCCGCCTCTAACAACTAAATCCATTA
The DNA here is from genome assembly GCA_951806755.1 of Brenthis hecate. Taxonomy (NCBI): domain Eukaryota; kingdom Metazoa; phylum Arthropoda; class Insecta; order Lepidoptera; family Nymphalidae; genus Brenthis; species Brenthis hecate. Next base: position 1,965,502 of record OX638260.1, on the reverse strand, counting down.
TGTAATTAGTACCCAAATGAAAATTCCTTTCACATCTAAACTACTTTAGAAATGTACTAACAACCGATACAAACAATAAAGGACGAGCACTTTGATTCTGATATCTGGGTTCTATTGATTTTAGGTTCTTGATTTAAGCAATCATTCGATTCAACGGATTCAATTGATAGCTTAGTGAAAAGGATTTGTTTATCAGACACTGCCATTTTATTTAGTTTTAAAACTTAAAAAAGTTGAATACAAAATAAAACTTGGTAATATTATATGTAATAGTGACCGTAAGTGCCTTCTTCCAATGGAATTTGATGAAGTATAAACTATAAGACAAAAAATTAGTCTTATATCACTCTCCTAATAAACCTTTTTGTATTAATTCAACACATCCATATCTAATATATATATATATATATATATATATATATATATATATATATATATATATATATATATATATTAGCATTGTCCGCGGCTCTATCCGCGTTCAGATGACCAAAAACCAAATTCTTAGGTTTTACATATTAGTATACTCTTACATTACAATTTTTGTATTTTTTCTCAGAAATGAGATATTTTCCCGCTGTAAAAAGTATCCTATATGTTGACCCGGCTAATCAGCTATGACCATACCAAATTTCATCAAAATCCGACCAGTAGTTTTTCTGTGATGCGGTAACAGACAAACAGACAGACAAAAATTCTAAAAACTATAGATTCGGGTTCTGTATCGACAATAATGTCTATTTTATTAAGATTTTTAAAAAAATATTTAATGTACAGATTTGACTCAGAATTTTATTTTATGTATAGATATATTGTAATGTCAAAATAACAGCTTTTATAAATGCATATGAAAGTATACACGGTAATTATAATAAAAATTCAATAATTATTATTTTTTTGTATATCTGTATGTTTGTTTCGGCTAGTCTCCAAATCGGCTAAGCAGATTTTGACGAAATTTTGAACTTATGAAATTGTGGAACTACGGACGCACCCAAGCGAAGCCAGGGTAAGTCGCTTGTATTTAATGAGAAAGACTCATACAACTCCACATCGTACAGCCCGTACATCTCTCGCATTGCAAAATGCTAGGAGAATCAGGCCATAGTCTACCACGGTGGACCAACGCGATTTAATGGACTTTCCATGACTTTCGAGAACTAATTAGGTTCTTTCACAAATTTTGATTCCTGCACCAAGTTTTTCTTCATCGTTAAACGAGTGGTAAACATTTTGAAAATGGTCGATATTTTCATATGAAAATATTAAAGTAGCGAGAACCGGGATTTGAACCCATTGCATTTGTTGTCTAAGCCAGCGCATTGCCACTGGACTACCGCTGCATTGACATTTATATTCCTACTAGCCGTCACCCACCCACATTGTTGGACGTACGTAAATATTTCTCTTGGTCTTTAGAGGCCTTAATGTATATTTAGGTTTTATGTTTATAAATTAAATGTTAGATTTAATTTAACAAAAAAAAACAAATAAAGAAAAAAGTTTTACGTCGTTTGTTTTTATTGGTGGAAACAAATTTTTATAAAAGTAAATAAAAAAATGGTGAAGAGAATATGGCCTTCAAGAAATACGAAGTCCCATACCGATACGTTCAGTAGTTTTTACGTGATGGCGTGACAAAGGAAAAATCAATTTCATTACTTAAAGAGATATATATTCTTTCATATTTGTAGCCTTAAAATAATATAGACGACTAGCAGAACCCGCGGCTTCGCTCGCGCTAAAAATACAAAGAAGAACTCTAAAAACATAGTTTTCATACAAACTTTCATCCCCTATTTTACCCCCTTATGGAATGAATTTCGAAAAATGCTAAAACACGTATTTATTTAATTGTATTGAAGAGCATTAATACCAAGTTTCAAGTAATTCTGATCATAAATATTTTTTTGGGTTGCATAAAAATGTATTTCCCGTGGGAATGAGATAATCTCTATCTCCACACAAAAAATCACGACAATCCGTCACTCTGTTTTGACGTGACAGAATGACAAATAAACAAATAAACAAACACACTTTAACATTTATAATATTAGTATGGATATGACTATCGTAGCACAGTGTATCATGTTTTAGTTAGACTAGTCTACTACCTAAGTAACCACAACTTCAATTTCCGGGCAAAACTTCATCTGCTTTAATCCCACACTAAATGAAATTCACAATCTTCCAGAAATGTTTCGTAAAACGCTTGAAATGTTATACAATATCAAAATATGGGCAAGAATATTTTCTGAATTCAGCATCTGCTTAAGAAATGTAGCCGATATAGAAACGTTTTGTCCTATCAAGAATATAGTCTTTATAATCCATTTCTATTGTGGGAAGATGCTGCATCTAGGGCATCTCGACTGACGTATCTATTCTAAACTCTAAACATGAAATGCATACTATTTATACTCTATAAGTTATCTTTAACCGATGAAAAAGAAGAGGAAAATCTCAATTTCTTACATTTTTTTTAATAATGAATAGCTTGATTAATTTCAAAGATAGGTGAAAAAAAAATACTTTAAAAGTGATTTAATGTATAATTTTTTTTTAAATTAATCCATACTAATATTATAAAGAGGTAAAGTTTGTGAGTTTGTGAAATTGTGAGTTTGTGACGTTGTAGGGGATCTCTGAATCTACTGAACCGGTTAAGATGAAATTTGGTAAGGAAATAGTTTGAGACCCTGGAAAGGACATAGAATACTTTTTATCCCGAAAATAATCCCTTAAGAGGTTGAAAATGGGGATAAAAGTTAGTATGGGGAATCAAGCGTAATAGAAGGGAAATCAAGGACGAACCCGAACGAAGTGAGGGTGAGTCGCTAGTAATTTGTAACTTACAGATTTTTTATTGAGAACCACTCCTTAACTTTATTATAATATTATACATACATAAAGATCGGTGTAGACGTTATTGACATGATTTTCGCATGCCATATCTTCAAAATAAAACCCAAAAAGTTAATGTATTCCATATACTTTGTTTGAATGAGACATCTTAAGTAGATCATAATTGAAACCGGAGTAAGACGATACCTTAAAAATGTTCTTTTGCCATTGGGAATAATAAAATATTATATCCAATTCAATTACAAGCAAACAATATTAAATTTAAATGAACCATCTACTTTGAAAATATATAATTAATGTCCTCTTTTGTTTTTTATGTCAAAACAAGCGACTCACACTCGTTTCGCTTCGGTTTCGTTCCTAGACAAAAACAAATCTATCCCACGTGAACCGTGTATTTTTCCGGAATAAAAAGTAACTTATGTGTTATTTCAGACTATAATCTATATCTGTGCCAAACTTCATCTAAATCCGATTAGCCGTTCTGGCGTGAAAGAATAACAAACATACATCCATCCATCTTCATGAACTTACACATTTATAATATTAGTATGGAATATAAATGTACAGAATTCCTAATTTCATAATACCCGAATTTTTTTTTCTTTATCAACAAGATATCTTTCATCTAGTAGATATGTTTACTCCTTTTTTTACAGATCATTTTACTTCTATTCTACGCGACATGGGCTAAGTAAATTGTGGCTCAACTACCACTCCTAGAAGCCACGGATCAAGTGAATTGAATTGAATTGCTTTGAACTGCAACTAAATGAATTGAATTAAATTGAATTGAACTGAACTGACCTGAATAGAACTAAACTGAATTGAAAATAGCAGAAACAAATGTGATTTAACTGTTTTGTATATGTAAATACAAGATGAAGCTAAAGTCAGTAAAATAATAATAAAAACATAATAAAAAAACCTGTTATGAATTAAACTAACTTTTTAATGTAAATTCGACTTTATGGCTATTATTCAGTGACGTGAAATTCTCAAACACAATTTAATAATTGTGTTTTTGTTGCTATATATTATTGTCATATAACAAATCTTTATAAAAAAAATATAGTGAATTAAACTAGTTTTATAATGTAAATTCGACTTTATGGCTTTTATTTGGCTATTTGCTTACTTTACACTCTGTATATAGAAAAATATTACTTAACTAGCATTGCCCGCGGCTCCGCCCGTGTTCATATGACCAAAACCAAATTCTTAGGTTTCACATATTAGTATACTCGTATTAGTATATTAGTCGACCCGTATAACCAGCTATTACCATACCAAATTTCTTTAAAATCCCTCTCGTAATTTTTCTGTGATGCGCTCACAGACAGACAGACAAAAATTCTAAAAACTATAGGTTCGGTCTCTGTTAGCCATAATAATGTGTATTTCAATAAGATTTTCCAAAAAATATTTAATGTACAGATTTGATTCAGTTAGAATTTTATTATATAAAAAAAAAATGATAAAATATTTAGCATATCGCTTTGGAGCTCCACGAACGTATTCAGGATATGAGAATAAGTTAACATATTTCCAATTGTTGTCACTACATTCGCGTCGTAATGTACTAGATATGTTATTCTTCTACAAATTATTAAATAACCTAATGGATTGTCCAAAGCTCCTTTCCTCAGTAAACTTTAATGTACCCTTAAGAATTGCGAGAAAACGATGTCCTTTATTTCACACTAAAAAACATAAAACTAACTTAGGAAAAAATGCGCCACTAAATAGATTATCTAGAGCTTACCATGACCTGTGCTTGAAAATTGATGACTTAGACATCTTGCATGACAGCCTCAAGAGTTTTAAAACTAAAACAATACAGTTTTATAATAAACAGATAAATAGTTATTAGCCAGCGCTAGCCATATAATTTTTTTTCGTTAATTTTTCTGATATTTTAATACTTATTATCCTATTCCGGACTAAGAGAAATCCAAAAATTCAAATATCATAAAAATTGGTCCAGCCGTTCTTGAGTTTTATGTTACGTCACACGGGAACGCAATCGAACGAGATAAAAAGTATCTCATGTCCGTCTCCTGGGTCTAAGCTACTTCCCCACCAATTTTCAGCCAAATCGGTTCAGCCGTTGTTGAGTTATAAATAGTGTAACTAACACGACTTTCTTTTATATATATAGATGAACATAATCTTATGACTCTATGTAACTTTTATCAATTATTATTAATTTGTACAATTTTTTTATATTATTCCAAGTATTTAGACCTAATCTGAACGTGACATTGCAACTGTTATTATTATTATTTTTATTATGAATTATTAATTGTTTAAAATATCTGTATCTTATCTATTGTATGTGTGTATTGTGTATTATCTATTGTATGTGACATTTTATTTGGAAATTTATAATTATAATTGTTTTTTATTCTTTTTAATAATTTAAGTTTATAGTTTAATCCATATGATCACTTAAAACCTTAATTATTAATATAATTATCATGCTGTATTTACCTGTAATTAAAAGTGCAATTAACATGTTAAGTGTAGTGCCAAGATTATGTGTGTTAACCATTGTAACTTTTGTTGGTAAGTCAATAAATAAATAAATAAATAAATTATATGTATATACTATTTACCCTTTTTCGATTGAAAAATGTAATTTAAGTAATATATTATCGCGAACATACATACATATATCAACAGTTACTAAGTTAAAAAATAACATTGTAACACAATATTAAGATATCTAAAAATAGAAATTAATCTCTTATGTAAACGTAATAACGAGTGACAATATTGTTCCTAGCAAAAGTCGACACTCGTACTTATACTCGAAGAACATTATGTGCCTTCTGAGGTAATCAGTTACAATACGGTTCAATTAATATTAAATGCTATATCTATATTTAGTTTTAATCGACTTCCAATAAAGAGGATGTTCTCAATTCGTCGAAATCTTTGTTTTTTTTTTTTTTTTAAATATTTTCAACGATTTCTCGAAGACGTCTGAACCGATTTGGATTTTTTTTGTTTCGAAGCGTATACTTCCCAGGTGGACTACCTTATAAATTTTATCGAAATCGCTTGGAGTTTTTAAAAAAAAAATCGATGAATAATTTTTTTTTTAATTAATAGCTTAATCGAATAAGTTATTACAAAACTTTCTTCTTACAAATTACCTGCTTATGATGTCTACACTAAAAATGGAATAATAAAAACTAAAAAAAAAACAACTTTGAGCACTCAAAATATAAAAAATAACTAAACGGGGGTTTTCATTTAGAATAGATACCTAACCAGATATTTTCAAAGTCGGTGCAAGTCGAAGTCGGTTTAAGGGGGTGAAAATGGGGATGAAAGTTTGTATTGAGAAGCAAGCCAGGGACGAACCGTAAAGGAATGAGTCCCTAGTATGTAGATATATTATAATTTAAAAACAAACAGATATAATGACGACACGTTTCTAATGACCCTATTTACTGTGCCAACGACCACGGGTTCAAGTCCTACTGCGGGCATTCATTTGTTGATGAGTACGAATGTTCGTACTACAGTGTGGGTGAGTATTTTATAATATGTATGTATTTAAAGTTATATATGTGTAGTGTATTAACTATGTGGTATCCATAACGCAAGCCTCGTAGCTTACCATAGAACTGGATGGTGCTGTGTGTAATGTCCCAATATGTTTATTTATTTGTTTGTAAGCATATAAAAAACTTTATGTTATTAGTTGTCAATTATGAACTATTTCTTACATCAAAATTTTCTAAAAACCGTTGAGGTGAAAAAAGAAGGCTTTAAGCTATTTATAAAAAAGAATAGTAATTGTAATGTATACAATACGCAAATATATCTACACTAATATTGTACTGAGGTGAAGTTTATAAGCCTGCGGGCTAGTAAACTTCACCTCAGTACAATAAGGGGAGAAAAATAAGGGGAGAGGATTCTGAAAATACTTTCACTATCGGAAACAGTATTACCTACCGCTGAGGGCCATAGGCTATTTTTAATTCTTTACTGGAAGTAGGAAAATAATAACATCGGCTAAGTGCGAATCGGACTCAGGCACGAAGTTTTCCGTATCATTATCTATAAAAACGGCAAAAAAATCACGTTCGTTATATGGGAGCCCCTCTTAAATATTTGTTTTATTTTAATTTACAGACAGACAGACGGACGGACAGCGGAGTCTTAGTAATAGGGTCCCGTTTTACCGTTTGGGCACGGAACCCAAAAAGTGGCCGTCGAGTTACTTTATAGGTTATTAGTATACATGTTAGCAATTGAGCGATAAATATACGAAGAACATAGTGAGGTGATTTTGATGTCAAATAAAAATCTAGAAGAAAAGCTAGTGGTTTCCATATATACTATTATTTCAAGTATTCGTAGAACATTATCTGTCAAAGGCTAACTATTTATTCCATATGCAAATAGTATCTTGTTAAAACCAAACGGGTCTTGTAATCCAATGTACATTGTACATGTAAATGCTTTGAAGAACAGACGGTAATCTCCCAGACGAACGAAGATATCACTTTTAATACAATTCATGCGATTCATTATCATGTCCAATATATTTACGAGTATGTATATTGTATATCCGTATTATTTAATATTAAAAATGTGAAAGTTTGTAAGTATGTATGGATGTTTGTTACTCTTTCACGCCAGAACGGCTAAACGGATCTGGATGAAATATGGCACAGATTATAGTCTGGAATACATAATTTACTTTTTATCCCGGAAAAATGTACTGTTTCCGTGGGATAGGTTTGTTATTGTTTTTCTAGAGGCGAACCCAAGCGAAGCGAGGATAAGCCGCTAGTATTACATATATTGGAATATGTATGTACTATTGTAAATGCGAAGTTTTGTATGTGTGTATGTTTGTTACAATTTAAACTGGAATGGCTGGACGGATTTGGATGTAATTAAGTACACAGATAGACTATAATCTGGAGTAACACATAGGCTACTGTTAGGAACAAAGAAACGTAAGATGTTTGTACTTTTTTGTAACAATTTGAAATGTATATGTTTGATATGTGAATTCATTGCTTATAGACTGTTTTACTACCAATATCAAGCACTGGATTTACACTAGGGGCGCTCGGGGCTAGTGCCCAGAACGACAAATTTTTAAGGGCGGCAAAATTCGGAGGGTGACAAAAATATTTTTCTTCGCGTTATCCAAAATGCTTTTTTTATTTTCCAAATATTTTTCGAAAAATTGAAATCATTTATATATATTTATTCATTTTTCGAAAAATTAATATAAAATATTAAAAAAAAAATTAAATTTTATTGAAAGTTTATCTATTTTATGCAAAATTTCGATAATAGGCCGACATTTTTTACTATGCCCAGGGGCGGGGCTAAGGTTGAATCCGGCACTACAAATATCAAACTTTTCTTATGGAAGATCACACCCGATGCATGAACAACTAAGTTTAGTATTCTCTAAGGCATAATCTCTTACACACCTTCCCACATAAAGTTACTTTAATAAATTCTCTAGTTTAAAATATATAAGATATACTTGTAAGTGATATTTATACTAACACTGCAAATGACAGCATATCTAAGAAATACCGCTCTACTTAGTAAAATGAAAATACTCGTAAGTTGTCGGTAAAGCAAATTCATATTAAATCCATCTCAAAGTGCATCTGCAAGTTTAGATTACGAAACTTTTAAATACTGCTTTCTAACTTTCAACTAACCCTAGATAGCTTAAGTTTTTATATCTAAGAACTTCCGTTGCGAAATTAAATAAATAAATTTTTTTCTTGATTATACGTTTTTGGGTATCCTGTACTAGCGACCCACCCTCGCTACGCTCGGGTTCCTTCCCTAGCTTGCTTCCCAATAAAAACGTGCATCCCCATTTTCACTCCCTCAAGGGATGATTTCCGGGATAAAAAGTATCCTATGTCCTTCCCAGGGTCTTAAACTATCTTCTTATCAAATATCATCTAAATCGGTTCAGTAGATCCAGAAATTACCCCCTACAACGTCACAAAGTCACAAACTTTACCTCTTTTTATTATTAGTATAAATAAATTACAATGAATCATCATATCTTTATATACTCGTAAATAGGCAAAAATAACTTTTTTTTAACGTTGGGAAATGAATTTACGCACGAAGTGTGGAACTCACCGGCAAAGCCAGTACTACCCACTAAAACCCAACAAAACCTTCCCCCGTCTTAATGGGACGCCGCAGGATCGCTTACGCATTCAACTACGACGCTCTGACGGCAGGTTTGCCGAAGCTGACCACAACAACCACGGGGTTGCTCCAAGGTCCACTCTGCTATCAGAGAAGTACCAGGAGCAACCTGCATGGTACACCGCCCTCCGAAGAGGGCCACCTCCCACCGCCCACCGAAGCGGGCCACCTCCCTGTGCGTTTCTTGGCTTCGCGCCTGGCTGTATTGCCGGGCACTACTGAGCCCCCCCACCACGACAAGGTGAACACACGTTGGGGGGAGGGGAGGGGGCGGATAACCAGCTATCATCATATTAAATTTCATGAAAATCCCTCCAGTGGTTTTTCCGTGATGCGGTAACAGACAAACAGACAAAAATTCTAAAAACTTTAGATTCGGCCTCTATTTCGATAATAATGTTTATTTCAATAAGATTTTCCAAAATAATGTACAGATTCACCTTAGTTACAATTTCATTATATGTATAGGTAAGTAATGTTATCAGTAAAAAATTTTGGAAACAGTTCTTTTATACAATAATTTTGGGCGAAAGGTGAAAGAAATATCGACTAAAAGAATAAAACAGATTTTTTAGTAATAAACTTTTAAGTTTTACTTTCACTATTACCTCAAGTATTATTTGTAAATTTTAAAATAATTTTCATAGATTTTTTTAAACCTTACCTTGAGTTATTCGTAAAAAGTCATCAAACAGACAAAAATATAGAACTCATTGTAAATATCTATCTCTGTTAAGGAAAATTATTTATTTATTCATTATCAATTCACGATTTCCCTTCTATTTATTCAGGTTATTGGGACATTGTCAAATAATAATAACAAAGTAAGGAAAGAAAAGTATTATTTTACTCTTATCCACCCATAGCGCTGTAGGTGAAATCAATGGGCTAAAATTGGAATCAGTAATATTCTAACGGGTCTCGTGTTCAAAATTAAACATTAAACGGAGTTCGAAGAGGCCGTCATATATATACATATATATATATATATATATATATATATATATATATATATATATATATATATATATATATATATATATATATATATATATATATATATATATAATGTTTTTTTGCAAAGTCCCTACTTTCGATGCGATTAAAATTCATACCAGATAGAGTTTAAAAACAATTAAATGAGTAATACAAAATAAAGCCTAAAGCGTCAAGTTTTTGATATAATTTTACAATCGCCCAACCAACGCAATACTGTCATGAAATTGACCACTCTCTAGAAAGAGAGCAAGCGAACGCGCGGCCAACACCTGTCTTTTATTCCAATTTTTATAAATGGAATGTAAAAAATTATATTATTATTAGTAGAACGTAAAATGGTTATAAATAGATATCTAGCTTCATTAATCGTATTTCAATTAATTACAGAAGATTTCTGACCGCACATTTGTTTTTTCTCTGTTGCGCCGGTCCGTCATTTTTAGCTGACCAGCAGACAGACAGGCTGGTAAAGAAACACTCATCCATTCTACAACATGTTGAAACAGTGAGTGCGTGACAGCTCATCGAGCCCACAGACGCGATGTCGGTTGACACAACAGGTTTTTTCTGGTTCGAGCAGTTGACAATCTTAGGCCGAGCGTGTCACGCTCAAAAGGAACTCACACACGGCCACCTTATGTAGGATATACCTATCATTTCACGCTTATATCAAGGTTTTACTCTGTAGGATACTCATGTGCTCATGTGCACCATAAAAATTATGTCAACTTCGTACTGCTTGTAAAAAATGTTGAGATAGCTTAATAAAGCCCACCCTAAATATATATTATAGAAGCTTTTAAATAATATATACCTAGGGATAACTTTATATCAATACACAAGCATACTACTGACTATATGACTTACAAAAATAACAAATAAAAGGCAGCATGCCACATAATGTATAAACAACGCCCTAAATTCATTGTAGAGGGCCGTTGGAGCGGGTAATTAGGCGTAGGGTCTACAAAAAACGGGACCACTATTTTTATTTTTAGAAAAATATTTTTATCATATTTTGTCTTTGCTTTAGTAAATAGTATAATAGCCGTATGTATATATATGGGACGAAAAATTTATCCCGAATTGCATACTTTTTCTTAAGCTATAATATATAATGATATTCCTGTAAGCAAGATTATGGGTCGAAAATTTCGTCCTGTTTCAAGGCATACGATATACGTTATAGGGACTAATATTGTAAATGCAAAAATTGTATGTGTTCTTATTCTTTGTCGGTGAAACGGCGGAACAGATTTGGATGAAATTTAGTATACAGATAGTCTATGACCTGGAGTAACACAAATGCAACTTTGAGGTACCAGGGAATATACTCGTATGAATCGCCCTGCATGTTATTGAATAAACTAAAATAGATTTTTAATGTCATTGTTGTTGAGATATTTTACACAAGTATTGTAAGCTGTAAGGTACTGAAATACTCGTAATACTTACTTTCTTAGATTTACGCGAATATTTGACATTTTAAATAAAACTATCTTTTCGGATTATTTGGTGCTATTTTTGGATTTTTGAAATCATTTTTGTCAAATGGTGTAGCCACTGTCTGTAACAAGTGTAAAACGCGTTTGATACGTCTATAACCTTAGCCTCTCCCGTGACCATGATTGCTGTAAAGCATTCGTAACATCGGAAATCAAAAATAAAAATGAATCCGCGAAATAATACAAAAACATAGTTTTATTTAAAAGGTACAAAAAATTTATTAAAAAGTAGTACTATTCAATAATCAAGTCCCAATGGAATACGTATCTTCATAATAGAATGAGATTGAAAGTGATTTTTTTCTAATATGGTTATACAAAAAAACCTTCTTTTCGAATATTTTTAATGAAATAGGAAAACAGAAATTCACATCAAATATACATTTCATTTACTGCCGCTACTTTCTGAGGCATATAATAGGCTCCCACGTATACGTATCACTTCAACTTCGTGATTAAAATCATACCATATCGTATTGAATTACTCTGTGCAAGTACTGAACAAGGTAAGTATGGTAGGAAAATAAATATGTTAAATTACAAGAGAAACCTTAAAAACTAAATATTAGTCAATAATGTTTCACTGATATTATTACAGTCCTTAAATGTCGCTATAACAATTAATTTTTTTAGTGATAATTAATATATTAAAAAAGCATGAAACATACATATAAACTCGACATATACATTATACATATATAAAAGCTGGAAAAAACAGTTAACGATCACCACGTCGTGGCAAAATTCAAAATTTGTATGAAATGAGGTATTAGAAATCATCACAGAGCTTTCTAAGATACGTTATTTCATCGAATTTCATATAATTTTACGTAAAAGCTGAAAAGAATCCAAATAATTAGAAAAATATAACAAATACATATGTATGTAAAAACTAGCAACTTGCCCACGCTGCGTTCGAGTGCATCCCTGGGTGTAAACTATTATTTTTTATTTAAAACTAGCAGAACCCGCGGCTTCGCTCGCGCTAAAACTACAAATAAAATCTCTAAATAGGTAGGTTTCATACAAATTTTCATCCCCTATTTTACCCTCTTAGGGGTTGAATTTTGGAAAACGCTGAAATACGTAACTCATTATTGTTGTCATACTCAATTCATACGAAATTTCATACAAATATTATGTCCATTAAATAAAAGTTTCATACAAACTTTCATCCCCTATTTCACCCCTTTGGGGGTTGAATTTTGAAAAATCCTTCCTTAGTGGATGCCTTCGACATATGATAAATACGTGTGCGAAATATCAATTTTCTAGACCTAAGGGTTTGACCTGTGCGTTGATACATCAGTCAATCACTTTTGCATTTTTTGAATAAAGTATTATTTTTATTATTCATATTCTATTCTCATAAACTGTTTATCAATTTAACTAAAACATCTTCAAAGAAACTAAACTACATAATATCTGTATGGGAAATTCAAAAATAATAGCATAAACAGCAAATCAAGATACGATCATTGACTTAGATATTTATTTAGACTATCTGTCATTTAATTTACTCCAGCTGTTTCGGGCTGGAGGAATAATAAACATAAACATACATACAAACTTTCGTATATATAATAATAATCATATTATAAATCGTTTTAACCAAATTAATAACATTATGTTGCAGTCAGTACCGCGACGTCTCATTACTAGAGACCGCAACCGAAAGCATCACGTGGGTGCCATGGCGTAGGTATTACTTGATTTACCCTATTGATTAACATTTACTACGACATTCGAATAATTACAAAATACATATATCACTATCAAGATAGGTTATTTCTTATAAACAAAGGGGTTCCGTTAAGCCATATAAGGAAACCAGCCCTACTATACCATATACCTACCTACCATACCAAGGGTTCAGGTGGGTTTAAATGGGTAATACTAGCTTTTCTAGTCAATCTAAGTGTTAGACACACAATTAACACTAGGAATATAAATAAGCTTGTTACGCCCAGATTTCGACTCCAAAAGGTGAATAAATCCTTCATGGGCCTGAGTATACGCATATATAATAAGATTCCACAAAATGTAATACTTTCTTAGATTTACGCGAATACATTTTTAAATAGAACTATCTTTTCGGATTATTTCGCGGATTTATTTTGATTTTTGGTTCCCGACGTTTCGAATGCTTTACAGCATCCATGGTCACGGGAGAGACTGAATGTCTTAGATTTACCTATTCAAAAATTTAAAGATAAAATTAAATATATTTTATCGAACAAAGCGTATTACACTGTTCACGAGTTTCTTATCGACGGAAATGTGTGGAATTGAGAAATATTGACTCTAATTCGGGCTATATATAGTTATGTTAATAAAATAATTGTAACTTCGATATTTAAAAGAGCAACTGTTGAGTTTCTCGCCGACTCTTCTCAGCAGAACTGCTTTCCGAGCCGGTGGTAGCTTCCTCACGGACTGACTACACTGACGCTTTCATTAAATTGACATTCAAAAGCTCTTAAAATAAGTCTAACTGAATAAAGTTTATTTCATTTCAATCTCATTACCTGTATATAAACAGATGGCATCCGTAAATGCATTTCCCAACGGTTAATAGAAGGATAACATATATATTTCATATATCCCGCATAATATATAAATATATTAAACTTACCATTGTAGAGAGATTTAGGTTTGGCAATAAAGCCATAAGGCTCACTACAGAGACATATTAATGGAAGTATGTATCAATATTTTACTTAATATAAAAACATTCTAAAAGATAAAATTTTGAATGTTAAATTAAATATAAATAGGCTAAGACAAAACAGTTCAATATCTATTTTCCTCGATTGTCAAATGTTTTTTTTTTTGCTTAGTAGCTTTTAACGAGCTTTTTTACCGAGTTACCAGTAAAAAAATATATTGGTCGAATATCGATCACTGAGCGAATACTAATTAGGTATACATTGGCAATAGTAGTATTGCCAATGTATACCTATACTCGGAATTATTATTCGATTCCACATTTGACATTAGCTACTGTCATTTTGTAAAATAATGATACCACATATAATAGTGAAGTGATGAACACAAAAATCGATAAACAATCGCGATTTATGTTTATGTAATCATAATGTTGGTGTGCCAATTAAAGACTAAATTATTGATTTTTATTTAAATAAATACATAATTATTCATAATAATTATTTATTAATTAGTAACCACTGCTTTATTTTACAAAAAGATAATATTTTTGTTTTTTTTTTTATATTAAAAACAAAACTTATAATAAAAGAGTCTAGATAGATAGTTTTCTGTATTGGCAACCCGTGCGCGCTCGTGCAGCTATCGCCATTTTGTTTATCTTGTCATTCGGCAGTCGGCTTCATTCTCCCAGTCTGACTGCACGAATATCTTGTTTCATTGCGAATCGATATTTTGTTATTTTGTTGGGTTTTTGTTATGTTGTGTTTGTTGTTATGTTTATAGTTTTTTGTGAACTTTGAGTGAATCTATTTGTTTTGGTTTTCCATCAAAATGGATCCTCAGCCAAGTACATCACAAAAAGACGTGGATGTTTTCTTGTCCCCAAGAAAAAAACGTCCACGAAAAGCTTTCACTGTTACTGAAAAAGTAATGATCCGCAACGCCTACAAGTATAATAACATAATAAAACCTTCAAATTGACAGAAGTGAGAAATTTATTTGAGGAAGGCATTCAAAAAATTACGGCTACCGAATGGTCTAAATGCGTATCCCATGTTGTCAAAGAAGAGGAAAAAATGAGTAGGCTAGATATGTTAATTGACAATATCACAGACACATTTATAATAAACGTTACAGAAAGCGATAGCGATGATGACGACGATTTATAAAATAAAATACTACCATAATACACCTATTTGTTTTATTTCTCATGTTCCTTCATGATCACATTTATTTATTTATTTCACACACAATTATTAAAGAAAACTCTCAGATCCTTAATAAAATTAATCGTCATAACTAAATTATCCGTTCAGAAATATTTAATTTTCTGATATAATTAGTTTCTATTAAAGTAGTAGTTGTTTAGATATACTACTATAAACGAGAGGAATCGCTCCGGAAATATTCCATTTCTGTATCGAATAATTTCGCAACGTCACTATTTAGTACTTGTCATAACGTTGCAACACTGAAATTGTCAAATCTGGAATCGAATTAAAATTCCGAGTATAATTAGTATTCGATTTTCATTTATATGTATGTATTTCCAAAATAAATGGTACAAAATAAACAATTCTGTACTATTTGATTTTTCAGCTGTTCTTTTGAGTTTTTCCTTATTTTATTTATACCTAATCTACCCCTGACACAACTCCAACAAAACAAAAAAAAAGAATTATTTAAATCGGTCTAACCGTTTTTGAGTTTTAGCGAGACTAACGAATAGCAATTGATTTTTACATATATATATATATATATATATATATATATATATATATATATATATATATATATATATATATATATATATATATATGTAAAAATCAATTGCTATTCGTTCTTCTGTACATACATGTATATGTCACTGAACTCCTCCTAAACCTCTAGACCGATTTTGATGAATTTTTTTGTAGGTGGCGCTGCGTTAGATTTGTTTGGAAGTTATACTTCCTTTGGCGTGTTTGGAAAAAAATATGAGAGTAAAATTTTTACGATGCTCGCGCACACTGGCAGCGAAAGAGCGCCATGATAGTTAGCTGCATTCCTTTTACAAACACAAAATTGTGATATACTGGATGAAATCTTTAGCTAGTTTTGTTCTGTTACGCCAAAGAAGTATAACAGCTGTTTACGTGCGTACGTAATAATGTATCACCATGAACGAATCGTTCATGTGTATCACATACACGTTTTTTTTAATATTTTTTTTTAAAGAAAAGCCAATCTTCCGGCAGAACAATGTCTGTCGGGTCCGCTATTTTAAGTATGGAAAAGTACAAATAAATTCAAAATATTCAATAATATTCAATGGTTTCTTATTTATGTGCCTATTAATTACTGTTTCTCATAAACAAAGTAATAATAATAAATTTAACGAGGGTCCTAAATCAGTTACGGCTATTTAGATGTAAATTTAAGACATGGTCCTTAGGAACTGCACTTGTGTAGACTTGATACTACTTTGTCGTGATGTTTTATAGTATTGTTTTGACGACGTGTTTGGCTCAGTTTGTAGTGGCCGTACTTGCTGTGCCAGCGGTCGCGGGTTCGAGTCCCGCTGGGGGCATTCATTTGTGTGATGAGCACGAATGTTTGTACTCTAGTCATGGGTGTTTATATTTATAATATGTATATATGTATAGTGTATCAACTATCTGGTATCCATAACACAAACCTCGTAGCTTACCATGGAACTAGATGGTGCTGTGTCTTAATGTCCCAACATATTTATTTATTATTTATTGTACTAGCGATTAATCCTTGCTCAGCTTGGATTCGTCCCTAGTTATGTTTTAATGCTTAGCTCAGAGATGAGATATTTTTCCGCAGTAAAAAGTGTCCTATATGTTGACCGGCCTCTGTAGATGTTTCTGTATAGATACTAATGTCTATTTTAATAAGATTAAAAAAAAATATTTAATGTATAGATTCGGCTTAGTTACAATTTTGTTATATGTATAGATTAATATAGTACTATAATACCACTAGTGACTTAACCCCGCTTTACTTAACCCAAAACCAGCCTATGTACCCACAGACAAATACACAAATAAATTGTCTGTATGATTAGAAGGCAAAAACGGAACATTGTTAATTTCATCATGTTCGTCTTTCCGTATGTCACAGTCATTTTACTGGAGCAATATTGCTGAAATTAGGTACATATGGATCTTTTAACTCTTGAAGCATGGCAAAATTCTGATTTTTTTTTTGGAGGAAAATATTATGATGAGCAATTTCTATATGGTATATTCACAATTTTACTAACTTTATTTCTCATAGAAATACCTACTATAAAGTACAAACTGACATAAATAGCCATAAATAAAATTAATTTTGTAAATGGGATACATTTCTTTTTTACTATAACGTAATATGATACATATGTTATCAATTGAGCCCTTTTTAACGTCCCACTGCTGAATACGAGGGGGATCAGGCCATAGGCCACCGCGTTGGCCAAGTGCAAATTGGCAGATTAAGCATGTCTTTCGAAAACTTGTTAGGTTCTCTCAGACATGCAGATATTGTCCTCACGATGTATACTTTTGCCATAAGGCAAGTGAAAATAACAAAGGTGCGAGACCCGAGATTTGAACCCGCTACACTCGATTTCCCAAGCGAGCGCGTTTCCACTGGGCTACCACTGCCTTAACGTATGTTAAAGTAAAACATAATTCAATTGTTAAATTTTATAGAACCCTCGAGGTGCTTATTAAAAATTATTTTATTCATTTCTTTTAATTTTTCCATAGTACTGTTTGCTTTACCTATATTCAGTTGGAAACTAAAAATCGATTGGAAACAGTTCTTCTCACGAAACTACGCTCAAAAGCACAAGTGGCATATAGGGCATGAAAATGATTAAAATTAAAATGGATACATAATGAAAAAGCTACAAAACTTTTCAGAGAACTGAAATTTACGTGCAATAAATATTTTTTTTAATTTTTATACTATCAGTTAACTCCATATGTATGTATGTATATTTATATTTAAAATTTTGTTTGTTCTCCGTTTGTTTGCTATTGAAATATTAAAAAGCTTTTTTAACTTAATTTTTTCGAGCTTTAAGCTTTAACAAATATATTTTTTAATAATTTAAATGGTAATCTCTCTAAAACTTTAGTAACGGACGATATTATGTCTGTGCCATTTTCAAATCTCTAGAGGGTACACTATACTTTGAATTGTAAATGACTCGACGCGTATAATTCTATCAGCGTTTGAGACAGGTACGATATTAACATTCTATAGCAAATACAAATTCAGACTTCAGTATTCGATATACATCTGCATTTTATTTTGAAAATCCAGTTTCCAACTAGATTTCATTAAATGTTAGTTTCTCTGAAATCTATAAATTGCTAAAAAATGAAAGCATCAATACTTTAAATGTGAGAGTTTGGATGGATGAATGGATGGATGGATGAATGGATGGATGGATGCTGGTTACTCTATCACGCCAGAACGGCTAAACGGATCTGAATGAAATTTGGCACAGAAATAGATTACAGTCTGGAATAGCATTCATTTTTTTGCTAATATCATGTGTTTTTTTTTTTGTATTTAACAAACTAAACTCATAACAAAATCTAACAATATCTTAATAAATAAAGAAAAATAATATTTTAATAATGCGATAGTATAAAGTTGTGTTTATTATCTATACATATAATAAAATTATAACTAAGCCGAATCTGTACATTAAATATTTTTTGGAAAATCTTATTGAAATAAACATAATTATCGATACAGAGGCCGAATCTATAGTTTTTAGAATTTCTGTCTGTCTGTCTCTCTGTTACCGCATACGAAGAGGGCCGCCTCCCACCGCCCACCGAAGCGGGCCACCACCCTGTGCGTTTCATGGCTTCGCGCCCGGCTGGATTGACGGGCACTACTGAGCCCCCCCACCACGTACACGTTGGGGGGGATATCTGGTTATCTGGGTCAATATATAGAATACTTTTTACCGCGGGAAAATGTCTCATTTCTGAGAAAAAATACAAAAACTGCAATGTAAGAGTATACTAATATGTAAAACTATGAATTTGGTTTTTGGTGATCTGAACGCGGGTGGAGCCGCGGGAAAAGCTAGTTTTTTTATATAAAAGCGTTCCATTAAACAAAGTGATATATTCCAATTGATGAATTGATTTTAATTCTTTAAATTGTTATTGAAAGTCCGACGATCCTAAAAATTTAAATTATCGTTTCAAAAGTAATATTGTTTCAAACGTAATCCGTAATTATATTATGAATACTAGCGACTCACCCTTGCTCTATTCGGGTTCGTCCCTATTTACGTTTTAAGGTTTAGTATAGGTTTCTCAGAGATATTTTCCCGCAATAAAAAGTATCCTATATGTTGACCCGGATAACCATCATAGCAAATTTCATCAAAATCCTTCCAGTGGTTTTTCCGAGATGCGGTAGGTAACAGACAGACAGACAAAAATTCAAAAAACTATAGATTCGGCCTCTATAACGATAATAAATATTTCAATAAGGTTTTCTAAAAAATATTTGATTTACAGATTCGACTTAGAATTGTATAGATGACTGTATCTATTACCTTTACACCCTTAAAACGCTGAACAGATTGTGATAAAATAATTGAGCACGAACATAGATTCCATCTTGGGATCGAATATAAGCTACCATTTAATCCAATTATCACGAGAGCGAAGCCGCAGCCAACAACTAGTAGTCTATACAAAGAATATCGCGAAGTATAAGGGCATTTTAAATATTGTAAGAAAATAATCTGTAAAAATCAAAATAAAACACATAGGTATATGTATGTACATATATACGAAATGTTTTATATGTTCAAATTAAATACCTCCTCTTTTTGAAATCGGTCAAGAAATTATACACATGTACTATATGTAAAACTTAAAAAAACCGACTTCCAGACACTAAAATGTAAAAAATAACTAAACGGGGGTTTTATTTCGAATAGATACCTAATCAGATATTTTCGGAGTCTTCAAAACAAAAATAATTTAAATCGGTTCAGGCGTGTTTAAGTAATCGATGAACATACGATTACATAAAAAAAAAACAACAAAGATTCCGACGAATTGAGAACCTCCTCCTTTTTGGAAGTCGGTTAATAATGGAACTATAATTTTAAAATATTAACATATCTCTTAAAAAGAATAATACATGTCAATCACGGCACTGTCATGGAGAATTTTGAAGTTAAAAATGTTTGTAAATAATTAAAATTTCTATAATAATTCAAAATGAAGTCTATGGATCAATTGCCCACTGTTATAAGCTGTTGCTTCTGCTGTTTTCTAAGAGCCGGCACTGTCATGATAGCGGTTTTCTCTTTTGTAAGTGTATCTATACTTACTCGTAGTATAAAACAAAGTCGATCCCGCTGTTGTACGCTTAGATTTTTTAAACTACGCAACAGATTTTAACGCAATTTTCTGCAATAGATAGAGTGATTCAAGTGGAAAGGTTTATATGTAATTATATGTATAATACACGTATATTATATTCATACTAACCGTTAAAACGTATTTATTATTTTATTTAAACACTTTATTGCACACAAAAATAAAAATGATACATACAAAAAAATACATTTAAGGAAATGTGCAAAGGCGGCCTTATCACTAAAAGTGATCTCTTACAGGCAACCGCTAGAAGTAGGATACAAAAGTTAACAGAAAGCGGAAAGGTGCATAAAGTGTACTCAATCCTAGGGACGAACCCAAGGGAAGCCAGGGTGAGTCCCTAGTATATAAATATGAGTGAAACACTGTTCATCTTGAGAACTTGATAAGCTCATCTTGAGAACGGGTGGATCGATTTGGCTATTTTATTTAATGTTGGCTATACTTAGAATAAATTTTTGGAGGGTTAATTTGAACATTACGTAAAATTGGGAAATATATGAAACATTGAAAGTGCTTTATTGAATAAGATTTTTATATTAAATTAAAATGACCTTTTATTTTGAATTTAAGTATTTTGACCAACTTTTAATAAATCCGCGAAAAAATCCAAAAAGATTTTTGACGACACGTTTGGCTCAGTTTGTAGTGTTCTTACTTGCTGTGCCAGCGGTCGCTCGTTCGAGTCCCGCTGGGGGCATTCAGTTGTGTGATGAGCACGAATGTTCGTACTCCAGTCATGGGTGTTTGTTTATATTTACAATATGTATGTATTTAAAGTTATATATTGTCTGTAGTGTTTCAACTATTTGGTATCCATAACACAAGCCTCGTAGCTTACCATGGAACTAAATGGTGTGTGTTAATGTTCCAGCATATTTATTTATTTATTTATATTGTTTTATTTAACATGTCAAATATTCGCGTAAATCTAAAAAGATATTACAAGAAAGTATTAATTTGACCGACTTCAAAAAAAGAAGAGGTCGTCTTATTAGGCTTATATTTTTTGGGTCGTGTTCATTTTACTATTGCAAAATAATTTCATTTTGAAGTAAATATAGTTATGATGATGTTCTCCTGCCGATTCCGGCTACGGCAGCCAATCTGATTGAGACTAGCCAACTGCGCAGGTACTATTATAGTGTACAAGTGTACGCGCAGACACAAGTGCACTCTCAATTCCTGTCACTCTCATACTCTAGTGGGACGACCACTCGACACGACCAGTGAGAGTTAAGGCGCAGGACCGACGGCTTTACGTGCTCTCCGAAGCACGAGGGTGAAACACAACTGAGCCTTATTATACAGAAAGACTTAATAACTAAACTTGGCCCGACCCGGGACTCGAACCCAGTACCTCCGGGTGTGCAGCCGTACATTCTAGCCACTACACCACCGAGGCAGTTAAATATAGTTATACTTTACCGGCAAGGTACAATACAATTTTCAAGTAATTAAAGAGCAAAATCTACTTTAACAGTATTCTGAAGTTTTATAAAAGTTTTAAAAAATAATAAGTGAAAATAACGCGATAAATTAATGGGCGTTTGGGCTTTAGGGGAACAAGTTTAACAATTAGGGATGGCTATTTTTATATAAAAGGTTATTTAGAGGCTAAAAATGGATATAAAAAGCATTATGGCAGAGAACTTATCAAGGAATATACAAACAGAACACACTACTATTATATGAATATGCATAAGTTTGTATGTTTGTTACTCGTTTACACTGTAATAGCTGGACCGATTTCGTTAAAATTTGCTTCATAGGTAGATTATGGCTTTAAACAACACATAGGCTATAAATAGTAATAAAAAATCCAAAAGTTGTCGCTGCCTGTATATGCGAGTTATTTATTTTACTTACAATTTTCTCTCCCAACAGCTATCAGGTCTTATTTTCGCCCCAAATGTAACGCATACAAAGGGATTCTGGAGCATGGACCCCGTACTCTCATATTATAGTGCGGCAACAGAAAATACACTGCAAATTGTACTAGGTGCGGTGTCAATCATGCTTTGTTTTGTTAGCGTCCTGCTTCTCGTTGGGGCTATTTGTGTACGTATGTTGACAATATGAGTCAATTTCTTAAGTATTATATATTATATTAATCAAATAAAACTGACTGAATGCAAAAATTATAGAACTGCCCTATTCTATTCATAAAATTTTAATGTTTAAGGTTCTCTACCCGTAGTCAGTAGGGTGCTAACGGGGCCCTATTACTAAGCCTCCGCTGTCCATCCATCTGTCTGTCAGCGGGCTTTATCTCACGAACCGTTATAGGAAGAGAGTTAAAATTTTCACAGTATGCGTATTTCTATTGCCGCTATAATAACAAATAATAAAAAATCAACATCTCGAATATCAAAATGATCGCCATATAAATTATAAAAAAATTCGAGGTATTGTTTATCTTATACGATGGTATGGAACCCGAATCCGACTCGTACTTGACTGGTTTTTTTTATTTTGACGAATCAAGGCTTTTTTGATTTATGATTGTGAAATCAACTCTCATTAAAATTACACTTTAGTATAATTATCATTAATTTTATTTACATAAATTTAACTTTATTTCGTTTTTAAATATTTTCAATATAACAGCGTTAACAGCGCCAGTATATAAAATCTATAATCCTTCTCTCGACCGTAAAAAATCTCTAGCAAACAATTTCGTTGAACCGTTTTATATATTTTATCGATGGAAAATTTATTTGAAACTAGCTACTCACCCTGGCTTTGCTCTGGTTCGTCCCTAGTGACAAACATAAACAAATCTATCCCACGAAAAGCTTACATTTTCCCGGGATAGAAAGTACCCTGTGCTTTTCCAGACTATAATCTATGTCTGTGCCGAATTTCATTTAGATCCGTTCAGCCGTTCTGGAGTTATCGAGTAACAAACATCCATCCAAACTTTCGCATTTATATAGTAATAAGGTTAATAATGGAATAAAAAATTTCACCATAAAATATTAATTTATACATTTTTCTTCACCAGAATATACCGATATTAATATTGATTTACCAGTGGGGGGCAGTGTTGTATAGTTCTACAGTGTTTCTGATGTTCTTAATACTGGCCATATTTTGTTTCTTCGTGCATGCAAATTGTATGCTAGCTGGCGCTGCCCTATGTGGGCTGATGATAGCTGAAGTATTAGGTACATTGCTTATATTATTATACTATTTTTTATGGTACTCAGTGACAAACGAACAGACAGCCCACCTGATGGAAAGCGATACCTGTCGCCCATAACGCCTACAGTTCATGCACTTAGGTTTTATGTTACAAATATACAGAATCACAGGTGCTTTTTCACTGTGAGGACTAAGATGATATGCCTCTTGCCTGTAATTGCGCTGGCTACCTTATCCTTCAAACCGGAACACAACAATGTAATCATTGTTGCTTGGCGGGACAAATAGATAAGGGGGTGGTACCCATCCAGTCAGATTCCTCAGGCTTGACAGAATCCTACCACCGGTATTCCAATACTGGTATATCAATTAAACCTAGATATGTAATTATTTTGTAAATAATATCTCACTGGAACTAATTTATGAACTGCGACAATAATTATACTAAGAGGAGTATGTGTATATCCAAAACGTGGTATTTTATTTACAAAGTTTTATCCAATCTGTTTAACACTTTTCTTGTAATTGAATATAAAATATGTTGTTAACAAAAAATACTGAAATGACACCAAAGTATGTATTATATCACCTTTTGTTGTTTTTAAAATTGTTGTGTAATAGTATGGGTAGTACTGTCTGAAACAACTATATGTTATCTTTAAAAACCTTTAAAGTTTTGATGTAAACTTTCAGATGTCTAAAACCTTAGTCACTCCTACAACCGTGACAGCTATAAAGCATTCGAAACGCCAGGAACCGAAAATCAAAAAAATCCGCAAAAAAAACCAAAAAATTAGTTTTTTAAAAATTCGCGTAAATTAAAGAAAGTATTATGCATTTTGTTTCTGTGAGCACTTTGAGAGTATATTGAATGAGGCCGATATATAAGACTATAACATGATGCTAATACTCTTAGATGTAACGCAATCTATACATATAATAAAAATATAACGGATCGCTGTCTGTACATAGAAGATATATGAGAAAAAATATTTTTGGGACCTTTATCAAAACAATGATTGTTAGAATTTTTGTCTGTTTGTCTGCTTATCTATTTGTCTGTGCGTTTGTGCACGCTAATCTCAGAAACGGCTTATCCGATTTAGATGTGGTTTTTACTAATATATTGTGGTAAGCTTCACTTAACATTTAATGTATGTTTGATGTCAATTGAATGTTGGACGTGATACCAATTGTATTTTGGACAGTGATACCAAATTAAACTTTTTTTCTACAGTCCAAAAGATACAAATTCATATGAAATTTTTAAAATCATTAATTAAAGCATACTGAGTTGTTTCAAACAGCTGTGCACTGTAATTACTAGTTACCCTGACGTTATTAAAGTGGGCGTGTCCTTGGTCAATCAAACAGCGAACCGCGTAGAGTGCATACGTGTAACGAAACCACGCAAAACAATTTTTATCTTGGATTTCATGTATTATTCATCGTCAGGTAGTTTAGTAGTAATGGACTTACGTAGGTATTTATGATTCAGAGCCATCTAGTGAGGTATTGGTAAAGTATTTTAACGAAATTAAATCAATAGTTTTTAATATTTTTCCTTCTCTATCTCACTCCCTCTACTTCTCTACCTTTTCCCCTCTCCTTCCCTATCTCCCTCCCTCTCTCTCTCTCTCTCTTTCTCGAACTTCATGTAATTGTTCTCACGAGTTAAAGAGAAATACATTATCTCTCATAATTCATTTCATCTTCTGCATTGATAAACTGTATTTAAAACCGTAGCTACCAATAAGATATAGCTAAATAAAAACAAACTAAAAGATTTTCTTCATATTGATAATAATTAATTTATGTCACATATCATGGCGACTAATCTGCTGAATCTATATGGGATATATTGTAACAAGACTCCGTTACAAATGCACGCTCTATTGGAATCTGATATGGTTGAGAAAGATCAAATGTAAACCAATAATTTTACGTGTTCACGACGATTTGGACAATCACAAAATTTCTAAATTGCAATTAGTATTCCCCTACCAAAATAACCTGTCAATCAATTTGTTCCGATCCAGGACTCGGACTCGAATGGGACTCGAACTCGAATTACAAGTATATGAATCCATAAAATTAATGAAATTATTTAGGGAAGCCTTAATTTTGATTTTATGCGAATAAAATCACGACAATAATATAAGTCACAATACGACGTTCTCGTTAGAATCACGTCGCGTAGCACTCTCGTAGATAGTGCTACGAAGTGAAGCGAGCTACGTAAATGAATTAACACAGCTACATTCTCAAATGGATTACATGTTATAAATGGAAATTATGTGACGATGTAGGTATTGTTAACCGACTTTAAACAAAAACAGGTTAATATTTTGACCCGTTTTAAATGTATATCAGAACCTACTTAACTCAACTTTTTTTAAGTATTTAATTAGTTTCAACGCGTTTAGTGAATGTAGGAAAGGGTTCGATTCCCAAAAATTCTATAATCAATGAACATTACATACGTTAGTTAATCTTGATTATATTTCTTTTATTGATCTAAGAGATGGAATAGCAACCAATAGCACAATTTTAAACATGACGTATTCCTTCTGTAAAAATGTTCTTGTGCATTCCTTAATTTTCTAGATACAGGAATAAAAATTGAATACTTTTTTCTTATCAAACAGGAATTTTGTGTTAAAGCTTTAACCAAATTTTATTTTTATTATGCTCCCGAATTTATGATTTTTAATACTAAAAAGTATCGCTCATTTTTATAGTTCTAAGATCTACAATAAACAGATAAGACAGACTAATGAACGGATAGTTATGTTATGGGTACCAGACAGTTGATACACTACACATATATAACTTTAAATAATACATATTATAAATAAAAACACCATGACTGGAGTACAAACATTCGTGCTCAACACACAAATGAATGCCCCCAACGGGACTCGATCCCGCGACCGCTGGCACAGCAATTGCCCTACTTAGGTACAAGTACACTAAAAACTGATCCAAATGTGTTGTCATCAAAAAATAACAAAATCTAATTTCACTAACATGTCGTTTTCTTTTTCAGTAACAATGTACTTCATTATCGTAGCAAACAGCCTACGCATGTCCCTAAAGTTTCTGGCGGGCGAAGATACAATTCTCTAATGAACTTTTTATCATTGTGCCCTAAAAAATATTTTATTGTTTTTCTTTTAGATAATAAAAGTTTACAGTGTTTCTTCACTCGGCTTTTATTTTTCATTTTTGTAACAAATTGTTGTAAATATATGCGTAGCTATTTGTAATACTAACGTAGTTCTTGAGCAATAAGTGCTAAAGCTCAAAATTAATATTTTAAGTTTAAAGATTATTATTAAAAAAATATATTTATTTGACATTACATCGAAATTGTTTTTACAAAGATATACTTATCGAAAATTTGGTGTATTTTACATTATAATAAAATATAGACATACTACTGCAAGCTTATTTCTGGCTAAACATCGGGTTTGGAGTCCTTCATTTAATTTCTTACTTAGCTGTGGGCATATTTTGTTGGAAAATGCCTTATCATTGTTATCATTAATATCTCAGTGACTGTGATAGTATTCTGTGATAATAATATGTTTTAACTATTGTATTCAGCCCTTTTTAACATCTGCTGGGCACGGGCCTCCCTTCAATACGAGAGGGATCAACCTCCACGTCGACTAAGTGGGGGTTGGCGGGCTTAATACGTATTTTGAAAACTTGCTAAGTTCTCTCAAACATGCAGGTTTCCTCGCGATGTATTTCTTAACCGTAAGAAAAGGGGTAATCATGTTGGAAATGATTCGCACAATGAAAATATCAGAGGTGTAAGACCCGGGATTTGAACCCGCTTCACTTGGTTTCCCAAAGCGAGTGCGTTGCCACTGGACTATCACTGTCTTAACTATAGTAATTATTTATTCATATAAATAAAACGCTTAATTTGAGAATATCTGGAGCTATTTGGCTAATTTGTTCTTAAAAATGGTTGAAATAGTTCGATTAAGAATTTAAAGAAAAAGAATTTGGAAAAAATGCCAGGAAAGTTTGCAATTTTGGGAAAAAGTGAATGTGGTCTTTTCTACAGAATTTTTGTATGAACACATAGCTTTAACGAATCCTTTACATAACAGTATGACTTAACTAATAAGAAACTTTTTATTATATATGATGTAAAATTATACTTTTTATTTTGAGAAATAATATAAAAAATTACAACAATCTATTTATTTTTTTTCAGTTATGGCGTACTTACTTCTAATTGTCAACAGCTATCGGATTTCGTTGTTTTAGAAACAAAGTTTTAAACTCTGTTTTATAATATAAGTAATAAACATGTTATTAAGAATTTTACAAGATATATTTTTCTTATAGAAGTGCCTAATTTATCCATACTAATATTATAAATATAAAAGTGTGTTTGTTTGTTTGTCTTTCTTTCCCACGGGAAAACGCGTTATAATACAAGCCAAAAAATATTTATGATCAGAATTACTTGTTTATTTATAAATATTAAACTAAAATAAATTCGATATTATACAATCGATATACAATTACAATTGTTTTTCTATGCATGCAATAGAAGCCAAAAAGTTGAGATAGTGTTTTTACTTTTTTTTGTATTGATGTTTGTTTGCTATTAAGTAATTTATTGTGTATAATGTTCTACTGGCAGTTGAGCGGTGGACCATATGGGTGACACGGTGGAGAGGCCCAAGTGGGAAACGCTACAGGGGAAGACTGCTTACGAGATGGGCGGATGATATTATCATAATAGCTGGCCCAAGCTGGATGTAAATGGCCCAAGATAGAGATCTGGTACTCTTTGGAGGAGGCTTTCACCTGCGGAAGGGTTCTTGCAGGTAATTAAATAGAACATTAGAATTAAGCCTTATTTACTTTTTTTGGTCATTAAAGAAAAAATACTAACATACTTAATTAAAAAATACAAAAACAAATATATATACTTATTTATTACTGTACTATTTACTTTTTTGCAATTAATTGTTTACTTACTTTTGTTACTCTTGCAAGAAATAAAAAAGGTTTTTTATTTTTTTAACTTCGGCCACGGCGGCCAATCTCATTGAGATTAGCCAACTGCGCAGGAGATATTATAGTGCACAAGTGTACGCGCAGACACAACGTGCACTCTCTATTCCTGACACTCTCATAGTTCAATTAGACGACGATTTAACATGACCAGTGAGAAAGGCGCTCTCCAAGGCTCATAAACACCGCCAACTTCCCAACTCCAGGCTGTTATTAATGTGTTAACAGATAATCTTAATAACTAAACTAAACTTACCAACCCAGACTCGAACTTGTGACCTCCGGATACAGTTATGGTATATTAAGATTATTATTAGCAAAACATCACTAGAGACGCTTGGCAATAAATGATGATGAAGAACATAAAATATTGCATAAGGTATTGTTTTAAGGAAAAAAAGCTTATTATTTTTATAACTTAATAAAGAACTTTTTTCATTACAGGAGTTCCACATCTTGCGAGATGACTTGTTAATACAAACGAGAAAGCTCGAAAGCTGCGGGCAAGTCTTGGATTTATGACCTAAACTAATTGTGTACATATTTTCTAGGATTTAAGGCTAGGTTTAAAGTTTTGTTACTAATTTTGTCATATACACGTTATATTTTAATAACAAAAAGAAGCGATTTTTGTTATTTTCTATATAGATTTACAATAATTACTTGATATTTTATTGATTTTAATTTTAATCAATTAAAGCTTCTCAATATATATGTTAGATCTTTTATTTCTAATAGATTTTTTTCGTAAGCAATATATTTTCATGTCTAAATATATGATTTTTTATTACCGACACCGTGTATTCCTAACGCATTCCTAAATGAATCCATACTTCCACATTGTAATATTATAAATGTGAAAGCGTATGTGTTTGTTTGTTTGTTTGTTTGTCCTTCTTTCACTTCAAAACAAAGTCACGAATTGTCGTGATTTTTTGTGTGGAGATAGTTGGAGAGTGTGCATTCCCTCATTCCCACGGGAAAACACGTTATAATACAAGCCACAACAACTCAATATAATAAATATAATGTATCTATTTCATACTAACCAGAAAGTGAAGCGAGGGTGAGTCGTTAGTAGGATATTCATACATAAATTGCAAAAAAAAAAACCAAATCGGTCTCTTACGTCTAGAGTTTATTACTTTAAAACAAAAACTTACAGACATGTAAAATTTGAGATTTAATAGATTATAATATTTAAAATTTAATGGACAGTCAAACAATATATTATGTAAATATATTATATATAATAATAATTTATATAATAATAATAATTTTAAAACTAATGAATATTTTTTTATTCATAGCCATAGTCATTATTTTTATATGCAATTTATCATTTCTGAACTTCTACACTTTTGCAACTGCGTCACATTTGATTGACAGTTTCATTTACAATGTGCACGTATATTTTTTTATTTTTTTAAGTTATTTCTTTAATAGAACAAAATGTGTGATATATTTCCAGATGTAGAAAAGTGTTGTTTCGTAATAACTCTTCGAGTTGGAATGCTTTTGATATCGATTTTGGCCATCGTTAGTATTGAATCTCACTTACTTGCTTTGCCTCTCTCAGTTATCTTATATATATTTAAGTATAGATTGAAACTCAATATATAGCTTAAGCTACTAATCTACTTTGAAGGTACTAAAGCACTTTTAAAAAGCAAAATTATCTTATTACTTTTTCACCGACTGATAGCACAGAAAAAATAGTATGTCCACATTTTGATGTGGAATTTGTATTGGATTTTATTTTGTCCGCCGTTGAGAGTATTGTATATCTATACTAATATTATAAAGAAGTAAAGTTTGTGAGATTGTGAGTTTGTAACGTTGTAGGGGGTAATCTCTGGATCTACTGAACCGAATTAGATGAAATTTGGTAAGAGGATAGTTTGAGACTCTAGGGAGGTCGTCAAGTATCAAGCTAGGGACGAACCTGAGCGAAACGAGGGTGAGTCGCTAGTTTATTATAAAAATAATACCTTAATAATATTCTTATTTTTATAATAAATAGATTATACCTTCCCTATATTTAAAAAAATAACAATAGATACCACATCCACAAAATTGAGTACAATTTGTATGTTTTGTAGGTGCTCTTCCTTTTTGAAGTCAGTCACAGATAACCCAACCTTTATTGGAATTGATTCCCCATACAAACTTTCATCCCCATTTTCACCCCCTTAAGGGACGACTTCCAGGATAAAATGTATCCTATGTCCTTCCCAGGGTCTCAAACTATCTTCTTACCAAATTTCATATAAATCGGTTCTGTAGATCCAGAGATTACCCCCTACAACGTCATAAATTCACAAACTTTGCCTCTTTATAATATTAGTAAAGGTATGGTTTTTACATGAATTTGTATGGACTAGGGAGGTGTTTTAAAAATTTGTCAGAATCTTCAATGAAATTGACAATTTGATATTTCGGAAACTGAGATCTCGATTTTACTTTCGAAAATAGCCTTCGATGTGTCGAGACGCGAAAACTTAACAAGTTATCAGAAAAAATCAAGGATAATTAAATCACTTTATAAAAATTTATAAAGTCGCGGCGTCATGGAAATTGTAATGGTCCTAAAATAAAAAGACTCCTATTTGACTTCTTACTTATTTCCTTTATCTTTACAGAATACGCAGAGAGGTTAGATTTTCAGTAACTTTTTTTTTCATTATTCTGATCCACCAATAATCGTTCTGTTGATGATTCAGTAATTTCAGCCATATAAGTTTATACAAATGCACCTAATGATGTACAACTATGTTAATACTCTCTTAGATTTACGCGAACATTTGGAATTCTTTTGTTATTCGTTAGTCTCTCATGATTGCTGTAAAGCATTCGAAACGTCGAGAACCAAAAATCAAAATAGAAGTCCGCGAAATAATCTGAAAAGATCGTTTTCTTTAAAACTTGCTTCCCTATACAAACTTTCATCCCATCCCATATCCCATAAAAGTATCCTTCCCAGGGTCTCAAACTATCTTCTTACCAAATTTCACCTAAATCGGCTCAGTAGATCCAGAGATTACCCCCTACAACCTCACAAACTTTACCTCTTTCTAATATTAGTATAGATTATGTTAGAGACTATGTTATTTTGTAAATAAAATTTTTTTTAGATGACCGGTGTCGTTGGACTGAGTGTGATCGAACAGAGGTCAAATATTGACTATTATAAAGTTCAAAACTTTTCTCATATTAAGCGTAAGTTATATTTAATAAGCAAACAGTAATATGGAATATTAAAAACCCAGCGGCGCCATTAAGTTATTTTA
The DNA here is from genome assembly GCA_951806755.1 of Brenthis hecate. Lineage (NCBI taxonomy): Eukaryota > Metazoa > Arthropoda > Insecta > Lepidoptera > Nymphalidae > Brenthis > Brenthis hecate. The sequence goes on along the minus strand of OX638260.1, from coordinate 1,933,336 downwards.
TAAAACTGGCTTTTTGATGTTCATATTATTATATACCAGTACCTGAGCGAGCTCCACTGGGTGTTTTTTTCGGAAAAGATATAAAAATTTCAGAACAGATATAAAAAATATTTACTAACTTTGATTATTTATCACAGCAATAAATATTGTATTAATATTTGCATTTTGTTTAAAATAATATGTATTTATATTATTATTTGGCTTCATGTTTAGTTCTATGATACTCTGTCTATATTATTTCTTAGTTTGAGGCCTAAAGTTATATATTTTCGTTGCATAGAAGTGAGTGTAAAAATAACAAGAAAAAGTAAAAGGGGACACCCGGATTTGAACCGGGGACCTCTCGATCTGCAGTCTAATGCTCTACCACTGAGCTATATCCCCGCTATGATTCAACAAAATTATATATTTAAATGTAGTTAGTTAAGGTAAAATTCATATTTATATTCAAAAACAATTCTTACATAAAACGACTGCTACTTCTTGTTATGATGGAAATGAATGGGCTTAATACTTTTTTAGATTTACGCAAATATTTGACATTTTAATTAAAACTATCTTTTCTCTCTTTCACGCGAGAGTTTCTACCATGAGTGCTCTAAAGCATTTGAAATGTCGAGAACTAAAAATCATAATAAATCCGTGAAAAAATCCGAAAACGTAGTTTTATTTATAACTAGCGACTCGCTTCGCTCTAGTTTGTCCCTAGGTACGTTTTGACACTTAGTATGGAATATATATTTTTTTCAGTTTTTTTTTTTAATTTTTCCTATCTTTTAATAGTGATTCTGCTATTCGAAGCGGAGACAAATCCAAAAAATTAAAAACCATGAAAATCGGTTCAGCAGTTCTGGAGTTATAAGTATTGTAACTTGTAACAAACCCGACTTTTATAATACATATATAGATATCTAAGACTCAGGTATTGCAACATAAATAGTAGAAATGTCTTATACCGGCAACAAAATGGATATATGTACATATTTATTTATTTGAGTACCTCTTTTTTTGAGGTCGATTAAACATTCAAGAAACCAAAAAACAACAGAACATTCATTTATTATTTTCGCTCGTGTGAAGATGAAATGATACATTTTTAAACGTTGTTCCTTTAGAACCTGAAGATGCGATAGATAAATTGAATGATTTAGTGTCTTCAGGGATCAGTGCTATGTCATGTATATTCATGGTCACCGGACTTTGTTTATTCTTCGGGTCGCTATGGGTAAGATATTTAATTATTTATAATATGTATGTATTTAAAGTTATATACGTGTAGTGTATCAATTATCTGGTATCCATAACACAGGCCTTGTAGTTTACCATGGAACTAAATGGTGATGTGTGTTAATGTTCCAATATATTTATTATTATTATTATTATTTATAAGTCAGTGACGCAGTACTAACGCACTAATTTGAAAAACCAAGTGGTTCAAGCCCGGAGTATCTATACCTAGGAGATTTTCATGTTCGAATCATTTTGAATACTGTCTTAAGGTGAAAACATTGTTAGGAAACCTGTATGTCTGAGAGATCCTAAGTAGTTTTTGAAAGACCCGCCAAACCGCATTTAGTCAGAATGGTGGACTATGATCTTCTATCCTTTGTGTGGAGGAGAAGCTCGTGCCCAGCAACAAGATTAAAAGAGCAAAATTATTATATATCTTGTATTTTTAAGTTACATACCAATTGTTATTGCCTTAGAACTGTCAATCATAATAATTATTATTATGATTTTCAAAATGATAATAATAATTACTATGATTTTGATAGTATATTTGTTACTGAGAGTAGTGCTTAGAAAAAATAAAAATTTAATCAGTCAATTATGTAAGAATATTTTTTATAACGGTTTTTTTATATATGTACAATGTATTTAGTAGTATTTTGGTTATAGAAAGACATAAGCTCTTATTCCGGTACATTTATGGGAATTTATTATATTCCTTTAGAGAGTTTCCCCGAGTGCTGCATTATGGGGCTTCTCAAGAGACTTGCGTTGTCTATTAGCTGTAATAACCGCTTCCTATCAAGGGTGCCATCTGCTAGTTTGCCCTCTTTAATTTTAAAGTATTTAAAACTACATTCATATTTACATATTACTAAGAAAATATAAAATAATACAAATATTGGCATAAACGAAAATGAATGCTTTTTTGCTCCACCTGGGATTCGAACCCAAAATGAATTAGATAATTATTTACATTTAGATAAACGAACAGTATTAAATACATGTTATAATAAAGCTATCAATAGTCTTTCATTTATGAAAGGTGGTTCCAAAACGTGATCAAAATACTTTATAGATGAAGTTGAACAATGTTCGCAATTGAACAAAGAGATGACTGAATTGCTTTATTGGTTTTCGGATTTAGTAAATTATAGCAAACGAAATTTTAGGCTTTGAAGTTAGTCAATAGGATTTATTTTATTTTACCATATAATAAATTTACGAATAACATAACATACTTACACATGAAGAAAAAAAGGCAGTTTTAGCCAAGTGGTAACGCTCTCGCTTGGGAAACCGATGGAAGCTGGTTCAAATCCCGGGTTATTCACCTCTGATATTTTCATGTGCGAATCATTTCTTACATGATTACCACTATCATAGTCTAACAGTGAAGGAAAACAATGTGAGGAAACCTGCATGTCTGAGAGAACTTGGCAAGACTGGTGAAGTCTGCCAACCCGCACTTGGCCAGCGTGGTGAAGTATGGCCTGATCAATATAGTAGGGAAGGGAGGCCAACCCTTAATAGTGGAAAACGTAAAAAATTTTGCCCTTAGACTACTATGATTAATTTATCAATGATTTTTTTTCAGGATGGAGAAGGTGCAATTCAAATATTTGTGTGGTTGACATTTTTCAACGTTATCTTTGGTTTCTTCATGGTGTTGGCAACAGCTTTTGAATGTATGGTGAAAACGAGTTGCGTACTCAGCGGCATGGACTGGCTCTCAGGATCCTTTGTATTGGTTTTGATAATTGCTTATTTATTTTGTAAGTTTATTTATCATTTTTATTTGTATTTATATAATATAACAAAAGTTTTCGAGAAGGACGATTTTATGGAAGTTAATTCACAATTTTTTTTCTTATTTTCACAAAATGTTTATAAATTATAAAAAGAAACTTGTTCCTCTATTTTAAAAACAAATCTTTAATTCTAAGATTTATACAATACATTTTTTCGAGTTTTTAGGGTCCCTTACTCAACAAGGAACCCTTATAGTTTCGCCATGTCCGTTCGTCTGTCCTTCCGTTCGTCTCTCCGCAGTTTATCTCAGAGACTCTTAGTACTAAAAAGCTGTAATTTAGCATAGATATACATATTAGTCACGCCGATAAAGAAGTAAAATAAAATCTTAAAAAAAAAATGTTTAGGATACCTTCTCTATACGTAAACTGGAGATTTTTTTTTTCAACTACCCCCATAGTGTGGGGTGTCGTTGTATAGGTCTTTCGTAAATATTGGGGTAAAAGGTTTGTGAAAATATTTTTTTTGATTAAGGGATCCGTTGTTAGTAAATTAGTATTAATCTTTAAAGTGCTACTTTTTATTAAGGGTCAAGTTTTTTGTCTGTCTCTCTGGAAACGCATCACGAGAAAACCATTGAACAGATTTAGATGAAATTTAGTATAATGATAGGTGCTTAACCGGGTCAACATATAAGATACTTTTTATGCGGGAAAATATGTCATCTCTGAGAAATCTATACTAAACGTTAAAACGGACTAAGGATGAACCCGAGTGGAGCGAGGGTGAGGCGCTAGTTCTGTATTAAAAATCTTTCGATAAATTAGTCGTTTGGACAAATAAGCATTGAAATAACTAATTTTAACATTATCTTTTCTATTTTCAGTATGGATATATTTTATATGCGTCGCAAACAGCTACGTGATGGGGATATACACGTAAATTCTGAATTTTGTCGGTTGACACAGCTGTGTATTAAATATTGTATCAGGAGTGCTTTCTTTATACGAATAAAAAGGTTACAAATTCTTTTTATGAAATCTTTTATTTATATTTATATATTTGGATCCTTTATGACGACATGTATGGCTCAGTTTGTAGTAACCCTACTTGCTGTGACAGCGGTCGCGGGTTCTAGTCCCGCTGGGGGCATTCATTTGTGTGAATGTTTGCACTCCAGTCATAGGTGTTTATATTTATAATATGTTTGTATTTAAAAGTTATATATGTGAAGTGTATCAACTATCTGGTATCCATAACACAAGCACTTTAGCTTAACTCAACCACGACGGCAGGTCCGTGGAATTGCTCCAACGGTCCACTCTGCTATCGTGAGAAGTACCAGGACACACCACCTACCGAGGGAGGTGTCTTAGTATTAAAATATAAATACTACAAAAAAACTTAATATAAAAAACTATTTATTATGAGGCCACAGTCAAAAACCCATCTATCTTCATTTCATCTTTACATACTAATACGATTAAAGTCAGATGCAAAAATTCTTTTAATTGTAATCAAATTAATATGAAATATTATATTTTTAAGCTTTAACTCATATAACACGAGGCCCCTGCGAATAATTTTGAAACAATCGTATTTCTACCAACTTATTACTTTAATTGCGAATTTACATAATTTTCTTTATGCAAAATGGAGTAAAAGTATAAACTTTGGAGATTTTCTTGGTTGAATGAATTGATTTTTAAAAAAGAGGTCAGTTTATAGATATAAATTTTATCCATTCGTAGTTAAAAAAATAATCACATAACTATTATAATTCCGATAACTTAAATGTATGTATATGTTTGTTACTCCTTCACGCAGAAACGGCTGAACGGATTTGGGGCATGACCTGGAGTAACACATAATAAGTTTATGGTAAATCTCGGTGGTCTAGTGGCAATCATGTACGGCAGCGGGTGCGGAGATCCTGGGTTCGAGTCCCGGGTCGAGCCAAGTTTGCTTATCGAGTCTTTCTATTAACTCCTGCGCAGATGGCTAGTTTCAGTGAGATTGGCCAGCGGGCTGTAATCGGAGAACATTATTATTACGGAAACTCATTAGAATCCATTAGGACTTCGTATAAAGCAAATAATATAATAAAATACAATACAAAATGTTTGGACACAGCACAGGCGCTTAGATTCATTAAAATTATATAGCATATTACAAAATTGCTCAACAAGTCTCAAAGTATACTTTTAAACTTTACCTGGTGTTGGCCGTAAGTTTAAATGGGCTGATGCTTTTAGTGAGGCATGTGATGGCTATAGAGTTTCATAATTCAGTCTTCGAAACGGTAAAGTAACTTAACTTCTATATTCGTCGTAACTAGTAAATTTTAAATCACTGACATTAGGTTTAATCCCTCCACGACCGCGGACACGCCAACGTTACAGTTAACAATAGATTTCTTAGAAATTTAATTAATTTGTTAGAAATTTACCTGGAGGTGTTAATTTTTTTTAATTTTACACTAGTTTATGTCTGCAGCTTCGATCATATAATTCTTACGTTAGTAAATGTTTTTCATTGAAGTTGAAGTTATCTAAGTTCCAAACACTCAAATTAGCTTAGACGTTACAGCAAAGCAAAGAACAAACTAACAAAATTTCTGTATTTATAATATCAGTATGATTCCTCTAATATTATAAACGAAAAAGTTTGTAAGGATGGATAGATGAATGGATGTTTCTTACTCTTTCACACAAAAACGACTGAACGGATTTTGATGAAACTTTACAATAATATAGCTTATCCATTAGAATGACACATAGGCTATAATTTATAAAAATATAGTAGTATATAATTGTAATACGCGAGTGAAGCCGAAGGAAAACGCTAGCGTGCTATAAAATTAAAGGAAATAGTTCAGTCAAGTAGTAACCTTCAGGGTAGGAACTGAAGTTTGAAACTGGATGTATCAATTATATTGGTGAAGGTATTATTTAAAATTCATGTGAGTTATCTCAATGAATCGATACGTACATTTATGTTTACTAAGGCCGTGGTAAGCTGTAGGATGAATGTTAAATATTTTAAATCTATACAGATATATAAAATTGAAGTGTCTGTTTGTAATGTCAAAATAACAGCTTTTTACTAAATTTTTTTTACTAAATTGCATATGGAATTATATACGGTTTTTTTATAAGAAAACACACAATTTTTAAATTTTTTGTCTGTCTTTTTGTATGTCTGTTTGTTCCGGCTAATCTCCGAAACGGCTGGGCCGATTTTGACGGGACTTTCACTGGCAGGTAGTTGTTATAAGGAGTAACTTAGGGTACTATTATTTCAGTAAAAGAATTATTAGGATTCCGCTCAAAAAAAATGTATTTAGGGACGAATCGAACGTGAGTCGTTAATGTTTAACAAACTAGCAACTTACCCTTCTTCGATCAGATTTAATATGTGCCTAACAGTGACCTATATGTTTCTCCAGATCGTAGTCTACCTTTGTACTACATTTCATCGAAAAATCAGTTGTAACAAACATACACACACAACTTTCGCATTCATAATACTAGTTTATTTATAATCTATACAAATATATTTATTTGCGTATATAGTAAATAATTAAAATAAATAATCAAATTTTAACACATTTTTAAAAGATTTTTTAGTAAAAAGCCAAAAATGGAACCTTTATAATTCATCATGTCTATTGTCCGTCTGTCACAGCAAAAACCATGAATTAAAAAACTAGTATTAAATAGTTAATAAAACATTCGCGATGCTGTTGTTTTATTTGTTCGCGATAAACGAAAGAAAGACTTGGTTATCTTCTCAAAAATTTATATTCGGTCTGTCTTAACAGAATTACAAGGTTTTTATTTTTCTAGAGCAGGTGTCGTGTGCAAGAAGTAGAATTAGAATGAGGGTTGTGTTAGACAGTTAGATGATGTGTGATTGACGTAGTCAGTCACGAAGTTGTATTTGAGTAAATTCATTTGTTGAGGGTGTGGCTTGATATAATAAATATAAAAAGCGCCTTATGCTAAAGGCAGTAAGGTCGATTATAGGATATCTGGCGTCGACATCTATGTTATTTTTAAAGACCTATCCATTTTTGCTTACTTCCTAAATCACAGGTATTGAATTCCAATCCTATAATTTTCTGGCGATTTACTAAAAAATCTACTTACCAAGCCGTATAATCTTCGAGTAAAATGGCTGTAACATACGGACATCGAGATTAAAATAAAGGCAAAGATGGGAAAACCCGCTAGCACGTTACAAAAGTTCATGTCGGAAGTAATTTTATCCGAGTTAAAATCTAAAATTTTCTGCATGAATATTAAAGTTAGAAATGTGAGATGCTCTTGAACAACGTGGACTTCAATTGTTTTGAGGCATTTTCTCGAATGTCACACACACAAAAGTAATAAAAACAAATGTTCTAATCGATCATATCTCTCTTTTTATCACTTTACTTTCTCTATTTCCTCCAAAGAAAAAAGCAACATTCCTATATCCGCAAGTTGGCTGGAAATGAAGGCAGAACGCTTCCGCCATAATACGGGATTGATACGTTTTCAAGACCTACTTTGTATGCTTCTGAAAGTTATGAAATAAAATTAAGAACTTCCTATTCCTTTATACTATATATTATATTTACTGCCTCGGTGGTCTTATGTTCGCATGTATGGTCGCAGATCTGGAGGTCCTAGATTCGAGTCCCGGGTCGGACCACGTTCAGTTATTGAGTATTTCTGTCAAGAAGTACCTACTTAGTAACAGCCCGGACTTGGGAAGTTGGCGGTGTTGGTGAAGTCCCCGTGCCTCAAAGACCATGTAAAGCCATCGGTCGGTCCTGTACCTTAACTCTCACTAGTCGTGTCGAACAGTCATCCCACAGGAGTATGAGGGTGACAGGAACAGAGAGTGCACTTCTGTTTGCGCGAATAATGCACTTTGCACAAGTTTATCTTTTCGGAAAAAAGTAGGCTTTCTCTTTCTTCCGCATCTTCTGTCTACCAATATATATATATATATATATATATATATATATATATATATATATATATATATATTTGCTGTTCAATAGATCAGTGTATTCAAACAAATAACCTATAAAAAAAATAAAAAAAAAATAAATATGTGGGGACATTAACACACAACACCATCTAGTTCCATGGTAAGCTACGAGGCTTGTGTTATGGATACCAGATAGTTGATAAATTACACATATATAACTTTAAATACATACATATTATTAATCCATGACTAGAGTACAAACATTTATGCTCATCACACAAATGAATGCCCCCAGCGGGACTGGAACCCGTGACCACTGGCACAGCAAGTAGGGTCACTACAAACTGAGCCAAACGTGTTGTCAATTATTTTTATATATACCAGTTCGGTTCTTTTTTTGCTTCAGAATAAAAAACGTTATTTACGCCCCTTTTATAAAGACGAGGCTGATTATTGTAATATAGAATATTACTTCGACATTTTATTAAGACGTTTCAAGCTCGTTTTTATATATTTAGGCCAACTTTAATAAATGAGGAAGCACTGACTCAATTTTTATGTTTGTACGTTTTTTCGTTTCTGTGTTACACGATATCGTCCCCAATTGTGAGACGATTTTCATGGTTCTAATTCTTTTTATGGAAACTTAGAATTTAATATGAGTTAAAGTGAAATGGTGGCCTTTTCAGTTAAAAAACATTTAGAGCTCCAAATAGGTTATTCAAAATTCGTTATTTTTTTAAAGAAACATGTATCTGAATTTTAAAGACCTATCCGGATCTACCCCGCACGTAAGTGTGCCCTTTTGTAAAAAACCCGTAAATACGGACAGGCGGACAGACCAACAAGCGATAATGACGAAACAGTTCTAAGATTTCGTTTTCGCGTTTTGGCAAGAGAACTCTAAAATGAACCCTTACACTTCTTGCGTTTCTATAAATATATAATATGTATACACCTGTTACCTGTATTTACTACAAATGAAATTAAAATAAAAATATCATAGTTTTCATTAAAACCTTTTTCGCCCCAGAAATGTGAGGACCGAGATTTAAAAATGAGGTTAGGTTGAGTGGAGTGCTCATCGGGCTAAGGGTGCGTGACTCGGGACATCCTGATAGCGAGAATGGCGGGCATAGGTAGGACTAAGGCTTTCACGCTCTAACGAATGGACTGATTTTGATGTAATTAACCAACTTCCAAAGCGGAGGAGGTACTCAATTCGTCGGAATCTTTTTTTTTTAGTTCACAGATAGATTGTGGCCTATAATATTAGCAATTATTAGGCAACTCTTGAGGCATGTACAGTCGCACCAGAGCGAAGCTAGTTTAAGTCGATAGGCTTTGTTATGTCAGTCCATATGACGTATAATCAATACTAATATATTAATTAAATATCTTTACATTTTTTTATTATATTATATTATCTGTACAAATAAATAAAATTGACGTGCGGTAAAAAGTCTGCTTGTGATGTCAAAATAAGATCTTTTTACTAAATGTATTTGAAAGTATGTATATATTATGGTATTTTTTTCTGCCTGTCTGTCTGTTTGTTCCGGCTAATCTTGGCTGAATCGATTTTTACGGGGCCTTCACTGGCACAGATAATGTTATAAGGAGTAACTTAGGCTACTTTTATTATAGAAAAAAATTAGAGTTTCGCGCAAAAAAAAACCCATGAAATTGTGAACAAAATCCACGTACCCGAGCAAAGCTAGGATAAATCGCTAGTTTTTATATAATTTCAGATGTTCAGTTTTTATATATTCGTTTAAGTCCTTAACAAAGCTAATAATATACCTAGTCTTTTAAACCATGTACCTGTTTAAAAGTTAACAAAACTAAATTCTACATATACTAAGGTATTCGTCTGTACACTATACAGTTAAGAAAAATATAAAAACACTAGCATTGCCCGCGGCTCCGCCCGCGTTCAGATGACCAAAAACCAAATTCTTAGGTTTTACATTTTAGTATACTCTTACATTGCAATTTTTGTATTTTTTCTCAGAAATAAGACATTTTCTCGCGGTAAAAAGTATTCTATATGTTGACCCGGATAACCAGCTATCATCATACCAAATTTCATCAAAATCCCTCCAGTGTTTTTCTGTGGTGCGGTAACAGACAGACAGATGAAAATTCTAAAAACTATAGATTCGGCCTCTGTATCGATCACAGATCATATAATACTATACTAGTAATCGATATTAATGTTTATCTCAATAAGATTTTCCAAAAAATATTTGATGCACAGATGCGATTTAGTTACTATTTTATTATATGTATAGATAATTTTTGTTATGTATACATCTATGAAAATTACACATTAATTTAGACTTCATATGAATTTCATTATGTACAGGTGAATTGAAGACTTAACAAGCGAAAATGTTTCACATCATTCAACTCGCGTGAATGGGTTTACGCCTTCAGTATATATATTATCATTTTTCTTATAAGAGTATGAGAAATTCGTAGACAATCAGATTTTTTTTTGTTATTATACAATATAAAAAATCTACTCTTTTTTAATGTAACTAGGTAGTAACTAATCACTAGAGCTACAATGGACCAAAACTGGTCGACGTAGCTAGGGCCGACCTCGGCACCACACCCAACATAAATAATAATAATAACTAATCACTATGTACATATCTATACAAAGTATAAAACAAAATCGCTGTCTGCGTCTGTCTGTTTCTTCGCTTACTTCTTCTAAACCACGCAACATATTTTGATACGGTTTTCACTAATAGAAAGGGCGACAAATGAGGATAGTTTATGTATATAATCTATAAAAATAAAAATGAATGTTGCTAAGCGCCAAACTCGAGAAGGGCCGACCAATTTTTATGATATTTGATTTTTTGGATTTCTCTTAGTTCGGAATAGTATAATAAGTATTAAAACGTCAGAAAAATTAACGAAAAAAAATATGGCTAACGCTGACTAATAACTATTTATATCTATTTAAAAAGTACCTAGCGATGAACCCGAACGAAGCAAGGGTGAGCCGCTAGTTTGTAAACATTTTTGTACAAAATGACTTTTTAGAGATGCTTCAATACAGTTTTTTTGCAGTTTTAGCGCGAGCGAAGCCGCGGGTTCTGCTAGTAGTTTATAAATATATTGTGTAAATAAGCCCGATAAGATTAATGTTTTTGTATGAAGTCGGAAAAAATTGTCCTATCGGAAAACGTCCGTAATATTATATGTAAACCTAGGACAGTTACCATATTTTATGTAAAGCTGCTATGAGTTTATATTTACTTCTAGCTGGTGTTTGTTCGTTAGATCGCGGAATGGATTCCTGTATGAAGCGTAAAAACTATTCAACACAAACCAATGTAAATAAAATTAGTAAAAAATGCCATATTCTATAAGTTTTTATAAACGATTACAGCCATTATCTCTAGACTAAACTTATTATTTTAATTTTAATAATTACTATTAAAAAAATACGTCTCGCTCACTACTTATGGATTTTGTTGAACTTTTGTCTTCATACTAATTAACTTTTTTAATTAATTAACTTTTTCTCTATTAATTTTTTTCAGTTTTATAATTTTTTAATACGATAAAGGAAAATAAAATATTATATATAGTTTTAAATGTACTTTGTTATCTTTTTGAGTTTTAAATTACTGTTGGCGACTCATCTAAGTAGAACTGCCACTCGAACTAATGGCAAGCCCTCGCGAAATCGCTATACTAAAATTTAGTTTAAACATAAGACATAACAACTCAAAAGTGCTTGTAAAAGTCTATTTTGATCAAGTGATTTTAACTTTTAGTTTGAAAAAGATCATAATAGAATGAAGTTTGCTTCTTTCTCTTATTTTTTCATGTTCATATTTCTTACTGTTTAAAGCTTCTTTGTATATTTTACTATATTTTTAGATACTATTAACTTGATACTAATGAGGATTTAGAAATAATCCTATTAGTGAAAGATAAAGAGTTCAAAGCAACCACAATGTAATGTAGAGAATAAAACTGTGAAACTTACATGTTTTGTTCACAGTTGTATAGCAATTTTTAACAAGATTAAATTAAAAATAACCCCCCCATGTTGGACCGATTTTCGTCAAACATAGCTAAGAACACTCCCGACTAATTCACCTTTCAAATAAAAGATAACAAAATCAAAATCGGTTCATCCGTTCGGGAGGTACGATGCCACACACAGACACACACACAGACACGTCAAACTTATAACACCCCGTAGTTTTAGCGTCGGGAGTTACAAAGGAAACTAGTCCTTTCAAATACAGTACAAAATAATTGTTAAATGTTATTTATTTAATCTCGACTAATATTATAAAGGCAGTGGTAGCCCAGTGGTGACGCGCTCGCTTGGGAAACCGAGTGAAGCGGGTTCAAATCCCGGGTCTCGCACCTCTGATATTTTCACGTGCGAATCATTTCCAACATGATTACCACTTGCCTTACGGTGAAGGAAAACATCGTGAGGAAACCTGCATGTCTGAGAGAACCTAGCAAGTTTTCTAAAGACATGTGAAGTCTGCCAACCCGCACTTGGCCAGCGTGGTGGACTATGGCCTGATCCCCTTTATATTGAAGGGAGGCCCGTGCTCAGCAGTGGGACGTTAAGAAGGGCTGAATACAATACAATACAATATTATAAAGAGCTCTGGAACAACAACTTCTACTTTGAAAAATTCTTTTTACATTAGATAGTCCGTTTATTGAGGACGGCTATAGGCTTGTATATGATATAATATATACTCTATCTATTCCATACTAACCGATAAAACGTACCTAGGAACGAACTTGAGTGACGAGAGGGTCAACCGCTAGTATAATATACCTATTTCATAAGATTTTGTATTTACAGTGTCTAATTGAAAAATCAATCTAGCATCTTAATCAATTCGTCTTAGGTTTACAATGAATGAGAAATCATTTAAAGTTTAAGTGAAGCTTTGAAACTTTCAAAAGCTTTCGCAGTATAATTATTACTGGGATTATTTTCTATAGATTTTATTATTAACTTTATCAGTTTAAAATTGATATTTGTAATATCTTAAGTTTTAAAATAACCAATTATCGTCTCAATAGTAGTGTATGCTGCGTGCCTCATGTTTTTAAGAAAAATTGTATGTATATATTTTCTCATACTACCTACTAACTCTAGCTTCGTTTGGTACCTAGATAATTAACAGTCGCCTGTGATACTCCGGGTCATAAGCGTATGACCTATCTGTGTACTAAATTACATACATTAACGACACGTATGGCTGAGTTTGTAGTGTAGTATATCCTACTTGCTGTGCGAGCGGTCGCGGGTTCGAGTATATATATATATATATACACATGCCTCGTAGCTTACCATGGAACTAAATGGTGCTGTGTGGTAATGCCCCAACATATTTACATCCAAATTCGTCTAGCTGTTTCAGAGTGAAGGAGGAACAAACATACACACATACAAACTGATGCATTCATAATATTTAATATCGCATTATCTCATATTAATAACCAATAATAAGATGTAAAATTATTTTTACAGCTACATATCATTCTATTTCGTAAGTACTCTCAAGCTATAGATATATATATATATATATATTAGTAATGCGTTTTTAAAAGCTCATCATCTTGGGGTATATCGATTTTATTGTTAAAGCAGCATTGGTTTTCGCAAAGATTTCTTTAATGTTACATTAATTTAATTATAACATTACGAAAAACAAAACGAGGAAGATCGTTTTCATTTCAAATTTTATTTACATAAACAATTCTAACTTGTGTTTAATTGATGATTTTGTGTTTTATGTATTTTATGTTTTTCCTTATTTTTTATTATTAATGTTAATCAATGTTTTTTTTTGTAAATTTTTAGTTTAATGTTTAGATTTTTGTTTTTTTTTTTCATTGTGCTCTGATTCTTATTTGTATTTTTTAATATGTGCAAACTTCATTGGTTTATGTGTTATCTATTATTATTAATTATTTATGTAATATTGTACTGTTTGTTTCCCTAAAATAAATAAATAAATAAAAAACAAAATCTTTTTTAACTGAATTTAGTGACATAATGAAGTTATTAATAATTTTTAATAAAAATGTTGTGGCTCAACTGAGGGTTTGAAAGTGATCCTATGTAATTAAAAAAAACCACTAGGACTAACAAGACATGTCTGCGCATTGTATTTATATTCAAACTAGCGACTCACCCTCGCTCCACTCGGGTTCGTCTCTTGGTGTGTTTTAAGGTTAGTATAGATTTCTCAGAGATGAGATATTTTCTCGCAATAAAAAATATACTATATGTTGACCCGGGTAACCAGCTATCATCATACCAAATATCATCAAAATCTGTCCAGTGGTTTTCTTGTGATGCGTTTTCAGACTTGAGAAACTTGACTCTAACAAAAAGTAGTCGTCATGCGTTCCCCGACAGACACACAGACAAAAATTCTAAAAACTATATGTTAATGGGTCATATTCTGTACACAATAAACAGTCATTGTTTTTAAAAATACTTAATGTACAGACTTCGCTTTATTACCATATTATTATATATATATATATATATATATATATATATTATATATATATATATATATATATATATATATATATATATATATATATATATATAGACTAGATTTATGTAAAAAACCTATTAAATAAGCAATATAATATTTTAAATTATTTATGTATAGAATAATTTAAAAGCAACGGATACGCCGGCCTATTAACTAACCAACATCAATTAAATATCCCCCTTGCAAATTTTCTTAAGTGGAGCAAACAAGAACAAGTAATCTTCAAGTACCAAATGCTATTAGTGTTACAGCTACAGACTAAATTCTTGTCGCGGTGGTTGAGATAACAAATTTATACATATAATAACATTTTAAAATAAAATAATCAAAATACATTACTGTTATAAATTCTAACATCTAAATTTTACCGATTTATATTTTCTATACATATAATAAAATTCTGAGTCAAATCTGTACATTAAATATTTTTGGGAAAATCTTATTCAAATAGTCATCATAATCGATACAGAGGCTGAATCTATAGTTATTCGAATTTTTATCTATCTATCTGTCTGTCTGTTACCGCATCACGTGAAAACCACTGGACAGATTTTGATGAAATTTGATATGATGATAGCTGGTTATCCGGATCAACATATAGGATACTTTTTACTAAGGAAAAATATCTCATTTCTGAGAAATCTATACTAAACGTTAAAACGTATCTAGGGACGAACCCTCGCTCTGTTCGGCTCCATTCGTAATAAATATAATTCTAATTTTGTTACTATTTAGTAGTGAAAAGTGATTTCTGGACATTTTAATGTTGCATGGCTCCTGCACTACTTCACAAAACATGCTGGCATGATGATTCACTGCTATAGTTCACAATTTGATAAAAATTTAAACGTACGCAGGATTTGACAAATTTGACATGTGCTCGCTTGTATAAATAGAGTACGACTGATGACGCGCTGGACACAACTTTTAAGGCCCGGCTATTTGGACACGACTTTTGTTGGGTCATTTTTTTAACGCAGTTACATTTCCTGACTTATTATTTATTCGTAGTGCGAGATCATATAAATTAATATAGAATAATAATATTACAAGTTTTACTTTTGCTAAGAAGTTATATGTATAGAAAACTGGGAAAACATGGACCAGGACAGCACTTGACAGAAAAGAATGGAAAGATATGGAGGAGGCCTTTGCCAATGGCGGCACACAGACCGATGCCGACTCACCAGAGTCATAATTTTATTTTATTTTAATTAATATTGTAACACAAATGTACCTGAATAAAGGCTATATTATTATTATTATTAATATGTATAGAAGATCTGAGATCTCAAACTGCAGACAAAAAAAAATTAAACACAAATATGGAGCATTTGTCTTCGAATTATCACCTAAGACTCAAGATATCGCTATAAACGTCATTTGAAACGCGTGCAAAGACACAGGCTAAAGCAAGTATAAATACTCTTCAAAATATAGAGTCACATCAAGAAGCACCCTAGCAACATTTCATCTGAAAGCCAATTTCCTGACTGAAGTCCGACGTCTGAACGAACGTATCGAATTTAAATTCTCTACCATCCAGACTCTCTAATGTAGCTTGGTCACCATGTACATAAATATGTCTGTATGTATGTATTCATCTAACTATCAATAAAGAAGTAAAACTTATTGAAAAGTTGCTCTTTTATCAGGTTGCGAAAGGCAGATAGGGAAGCATGCGAGCAGATCAAGGATTGGTCATGAGTGTAATAATATATGGTATCAATCTTCTATATATAAAAATCGATGTATGTATGTATGTTCCCTAAGGACTAAAACGGTTGGAGCGATTTTGATGAAATTTTTAGGCAATCTTCAGATTAGCCCAGCGGATGATCTTGCGAAGTTTGGTAGCGATCGGAAGTTTGAACACTGGAAAAGCCGCGTATACTGCTAGTGTGTATATGTTTTACGTTAGCAAAAAATAGCTGAAAAATCAGCTGAATATAGTAGCTAAAAAAAAGAAAACGGTGGAGTCTAAAAGATCTCCACATTATCTTTTCAGACTGATGGATGGCGCTCATGCATCAGGTTTCGGGACGAATAAATGAGGCAATTTAGTTCTTGTTAGCATATTTTATGCGTTGTTTTAAAAATAACCATTTATTCTTTAACCAACTTTCAAAAATAATATCTAAAAGCCGATTTGACATTGGCTTTTTTTAATTAATATATGTATGTATATTAAAGATGTGCCAAAAAACGACGATATTTTTTTTCTTTGCTCTCACCCCAAAATCTCACAGAAAATATCCCAACAAAGCTCCTGTTAAAAGTGGAGCTACAAATTCCAATTCTAAGAGGTTCACAATCGAATTTTACGTTTTCCCGTTTAAATAACATGGAAAACATGGTTTTTAATACTTTTTTGTCCTGCAAACTGTACAAAAATATTTTTCAAGAAAATGAATGGACCTTTTTTAGTAATAAATTTAGTACAAGAATTTCTATTTTCAATATTTGATTTGTTACATAGCTTTGAAGTTCAAATTTACGGTTTTTTGCATTTTTAACTAAACTGTAAAAGTTAGAGAAAAATGTTAAATGGCAAATTTGTAGTACGTTTAAAATCCTATAAAAAAGTCTTTATCAACGTTTTCATATCATCAATAACAACAAAGTTTCAACCTTAAGAATATTATTTTTTTCAAATTTTTGCTTTTACGAACTGAAATATTGATAAGTAAACAATTTCATGTTCTTTATCAATATATTTTATAATATAGTTAAAATCATCAAAAATATGACTAAATAATTCCGTTACATATCCAATTTTGAACCCTACAATTTTTTTGTTTAATTATCGATATTTCAGTTCGTAAAAGCAAAAGCTCATCGAAGCACGAGGTTTAACACCGCCAACTTAAACCTAACCTAACCCAACTCTAGGCTGGACTGGGACTTTCTCAACTGAAAAACTCAAAACCAAATTTCACCCGACACGGAACTCAAACCTATGACCTCCTGTACATGCTAGCAACTACACTATCGAGGCAATAATATATTTATATACAAGATATGGGCTAGAAATACTCAACAGCTTAAAAATATATAGTAAAAGGGATAATTGCTTAGGTTTATCTTGTATTGCTTGGAACTTGAAAGATAGTAGAAAAGTTTTTTTCTTTATTTGTAGCTAAACTGTTCCTGTTAAGGGTGAAGTAGTGTAATGCGGAAATGTAGTTAGAGTTTCCACTTCAAGTGATTTTATTCTTTGAAATTGAATTTCAATAACATTTTATACTAAACTAGGTGACCAAAAACCAAAATCTTAGGTTTTACATATTAGTTTACTCTTACGATGCAGTTTTTGCATTTTTTCTCAGAAATGAGACATTTTCCCGCAGTATAAAGGAACCTATATATTGACTCGGATAACCAGTTATCACCATACCAAAATTTCATCAAAATCCCACAAGTGGTTTTTCTGTGATGCGGTAACAGAGAGACAGACAGACAGTTAGACAAAAATTCTAAAAACTACAGATTCGGCCTCTGTATCGATAATAATGTTTATTTCAATAATATTTTCCAAAAAATATTTAATGTACAGATTCGGCTTAGTTACAATTTTATTATATGTATAGACAACGCGGAAACGGCTCCAACGATTTTCATGAAATATCAATAAAATATTAAAATAATATTATATGGCAATGATACTCAGCTCAGTCATGACATGCTTAAATGATTTTTTTTTAGTTTTAAAAATAATATACATGTTACTTTTTAAGGTATATATGTTATGGGACTCTGTTTACATATTTAAGATTTTTTTGTAAATTTTGCCTGAAATAAATGATAAAAAAAAATAAAAAAAAATATATTTTTATTTATTATTAACGGAGTAGTATAAAGTTATTACGACTAATCTAAAGAGGCAAAGCTAAAGCAATTTTTACCAGTTTATTTTAAAAGTTTAATCTACAACGGTATTGTAGAGCATTTAGATAATTTACTCCATCTTATTCTCAACTTGCCAACTAAAAACAGACGCGAATGCAATTTATAAACTTAGCCACTTAGAAGATCGATGGACAGCGACTGATTTCTTCAATAAATTGTCGTAATATAGACTGGAACAAGAAAAATAAATAATTTATTTATCTATACAGATAAATAAAATTGAAGTGTCTGCTTGTAATGTCAAAATAACAGCATTTTAGTTAAATAAAATATATATGGTGCTAATAAGTAAAAAAACAATTTCCAAAATTTTTATCTGGCTGTCTGTCTGTTTGTTCCGGCTAACTCCGAAACGGCTGAACCGATTTTGACGGGATTTCCATTAGCAGATAGTTGATGTTATAAGGAGTAACTTAGGCAACTTTTATTTTAGAAAAATAATCAGGGTTCCACCGCAAAGAATGAGAACCCATGAAATTGTAAACAAAATCCGCGTGCCTACGGGACGCACCCAAGCGAAGCGAGAGTAAGTCGCTAGTTTGATATATTTAATAATAACTAGCTCTAAATTTATATGCATATAGAATCTCTGAAGAAATATATTATAGAAACTATATTTTAGGTGAAATAAAAAAAAATATATTAACGATATACTTACTTTTTTAATTAACTTGAAAATTTTAAAGAAAAATATTTGAATAATCCGGCAAAAAATTAACTATTATTTTTATTTTTGGTTCTTGACGTTTTGAATGCTTTACTGCACACATGGTCACGGGAGAGACTAAGGTTTTAGGCGTCTCTTAGTAATAGGTATATATACCTGTCAAATCTACTTTATTTCAGTTATTTACATTTTAATGTCAGTTTATTTATTTTTTGTTAATAAGTTTGGATAAAAATATATGCTGGTCTGGTAAACTGTCTCACGTCTCTATTTTTAACAAACCCCTTGTTTACGATGCATACGCTCTTATTTTATAGATTACCATAGAGTTACAAAAATCACGAAGATACATTTTTAATTTTCCGATTTTTTATCCTAATTCTATTTAGTATTTATTCATATAGGATTATAGATACACAATGTTCATTTGACTTAATGACAATAGTTTTTTTTTCATTATTTAAACTTAATATGTAAGAAGACATGTCTGAAGTGACGTTTACCATGATAGAAACAGACATAAATAACGAATACCGTGATGGAAGTGAATGATTAATTGATCGCTTTTAAACAATATCTATAAATAAAATTCTAACTGATTCGAATCTGTAAATTAAATATTCTTTGGAAAATCTTATTTAAATAGTAATTATTATTGATACAGAGGCCATATCTATAGTTTTTAGAATTATTGTCTGTCTGAGAACGCATCGCGAGAAAAGTACTGGACAGATTTTGTTGAAATTTGGTATGATGATAGCTGGTTATCCGGGTCAACATAAAGAATACTTTTTACTGCGGAAAAATATTTCATCTCTGAGAACCCTATACTAAACGTTAAAACGGAACTAGGGACGAACCCAAGCGGAGCGGGGGCGAGTCCCTAGTATATACATAAATGCATGTATTTTACTTACAGAATATATAACGATACATATATCTATCTCTAGTTAAGTCTTAATTATTTACACTAACATAAGCCTCTTAATTGTTGCTAATAGACAAATTTAATAATGTACAATATTGCAAATATATCATGTGCCACCTCTAGTAGTTTAATAAGTAGTAAAAAGTTTTCCAATCCATTGCTTACTCACCGGCGCAACGTGGATCCGATGTATGAACATAAGATCTTTATTCGGCTGTAAATGGGTGTGTAGAATTACATCTTAAATAACATATTATAATGATTATATTATTTTAACGTTGACTACTTAGCTTGCTTTGAGTTAGAACGTAGTAGCGTACTTCTTTATTCTATAATAATCTATTTGTCTAATAAAATAAACAATTTTGTCTTTGTATAATAAACTAGCGACTCACCCTCGCTTCGCACGGGTCGTCCCTACGTTGATTCCCCATACAAAATCTCATCCCGATTTTCACCTCCTTGAGGGATGATTTCCGGGATAAATACTATCCTATGTCCTTTCCGGGGTTTCAAACTATTTTCTTACCAAATTTTATCTAAATCGGTTCAGTAGTTTCGTAGCTTATTCGGTACAAACATACAAACAACCAAAAAATCAAATCTTTCCTCGTTATAATATTAGTATACTTAAATACTGTATCTGTTATAATTAAATAAAAATTGTTTTATTATGTGGATAATATTTGATAATTTTTGTTATAAATTATTCCTTAAGGTTAACATGATATAAACATCTAGTCTTATTTATTTATTTATTTATTTATTTATTTATTTATACTTTATTGTACACCACAATTATAAAGTAAATACAAGCACATTATCAAAAAAAAAGAAACAGAAACAAAAGTGCGCACAAAAGGCGGTCTTATCGCTAATTAGCGATTTCTTCCAGACAACCTTTGGGTTAGGAAATATGGAAGACTATACAGGGTGGGTGGTGTAAATATTAAATATTATATACAATACATACCACAATACAACCTAATACTTAGAAATACTACATATATATCTATGTATATAATATATATCTATAAATTATACTAATACATATTTAAATTAAAATTAATATAAATCTTGTACAATGTCGACTTCTCATTTAGAAAAATGATCTAAAAAATGATTTTTTACAGTCTAGTCTTACTCGTATATAGCGAGAGCGAAGAGTTCCTGAGGGATTGTAAATGGAACTTGAATTAAAAATTTACTTACCATCTGAAGACACTGTATGAATTTCAATTTGGTTGTAATTTAGAAACAAACACTAAATTGATGACACGTTTGGCTCAGTTTGTAATGACCCTACTTGCTGTGCTAGCGGTCGCTGGTTCAAGTCCCGCTGGGGGCATTCATTTGTACGATGAACACGAATAATTATAATATTTTTAATGCATGCAACGCAAACCATTACATTTTATAAGTAATATACAATATCATTACTATACAAAATGAATGCTATGTTATAGTGGTATTTTAGAACATTTTAACCATACTAGAACAAAATATTTAACTATTTTCCTATTATTATATTCTAGACTGAGTGCGTAGGGTGCGTTCCTAGTTATGTTTTAACGTATGGTATAGATTTCTCAGAGATGAGATATTTTTCCGCTGTAAAAAGTATCCTATATGTTGGTATGTTGAGTAGACCGACAAAAATTCTAAGAACTACAGATTCGACTTCTGTATCGATAATAATGATTACTTCAATAAGATTTTCCAAAAAATATTTATTCTACAGATTCGATTCAGTTAGAATTTTATTATAATACTAGCGACTCACCCTCGCTTCGCTCAGATTCGTCCCTTGGTATTTCTTTAAATTGACGTAACTTTTTTATTTATGAACTGATTGAAATATAACAAATACTAAATGTTAAGTGAAGCTTATCACGATATATAAGTGAAAACCGCATGCAAATCGGTTAAGCCGTTTCTGAGATTAGCGCGCACAAACGCACAGACAAACGGACAAAAATCCTAAAAATCATTGTTTTGGGTTCTTTTGCAAATAAAGAGCTCCAATGATAGCTAGTTATTCTCAAACATCTTCCATGTACAGACAGCGATCAGTTACACTTTTATTATTTGTATAGATAGAAGATATAGATGTACAGATACACAATATGAATAACGTACACAACGAATGCTATAACAAAATATTAATCTATATTAATATTATTATATTATTTCTACAAGACGGAAACAAGAAACAGGGATTTCTAAAATAATTTTTCGGTCCATTGCTTTAAAGTCCTGTGGCGCGCGGTGAGGACGAGGTGTTTCCCTAAGTGAAAATTTTTCTTGAGCACAGTTGCGACTGTAACTTTGCAGGTGTTATGTTCCTTGTTTTATTATACTAGCGTATCCTGTGATTTTGTTCGCAGTAAAAATCAAAAATAATTTTTATACATTGCCCATCTTCTTTCCTATGGTAACTTTTTATTTTTCCAGGATTTTTTAGAATGTTTGTCTGTCTGTATGGGAACGCATCGCGAGATAGCCACTTGACAGATTTTGATGAAATTTGATATGATGATATAGGATACTTTTTACTGCGGGAAAATATCTCATCTCCGAGAAATCTATACTATACGTTATTTATATGTATAAGTAATCAATGCTCAGTAATGTCTGGCAATCCAGCCGGGCGCGAAACTAAGAAACGCACTGGGTGGCGGCCCTCCTCGGTGGGCGGTGTGCTATGCGGGTTGCTCCTGGTACTTCTCTGATAACAGAGTGGACTATGGAGCAACCCCATGGTTGTTGTGGTTTGCTTCGGAAGACCTGCCGTCGGTGTGTTTTGGTTATGTGCGTAAGTGATCCTGCAACGCCCCATTAAGGCGGGGGAGGTTCCGTTGGGTTTTAGTAGGTAGTGCTGGCTTTGCCGGTGAGTCCCACACATCGTGCCTAAATGCATTTCCCAACGTTAAAATAAAAAAGGGGAGGCTTAAGTATAAAAAAATATAGGGAAACCCCAAAAAAACAGCTGAAAAATCGAACAGTTCAGATCTATATATTCCATATTAGCCGTTAAAAAGTACCTAGAGATGAACCCAAGCGAAGGCAAGGTGAGTCGCTAGTATTAAATAAAATTAACAAATATTTAAGGGACTTTGGCGCCATTATTGTATTTTTTTTAAATAATTTCATAATTTTGTATAGCCACGGTCTGTAACAATTATACTCTTAACTTAATAACCTTTTGAGACATTTAAAACTTTAGTCTCTCCCGTGACCATGATTGCTGTAAAATTTCATTTTAAATTCGTTTGATACAAGCGCCTTCGTCCGCTTAAATGCATTTAAGCGTGAAAATATTTTCCGAACTCACATACCCTTGCCTGTCAATTTTTATGGCGATCAGTTGAGCGATGGCGGAGTTGACTGAAACAGCGCCTTCTAGTGGCGACGTACAGCAAAATGGATAGCATAAAAATCTTCTTAATTATATTACGATAAATTACGTAAAATCGTATCATAGTAGCTTTTACAAAATTAAAGTCAATATTTACATGAAAGTTAATGTAGAAAAAACTGCAATTTATTACTGTGCGTGCATGTGTGTATGCGTGTATATATGTGTGTGTATGTGTGTATGAGTATGAGTGTGTGTATGTGTGTGTGTGTGTGTGTGTGTGTGTGTGTGTGTGTGTGTGTGTGTGTGTGTGTGTGTGTGTGTGAGCGCGCGCGCGCGCGTGTGTGTGTGTGTGTGTGTGTGTGTGTTTGTATTATCAACTCGTAAAAGAATGCACCAAGTGAGGGTAAATCACTAGTGTTTCATAAATCAATAAGCATAATATCATAAGCTATACTAAAAATGACTAACCTAAATTGACTTAACAAAGTTGTCAATAATTAAATAACATACCTCGATAAATCCTACAGAGACTTGGAGTATGACATAGCCTAGAAATATGTATTATTGTAACAAAATTATTTCTAACATTTATAATACCATTAAGATAATATGTAAAAGAATTAAAAAAAAAAGATAATTATTAGTTATAATATTAATAATATTAGAGATAATTATTAATATTATTCTTAACTAATAAAATAGTTTTTTATCACTAATTTTGAATAATACAATATATATGTAAATATTTAATTAAAAAAAAATAGTAAAAAAAGTAAAAAAAAAAATATTTTTAGGGCTTTTGGATTCCGCACGTCACATTAGTGTTCCGTAGAGTAAAGACAAAAACGGAATACTTATAATATTTCGTTTCATACGTTTGTTAACATGTCTGTATTCATAGCGTACTCCTAAACTAACCGTGCTATGCCTATTACATAGTTATGTATATAGATATGTATATAGCTCAAAAAGTACTGAGAAATATTTACTTATTTTTATTTTGTTTATTATTATAACACTACACTACTACTCAAGCTCGCTTGGCTTCGTGATTTTTCCGGGATTAAAAGTAACCTGTATGCTATTCCAGACTATAATCTATCTCTGTGCCAAATTACATCCAGATCAGTACAGCCGTTCTGGCATGATTGAGTAACAAATTAATAAAATTGTACACAATATTTAAACATCAAAATAATATCTTAACTTTTCATAGTTGTCGTGATTTTTTTTATTTTTTTTTCTAAATATATTGGTAAAAATAAAAGTTTAAAAATATCCCTTAAAAATATATTTTTTGAATTTGACAAAGCTGGTTTTATACTATATTCATAAAACAACTTTATCGGTCATAAAAACAAAGAAAGTACGAACGTACACTAAATATTAAGGGAGCTTACAAAGTTTGATGTCTCTAGACAGCTTTGCTTTATTTAACAATTGATTTAGCAATCACAAAGTTCCATGAAGTGCCTCGATTATTTAAGCTTTTCTTTTGGTTTATTGAAAATATTTTTATTTCTAGTCAATCTATACATAAGAAATGTATATACATACTAACAATACCCGCGGCAAAAAAATCTCTAAAAAGGTACTTTCATACAAAGTTTCATCCCGAATTTTACCCTTATAGGATGAATTTCGAAAATTGCTAAAGCACGTATTTTTTTTAATTTTATTGAAGGACATTAATTATATATATATATATATATAATTAATGTTATTATTGATATTCATTTTTGAACCATAAAAAAATATTTATATTGGCCATATATTTTTGACTAAATTAGGGTTTAGTGAAGACAATTACAATTAACAAAATAAAAAACATGACCTGAGCCCCTGGCAAAAGCCAATCAGTAAATACGGATATTTTTGACGACACGTTTCACTCAGTTTGTAGTGACCCCATTTGCTGCCCCAGCGGTCGCGGGTTCGAGTCCCGCTGGGGATAGTCATTTGTGTGATTAGCACGAATGTTTGTACTCCAGTTATAGGTGTTTATATTTATAAAATGTATATGTATACTTAAAGTTATATATGTGTAGTGTATCAACTATCTGGTTTCCATAACACAGGGCTCGTAGCTTACCATGGAACTAGATGGCGCTGTGTGTTAATGTCCCAACATGTTTATTTATTTATACGTGGACGTAATATAATTAGTTAATTTATATGATTTTAAGGCAACAATCTCATGTTTTAATCTCATAGAAATGCAGCAAAGGCTAGTATTTACATAATTTCAACAGAATGTAATGTAAAGTAGGTTCACGAATCACGATGTCACTAAGTTAACGCTAACTTTGTCCTAACTTTAGAGACTTGTTTAAACTTGCAGTATAAATCATCTTGATATTCTTGAGTGGACTTATACTTTTTTTTTTGCAATGCAAATGCAAACCTACATAGCGTAACGTTCGGTTAACATTTAGTATTTGTTTTATTTCAATCGGTTGATAAATAAAAAAGCAGGGTGAAGCGAGGGTGAGTCGCTGGTCATAAATATAACAATAATATTATAATCACGTATGTATTCAGCCCTTTTTACGTCCCACTGCTGGGCACGGGCCTCCCTTCAATACGAGGGGGATCAGGCCATAGTCCACCACGCTGGCCAAGTACGGGCGGACTTCACATGTCTTTCGAAAACTTACTAGGTTCTCTCAGACATGCAGGTTTCTTCACGAAGTTTTCCTTCACCGTTACACGTATAAAGTAATTAACACATCCAGGTAAATTTCTAAGAAATTAATTAAAATTCTAAGAAATATATTGTTAACTAACACGCCAGCGTGTCCGCGGTCGTGGAGGGAATAATTTTATTATGATACGATATTGGCTAACAAATAGTCTCACCACGTACAATGTATGTATAAGTACAGTAAATTATTACTTTACTTATGTACAAGTATTTTACTCAAAAAGTAAGTAAAAAAATAAAACGTAAAAAAAGTAAATCTAGATAAACTTTCACATGTATAGAAATTTTACTTATTTAATAGATTTCCTATTTCCTTCCTGATGATCCTATTCATATTATACCTATCAGACTCTACATCACAGAAGAGAAAAACAAAACAGAACCCGACTGGCATCAAGTAAGCGTCACTCCGCCTAATTGTGGTACACGTGCCACACCTACTTAGCACTTTCCTTGTTTTTAGGGTTCCGTACCCTAAAACGTAAAAAAAGGAACCCTTATAAAATCACTTTCTTGTCCGTCTGTTCGTCTGTCTGTCTGTCTGTCTGTCCATGTGTCATCACTGATTTGCTCAGGAACGGATGGGTCTAACAAGTTGAAATTTATACCAGGTACTGAGGTCTATAGTCCCTATTAGGTGTATAAAAATCAAGATCCTGAGTCAACACGATAAAAAGATATAGGCAAATTTTCGCAAAAACTCGTAAGTACCAAAATCTACCATATAGGTTTTGGGTCGAAAACCTATATCGCAGTATCCGTTGATCTAGAATCACGAAATTTGGCAAAAAGCAAAGTCTTTCAGCACAAATAATGGAAAAATTCCAAAAAATAAATAAAGTTGAAATATAAAGTTCAACAGATAAGTACGGGACCCTCGGTGGGCGAGTCCGATTCGCACTTGTCCGTAATTTTTTATCTTCTACGCTCTTCATTCGATTAGTGATTGAGTTAGAATGTCTGAACGCTGTCAACGGGTTTAAATGGAGACGTTGATAACTTATATCCTGAATAATGTATTCAGGATATTTCGACGTATCTACCGTACAGGAATAGCTACGGGGAATATACCTTTTACGCTAAACGGCTGGATAGATTTAAATGGAATTTAGTACACTTACTATGACTGTTAATAATTTAATCCATATGAGGGAGCTGCTTAATCTATACATATAATAAAATTGTAACTTAGCCGAATATATATATATATATATATATATATATATATATATATATATATATATATATATATATATATATATTATTATCGATACAGAGGCTGAATCTATAGTTTTTAGAATTTTTGTCTGTCCTTCTGTCTGTTACTGCATCACAAGAAAACCACTGGAGAGATTTTGATGAAATTTGGTATGGCGATAGCTGGTTATCGGGGTCAACATAAAGAATACTTTTTACCGTAGAAAAATATCTCATTTTTGAGAAATCTATATTAAACGTTAAAACGTAACTAGGGACAAACCCGAGCGGAGCGAGAGTGAGTTGCTAGTACTAATATAAATACCCGAGCGAAACGAAGGTAAGTAGCTAATATTTCAGATTTCACTTAAAAAAAATCTTAATTTTCCTCTTTAAGTTATAATAACTCATTCATTAAAAAGAAAATTCAGGAATCTATTAACGAAATTCGTAAATACCTTAGAATATACACAAACGTATAATCGAAATAAGTAACTCCAACTTTTTGAAATCAATCAAAAAGTTATTATAGACTTTGGTTAGTAAATCAAATTTTAGACATGCCTTATGCATTGTCGCTTATTCACTTGAGTGAGCGTTTTTCACTGACAATGTCTACTAATATTTGTACGGCCACAGCTGTTTGAAGTCTGGCTATGGAATAAATTATTATTTAAGTTGAGAGATTATATGTATAGTTCAAAAAAATATTATCCTTTTTGAGACTGTTAAGTAATAAAGAAAATAAAATGCTACAAATATTTACTGAAAGTTCCAGAAGTTATATTATTAAATCAATATATGTTGGGACATTAACACAGCACCGTCTAGTTCCATGGTAAGCTACGAGGCCTGTGTTATGGATAGCAGATAGTTGATATACTACATATATAACTTAAAATACATACATATTATAAATATAAACACCCATGACTGGATACAAACATTCGTGCTCATCACACAAACGAATTCCCCCAGCGGGACTCTAACCCGCGACCGCTGGCACAGCAAGTAGGGTCACTACACACTGCGCCAAACGTGTCGTAAAATTTTTTTATTAGTTTAATTTGAACCCTCAAGTTTTCTTGTATATCATCAGAAAACCCTTTCGACTCTAAATCAACCTAAAAGCTTTGTTAACACGATCTAGACTTATCTAAAGACCTGAAAAAACCCACTCAAAACATCTTTATAAAGACACTTCAGTAACAATAAGCTCTACGATAAAAAGCTTGTTGTGTTTTATTCCATCTCGTTTTAACATATTGTTTTTATATAAAGCTGTCCTGCTCGCACCGGATATTGCTGCTACCGTGTTGTTAAGTTTAGAACAATAGCATGTAAGTTGACTATTTCATAAGTGATCGATATTTTTAATATAATTTTATTTGATAGTTGGGAAAATTAAGTAAAAAAATATTTCTCTGTACGAAGTCATATCGATCCGTTTCTCCTTTACTGTTTATAAAAATATAAATACAATATTTAAAATAATTGTAAAGCTTAGATTGTTTTACCAAGTTTAAAAGTTTACATATTTAACATAAAAAAATAAATAAAATAAATTTAACATATATTACACATATTATTTAGTATTATTTTTCACTTCCGGTGTAATGTATTCTATCTCATTCTCTCCCCGGCTTGATCCTTTAAACGAGTATTTATGTGTTTGTCGCATTTCCTTTTTATCGAATTTTAAATCACAACGATTCTAAAGGAGTTTCACTACAAAAAGCCTTTTATAGTGGTTTTGGATTAAATTCAAGTATTCTAGCATGCAAAGCTTAGGCAGAAGTTAGTATAACATTATAATATACAAAAACTAGTTTAATTTACTTACAATGCAATTTTCTAAGAAACAGATACTCTAAGTAACAAAAGCTCAAGACAACATTCGTCTAGTTCCCAGCGGATATTAGAAACAGTTCATTCGTCACTTAAGAACGTAATATGTAGTGCTTAAGGAAGCATCTATTCAATACTCTCTCAATAAATTGAAGTATATTATTATGTTTTTAATATTTCCATCTTCTTCAAACAACTTCTTTATACAAAAAAGTAAATTACTGTTTAACACCTCCAGGTAAATTTCTAAGAAATTAATTAAAATTCTAAGAAATCTATTGTTAACTGACACGTCGGCGTGTCCGCGGTCGTGGAGGGATTAACATATTATATCCAAATGATGCAACATATATTTTTTAACTTTTTTTTTCATTTTTTTTTAATTTAACATCTATTTAGGGATCAATTCAAGGACAATAGTATGGGATCAAAAAGGTTTGCATGAAATATTGTATTACTTCCGTATATATTCTTCATAAGCGAATATATTTATATGTCAATTTCATCCAAACTTGTATATATATATATATATAAGGAAAATATTAAATTGAAAAAGAGCACGATCTCTTAGTTCTGATTTATTTCATATAAAAGCTAAAATAAATAAAGTAAAAAGCCATAATTTTACACCTAACATTTTATCACTAATAATAATATTCTAAACGAAATTTTGAAGCTCGATCGATACCTGCATTTCGAAGGGTACATTATCGCATAGTTCGAAAAGCTTTTAACGAAGACTTTGCGAAGTAGCGGTGTGCAGAATAGTTCACGGGAGATAAAAGAGTTGGCAAGTATACACACACGTACTTTAGCTCAATAAAGGGTTTTAAAAAGTATAACGTATTTTACCCATCTAACAGTACATTTTAAAATACTTATTTATATATTATTATATCTAGGCAATATCTGCAGGTTTATTATATCACCATCATTCATTGCATTTATTTTTCTTCGTTAACTGAAAAATGGCCTTGCTTTTTAATTTGGGTTTAAAACTAAATGTTAATTCAAACGTTTTGTACCATAAAAAAGTACCATAAAAATCGGCAGGTTGTTTTTGAACGATGATTCTAAATTGCCAGGCGGATATACATATGTATGAAAGTTTCCCTAAGACCTTTATAAGTTTCATACAAAATATATATTTTTATAAAAAAACTTTCCCATCAATATAATCCATACTAATATTATAAATATGAATGTGTGTTTGTTTGTTTGTTCGTCTTTCTTTCACGTCGAAACGGCTTGGTGGATTGGCGTGATTTTTTGTGTGGATATAGTTGAAGGGCTGGATAGTGACATAGGCTACTTTTTACCGCGGGAAAACACATTATAATACAATGCAAAAAAAAAAAATATGATCAGAATTACTTGAAACTTGGTATAAATGTTCTTCAATATAATTAATTAAATATGTGTTTTAGTATTTTTCGAAATTCATCCCATAAGGGGGTAAAATAGCGGATGAAAATTTGTATGAAACATCTCATTTTAGAGGGTTTTTTTGTAGTTTTAGCACGATTGAAGCCGCGGGTTCTGCTAGTTTATAATAAAGTTGTACCTAATGTTTGTCTATAACTTAATAAGATGTAATAATAGTATATTGTTAGTATCGAAGATGGAACAGAAATTGCTCTATTTCGATAATCCATGGAGCTGTGATGGTAGAGTAATTCTCACTCTAAACATTGTACTCAAATTCATTTCTGTAATCTATACATATAATAAAATTGTAACTAAGCCGAATCTGTACATTAACTATTTTTTGGAAAATCTTATTGAAATAAACATTTTTAAGGATACAGAGGCCGAATCTATAGTTTTTAGAATATTTGTCTGTCTGTCTGTCTCTTACCGCATCACAGAAAAACCACTGGAGGGATTTTAATGAAATTTGGTATGGTGATAGCTGGTTATCCGGGTCAGTATATAGGATACTTTTTAACGCGGGAAAACGCCTCATTTCTGAGAAAAAATACAAAAACTGCAATGTAAGAGTATACTAATATTTAAAACCTAAGAATTTGGTTTTCGGGTCATCTGAACGCGGGCGGCGCCGCGGGCAATGCTAGTAATTTATAAATGTCATAATAGATAATATAATACTCACGCACTCACGTTTGTTATTTTTCACGTTATGGCTCAACGAATTTAAGTGAAATTTAAAAAGTGTTTGTAAAAGTATTCTAGAATAAAGTATATTTGAATTTGTTTAAAGAAAAAACTGCATTGAAAAAGATTTCCTCATTTAAAAAAATGATTATTAGGGGACACCCGGGTTTGAACCGGGGACCTCTCGATCTGCAGTCGAATGCTCTACCACTGAGCTATATCCCCGCTGTGATTCAATAATAAATATTCATTCATAAGTCAATTTTAAACTATTCTTATATTTTAGTACAAAATCGTGTTCGTCATGGATTTTTGCTGAACTCTAAATCATAATATTTATCAGTTTATTATTTATTTACAAAATATCTTGCTTTTTCTTTACTGTATAGTGATGTATCCTGACATCGCTCAAGTTCAGCGATATTTATATATACACAGTATATTTATTTATATATGTATTTATTTGTATACATACATACATTCCTACAAACCACATAACGTGATTTTTAATAGGTATTATACCTATTAAAAATTACGTCATATTCAGACAAACAAAATCTGATGCAACTCGATCGTCACGTATCGTAATTTAATAATACCTACAACTTCTTAGTGTCAGAAAAAAAGGTAGATTAGTAAATGTGGATACTTAATTTGCTATTTATTAAAAGATATATTTTTTTAGGGTTCTCTACCCGAAGGGTGCCAACGGAACCCTATAACTAAGCCTCCGCTGTTCGTCCGCCTGTACTTTCGTCCATGAGATGGCTGTATCTCATGAACTGTAATAGGTAGAGAGTTTATAAAAAACCATGATGGCTTATTTCTAAAAGGCTGCTATGCAAATTAAATCTACAGATTTGATAGATATGAAATATATTTAATACATATTGTCACATTTATTAGTAAATCGCCCATTTTACGTAAAAATAATAAGTAAATTAATATTATCCCACAATAATTTGTTTTAAAATATTTAATCAAGATTAGTTTTTGGGAGTACTGCCTGTTGAGTGTTTAAAACTCAAACGGCGGTTCAAAAAGGAGTCTCAAACTTCATAGAAGTTATACGTAGTTACGTTATACGTAAGTGTACGTAAAATATTCGGAAGATTTTAATATATGTTGTACTTGTAAATAAATTACAGAGCAAATTTAGTAAAAACTGTTCGCCAGTTATATTAAAACTACGTGAGCAGAAAATGGAAAATTTCATTTGAAAAATTTTCAGTCTGAAACGAAGGTTACGTTTCCATTGAAAAATAGCGTCACTCTATCTAAATGGCTGAATGTTAAATAAAATTACTTCATATGCTTGCCTTTTTAAGCAAATGTGAGAGTAAATTGGTTAAATAAGTGAAAATTTTCATGTTTTTGCATCGTCGTCATTTGCACTACAGCGAACACTTATTGTTTAAACAAAAGTTGTTTGTTTCTACAAAAGACAAAATAGAACATTGAAAAATTTATATAAAATATTATTTGAAAACTTTTTAAAGTTTAGTATAGATTTCTCAGAGATGAGATATTTTCCCGCAGTAAAAAGTAAACTATAAGTTAACACGTATAACCAGCTACCGTCATGCCGAATTTCAACAAAATCTGTCCAGTGGTTTTCTCGTTATGCGTTTCTTAACAGACAGACAGAGTCTATTTAAAAAAAAAACTCCTTTACTTTATTATATATTTTTACTCCTTGACTTTTATTACATTAGAAAATAAAAAGTGTTAGTTATTCGTACAAACCGACAATAGTCGGATGATTAATAGATATATTTTTATTAATTCATTGTAATACGAATAGGAACAGCCTAAAATATTAAATAAATAAATATGTATTCTAAGTTTTTGCCGCAACAATAACTTTAAATGGATGACAAGCTCACATCTGTATCGGCAATTCGCCAAACGTCTCCAACGCTAACAGAATTTATCACGGCTTCCTGCAATCGCTGCTACGATGCATCAATTTGTTCACGTACAGAAAAAAGAAAAAAATATATAGGTATGTATAGTGATTAGTACGTGTATGTTTACTAGAAACATAATTAGTACCTAGGCGATCGAGCACCGCTCGATAATTTTTCGAAAAAGATATAAATATTGCGTTTTTTCAAAGGAGGCACCTGCATACGTATACATAGGTATATAACTCAAAATGCTAAACTTTATCTAAATATAAAATTTGATCCAAATCGTTGGTGCCGTTTCCCAGATACACGAAATTAATTTTCATATATACATATATAAATTAATTTCGTAAGAAAAATCTTAGCAAGTTAGTGTTTAGTCATAAGTGAAATTTGTTTATACTATTGTTATATTGTGTTAACGATATCATAGGGGATATAGCTCAGTGGTAGAGCATTCGACTGCAGATCGAGAGGTCCCCGGTTCAAACCCGGGTGTCCCCTAATATTATTTTTTTAATATAAAATTTACATATTATTTTATATCGAATATTTGTTATGTAAACAAAAATATATTTTACTGATTTCATGAGAATCGGTATTAAAATAAGATATTGTGATGGACGTACTCATAATAATACAGACGTATTATACGAGTACATTACATTATAATTTTTGAAAAACTTGAGACTGATATATAAACTAAAACCCTGGGTCTCGCTGCTCGCATCAATACTCTGATTCGGACACTGTGTTGACCCAGTTTGCTTTTACAGTGAAATACACCATACTGAGGAAACCAGCAAGTTTGATGGAGCTTACCTAGTTATGAAAAGACACGTGTAATTGCCCATATAAAGGAAAAAATAATTTTATTTAGAAAAATCATTGAGGAAGGCTGTAGGCTATCTACTTTCAGCGATTCTTAGAAACCTAGCAAGTGTACATCTATATAGTAATATTATTAACTGATTAATTATGAAATCTCTACAAACTTAAAAAGCAAGTAGATTATTTATAGACACAGATATCTACTACGAGAGAATTTTTGGATATTCAACCCCAAAAAGGGTTGAAAAAAATTGGTTGAAATTTTGTATAAAAATTAGTTATTTTTAAACTTGAACTTAAACGGCGCTGAACACTAAAAATATGAAAAAAACAATCAAACTTTTGTCTCTCTAACTGTTCATAGCACAACTTTAAAATGGCTTTAGCATAACGAATTGGTTAATTTGTTAATGGGCTTTACCTATATTAGTTATTTGGCTAGTTGATACATTTGTTTAGTAAAACAATATATGAAGTATGATGGGCTATTATTCATAAATATATCTAACGCATAAGAGGAGGCGCATGCCAAAGGTTGTATAATATAAGTAAAATTTTCTACTTAAGCTTTATAATATATAGAAATCATCTGAGTATAAAGAGCCTATTCATTGTAAAGGTAACAAATCGATGTAACGCAACACGGGACCAATACCACGACGTGATCGGAATGTTGAGGAACTTGTGAAGCATTTTGGATATTTTATACCTACATACGCGTAGATCAAATATCTTATAGAAACTTGAAACCTTTAATAGTGTCTAATATGTACTGAAGTGCTACTCATTATCAACGCTCATTGCTTTCTATAAAGATTGTCAGTTTGATTCCCGTACAGAGTAAAAATATTTAATTTAATGAATACTCTGGCTTTTCTTAATCGGAATCAATTTATAATTTAAATTATCAATTTATTATGGGATTATAAGATGAAATTATTTGTAACAGAAAATATAGTATTAGCTCTGGTATGTATACTAAATCCATAGGGTCTCGCATCAACATCACTTGCTTGTATGGTGAAATAAACATAGTGAGGAAATCAGCATATCTGATTGAGCTTAACTAGTTATCAAAAGACTAAGTTGCCCAAAACCCAACCCACGTGTGGCTAGTGTAGACTATGTATATATGTATATAATGTGTATATAACCCTCGCATTGAGGTTAGATCCATCATCATATGACCAATTTACCGAGAAAGTTTTTAACAAAGATTTATTGACTTTCTTAAATGTTAATTCTATTAATATTAAACACATTAATTTACTAGAATAAAGCCGAAAAAATGTATTTTGTCTATATAGGTACACCTATCTAAATCTTAAAAATAAAGCTTTGTTTTTAAAATAGAAGAAAAAAACTCCATAGGTACTGTAAAGTTCAACAAATATTGGTCTTTTGAATATATAAAAACTAAGGCAACGCCATGTTAAAGCCAACAGCAGTGGGACGTTTAAAAAGGTCTCACTATTTTTTCTCTTCAACAATCACGTATCAAATAAATTCCCAAAGGTTTTTTCTTTACTTTTTTTACTAAGACTAACATTACAAATGCCATTCAGTCACAATCGTGTCAAAATCATTTCTAGTCGCATTACGTCCGTAATAAAAATACGGATCCGATTCAATCGCGACGGTTTATACGCGTGTTTTGAATATCAATTGACCTTATGTATACTGTGTGCTTAAGAGTTGTGCATGACTCGATTTTTAGGATTATCGATTTTATAAATAAATATATTAAATATCGATTTGTTTAAGAAAACAATATAAGTAATGTTTCTAATAAGAATTATTAATGGCGAAGGGTGAAATTTTACATACATTTAATTAAAAAAAATTAAATGTATGTAAAATTATAGCAAAATAATTTTAAGGTAAGACGTCGTGTATGTACGCTTAGCTACTCTGTACCTACTATAAAAAATAGGATTTTTTTTAATAAAGACAAAATGCTAATGTAATGAGAATTATTATTGAAATCGATATAATTGTAATATCGATTTTATAAAACGTCGTTCTAATAGCACATCACTATATGAAATTGTATACTTTTGTCAAAAAAAGGAGGCAAATGTAATCATTGCTTTCTACCTTCACGTTCGGATAATAGGGGTTCACGGGTAAGAATAAACTAGTCGCCACTATGCGCAGTAGCATTCTTCTACAGAAGTATCGTAAGACGTAATTTCAATGATTGTAGAGGCCGAATTTAGTATTGTTTGTAATAATTACTAGCTGTGTCCCGCGGTTTCATCTGCGTTTTTGTTTGATTATAAAATTAGTTTCACATTCATGTATGGAAGTCTGCCCGATTTGTTGACATTTATGATTACTGCTCCGCTACCTTGAGGCAGCATGATGGTATGTAGCCTATAGCCTTCCTCAATAAACGGACTATCTAATGCAAAAAGTAGTAGTAGTTACCTCTGCTACTACTATGTTAAAAAATACTTTACGACCTAATCTCATACTTACCAAGTATACAAAAAAATATCATTAAAATCGGTCGAGCCGTTTCGGAGGAATGCGACCACAAAATCCGTGACACTAGATATTTATATATTAGATTTAGTTAAGTTATTATTAGGTAGTTCTTTATTATCTCGAACACCACATTTTTTTCGATTGTTTGAGCGATAAAGCCGCCTCTTGTAAGTTTCTAAATTGCATACTAATATTTGTTTTTTTGAGGGTACAAAAAAGTTTTTATTATGTTTATATTTATTTATTTCATGGGCTCGACGCAAGGTACTTTTGAAGGCTGTCATGGTGACACAGGTATTATAACTTTATTACCCACTTATACTTCTACAGTGACAATAAAACACAGTATAAATTATTAATATTTATTCAAGAAGATAATTTCACAATCGATAAAAAGTTAGAAAATATAAATTAGTTCGACGGAAAGGTAATTACAACAGTCTTAACCTAATGGCACTAATAATTAAAATACACACATATAATAATAGAAGAAAACTAAAATTCTAAGTCATATTCAAGCATTTACAGGCTCAAACTGAGAAAATAAGACAGATAATAAACAGTAAATAAACTATTCAAGTAATAAAAAAAATATTGCCAAACTTCTGCAATTTTTTTGATTTTATCTACGCTATGGCATGAATAGAAGACACTTATACAAATAAAAAAATATCAGCATTTTAGTATAGTATAGTCCTTTATCCATATCAATCTCATTAGGCGCCGCTATTTTAGAAAAAAATAAAAAAAACGGGTACCTAATGTCAGTTCTGATAAAAAATTAAATGTCACCTTTTTCTTTTTTGATGATATTTATTTATTTCTATGTTTATTTTGCACAAACATACACAAATTCACCAGAAAATAAGCTTTCAGTACTTTACAGCAGGGCAATATATTTAATTACAACTAAATTATAATACCGTTTCAGATTTCAACTAATATCTTCTGCTCATTCCATCTATCTTATTCTTTTAGTTTAGTTTACATCTAAATTTTAGAAAAAAAAAAAAGATTTACTTAGAATTAATTACATTTTACGTGATCTTTTTGCATCTATACAATTAATAATACACATAACAATGCATTTTCATAAAGAATAAATTCTTATTTGTCATTTCAAGGTTGTTTGGGTCGAATATTGACACGCAAGAGGTCCGTTTTATTGAATGAATTAAAAAAATTGTTAAATTTAATTAATTTCAACAATTTATGAATTTTTTGTTGCAATAGAAATTAATTCAGATCACTTTTGTAAACTAAACATATTTTATTCTATATCTTTGAATTGTTGACTTATTATTCTATATAAAAAATAACTTTAGTCTATACTAGAAAAAATAAACTTCTAATGAAAAAAAAATTGAGCTTTATTTTTTTATGCATAAAACAGGCAACATTGAGCAGCAAAATTCCATATTCAAACTCAAAACAAAAAACGTTATAATAAAGAGATTCATATTATTTTTAATAACAATTAAGAATGGACGGAATCACACTTAGAAATAGCATTCAGCCTTACAATTTACAAATTAAGTACTAAAATATACTTTTAGTAAGTTTTTAATTTAGTTTTTATGTCGCTTTATCGTTTATATTCTGTAAATATTTACAGAACTCTCAGCACAGATAGCGCCACTAACATATGTATGAAGTCAAAAGCAAAATAATTATTAGTTAGAGTATAATTTTCAAACTAATTTTATATATTGATTGATTCGATTACATTTATACAGATAAATAAAATTAAAGTGTCTGTTTGTAATGTCAGAAAAACAGCTTTTTACTAAATGTATATGAAATTATATACGGTACTTATAAGAAAAACACAATTTTTAATTTCTTTTTGTCTATCTGTCTGTTTGTTCCAGCTAATCTTAGAAACGGCTGGACCGATTTAAACGGGACTTTCACTGGCAGAAAGCTGATGTTATAAGGAAATATTTATTCTACTTTTATTATGGAAAAAGAATTAGGGTTCAGCTAAAACAAACCAAATAAGTCGCTAGATTATAATAAGAAAAATTCATTGATTGGGGACTTTAGAAGTGAAAACATCATAAAGCGAGTGAAATGTAAAACTGAAAAGGATATGGGATAGATTACCTTCATTAGTCATTTTTTTATCTTCTAAGAACTAAGTTAACTACGTTTAGTTAAATATATCTGATATGTTCTTTCACTATAAACAAGTGCCATTACATACAAAAAGTTGTGAGACTTGATTCTTTTTAATGTTTTTTTTTTTGCCAAATTTATTAATAATTAAAATCATGAGTCATTGAAATATTTAATACTTGAGCATTTATTTATCACTTTTTATAGAAATAGTAGAAATCAGATCTTTCAATTCGAGTATTATTATAGTATTTTTTCTAAATTGACCAAATATATGATTTTTTTTTACTTTATCCCCAAATGTAAGTATATTATGTTATTTATATATATGACAATAAAGAAAAGGTTTTATTTGCTAATTATCTTGGTTTCGATTCATATTAAAAAAAAACTATTTTTTTAAAACTAAATATGATACACACAAAAAACGTAAAAGGCTATAAAAATTCAAAACTCTGTACATATTACAAAATAATACTTTTAGAAAATACGCTACGAAATAAGTGACCGAAAGTAAAAAAACTAAGTACGCTATAAATGCACTTTGCCTTATTGTAACTCAATTTTTATACAATATTATTTATTAGGAAATTGTGTTTGAATTTCATTAATATTAGGGTTGTCAATTTTAATTATAAGTAACAAAAATGTAGAAATATTAGGAAAAATTATAATCATAATTTTTTTAATTTCTAACATCACACAATCCTTGAATGCTCTTTATTCTTATCCCACATTAGGTTACTAAATTTTTTAAAAGCTAATAAGTATTTTTTGAAGTTATATTTCTTTTGGGACTTTTGGAAAGAATTATGAGAGTAAAATTTTTACGATGCGCGCGCACACCGACAGCCAAAATGCGACACGATGAAGTTAGCTGCATACGTTTTACAAACAGAGAGCTGTGACATATGGAATGAAATCTTTAGCTACTTGTGTTCTGTTACGCCAAAGAAGTATAACTTCTTATGTGCTTAAAAAAGTACACACACACACGTTTTTTTTTTAAATCTACGCGTATAAGAATAAGAACATATAAGTTACTTTAAAACCGTTATATTGACAACCCTAGGATTTTTAAGATAATTAAATTTTATTTTATTGAAAATAGTAAAAATAAATTAATTACCAACGCAAAATCCTGATAAAAAACAATCATAATACAATAATATATGTACATATAATAAAAGAAGTTATATGGGCTCAAATAATATTGTCATTGGTGTAATTATCGGCACGAAACGTGAGCATTATTTTATAAGTCCTTTTGACCGACTTTAAATAAAAGTAGGTTCATAAGACGTCATTCGTCTATCGGTTCATTTATTTATTTGTTGCTTATTAATTTTAATTAATCTTTTTTACTCAATTTTCCTATTTATTCGATTATTTGATCACAAACCGCAATATTTTATGGAATGGAACACTGCCATCTAGTGACATAAAAAATCTCTTTTGACATAAAGAAGAGAGATGACATAAGAGGATCTATAGATCCGTGATTAAGAAATCCTAAAATAGATGAATACTCGCCACTTAACAGACGGTTAAAATAATTTCCTAATTTTATTACATTATCTAATAGAATACGGTGGAACTGAAGACGTTACTTCAAAAAAAATTATAGGCCGAAAGTTTGATATCGATCTGTGCTCACAATTCAAAATTTTACGTATTGTAGTCTAAGATCCGTTGTTCAATCTGCCCTCGCTCATCTGCTAAGCGGATTAAAAGCATTACCTACGTATGTATTTAATACTTTCTTAGATTTACGCGAATATTCCACATTTAAAAAAAAGTATCTTTTCGGATTGTTTCGGTAAAATTTCTCCTGTGACCATGAACTGCTGTAAGGCCTTCGAAACTTCGGGAACCAAAAATCAAAATATATCCGTGAAAAAAAAACCGAAAAGATAGTGTAATTAAAAACATTATGTATTTGTAAGGTTGCAATTTTATATATGAGCGTTTTAATGAAAAAATAATAAATTTGACTAAATAGTAATAAGTTATGTATAAAGTATTAACTTATATGACCTCAGTCGATAGAAATGTATTTAAAAAATTAATAAAAAGGACGCGGATATTCATTTGTTTTCCCGCGCTTTTGAGATGTCGGTTTCAACTTGTAGTCACAAGTCATGAATTATTTGTAATACTGTAAATTGTTAATATAAATTATGTAAATGATTATTTAAAAGAGCAACTGTTGAGATTCTTGCCGGCTCTTCTCAGCAGAACTGCTCTCCGAGCCGGTGGTAGCTTTCACACGGACAGACGTACTGACGATTATAAAAGAATTAAGTTGATGTTGCAAAAGTACTGAATATAAGAATATATGCAGGGAATATATCGAAGTTTTATTAGTGTCATCCTACATATTAAAATATTTTTCCTTAGCAGATAAGAGAAGAACGACCTTACTTCGGGTCTTAGACTATGTTAGTCTGTTACTAATATAACATGATAGCTCCATTGACCTTCTCCTCTAAGGCCGGCGCAATGGTGTCTACATCACGCCCGTCTGTCGCCGCGATGAGAATACATACGTTATTTACGAAAGCTGCTATCGAAGATGCTACTACCAACCTGAAAGTATTAGGTAATTTTTAGTAAAATTGTATAAGAAAAATATAATTTGCATTTTTTTATATTTAGCCCTATTTAAGGTCCCACTGCTGGGGCTCTTCCTTTAATACGAGGGGGATCAGGCCATAGTCCACCAAGCTGGCCGAGTGCGTGTTCGCGGACTTCAATGTCTTTCCAAAAATTGGTAGGTTCTCCCAGACATGCAGGTTTCCTCACCATGTTTTAACGTAAGACAAGTGATAATCAAAATACTTTTTTAGATTTACGCGAATATTTGTCATTTTTAATAAAACTATCTTTTCGGATTTTGAAATCATTTTGTAAAATTGTGGGTAGGCTCTGGCAATAAGTATATAATGACTTTTGAGATATCTAAAACATTAGTTTCCCGCGACCATGATTGCTGTAAAGCATTCGAAACGTCAGGAACCAAAAATCAAAATAAATCCTCGAAAAAATCCGAAAAGATAGTTTTATTCAAAAAGTGGTAATCATGTTGGAAATGATTCGCACATAAAATTATCAAAGGGGCGAGACCCGGAATTTGAACCCGTTTCATTCGGTGTCCCAAGTGAGCGCGTTACCACTAGGCTACCACTGCTAGTCAGTA
Organism: Brenthis hecate; assembly: GCA_951806755.1. Classification (NCBI taxonomy): domain Eukaryota; kingdom Metazoa; phylum Arthropoda; class Insecta; order Lepidoptera; family Nymphalidae; genus Brenthis; species Brenthis hecate. The sequence goes on along the minus strand of OX638260.1, from coordinate 1,891,513 downwards.
GTTAGTTAAAGTGTTACCCTAAATTAAATAAGACCTAGACTACTCTACACAAATAAATCTTACCAAAAAGACAGTCCAAGATCAGCCGTCATATCGGAAGTCCAGGTGTTAGCCAGGTCTTCATCAGACATGACGTTGTGTTGAAGCCTGAGGAAGAATTCCGTTAACCATACCGCCATCGCACCCAAAGTGAACAGCACTGAAATGAAAACAAAAATACAATATTTGATAAAAAAAATAATGAACAGACGGAAAATGTGTATCTATACAAATAAAAAAAACAGTCAAGTGCGAGTCGAATTCGCACACGAAGAGTTCCGTACCATCGCACATGTACTTTTTATTAATATGACTATTACTCTATGTATGTAGTATATTAACTTCTATGATCGATTATTAACATAAAAAAAATGTTTCTTGTGTTTTTATTGTTGTTATAGCGGCAATAGAAATACATACTCTGTAAAAATTTCAACTCTCTATTACGGTTCATGCGTTACAGCCTTCTGACAGACGGTCGGACGGACAGACAGACGTAGAGCGGGGGTTTAGTAATACGTTCCGTTTTGCACCGTTGACACCCTTCGGGTACGAAACCCTAATAAAAATGAAATATTGTTCGTGGGTAAGCACGTCACCTGAGAACGGCTAGACCGATTTGGCTTTTTTTTGAATGATTGTAATAGCCCGAATAAGTTTTTTGGGAGGGAGGAAATAATGGGAAAAATTAAAAGTGGTTTCTTCTATAGGAATTTTGTATAAGCTCAAAGATCTTAAATACATGAATTGTAATTTAGACATGACGACGTCTGCCAGATAATAGTAGAATTATTATTTAGTGTAAAGGGTTCGTCCAAAGTGTTTGCCGATTTGGAGTGACACCCGTGTAATTATAATATGCATATTATTAGAAATGAAAATGAAAATTTTATTAGGATAATTAGATGAGAAAGATTTTGAAAATCTTTTACTAAATTCACAAGTTTATTTCGGTGTTTTTCACATACTTTGAAAGTGCAAGGCACTTCACTGTAACATATGCACGTGGAACTGGTCTAAGCATCAGCACTTATATGTTAATATAAAGAAACATTATTTTTTAATAATCTAATAAATAACTTCAAAAAATTCAAAATTAATGACTTCAAAAATTTTTCCAACAAAAAAGGGAAAACGCCCAAATTAATTACATCCTCTTTTTAAAGTCAACCAAAAATAAAAACCTGAATGGTTTAAAAAATAAATGACTATAATACATAATTATTAGCACGAACAAGTTTAACACAACAATGTTTGTCATCTCCTTTTAAGCAAGTAGTGCCTGTGTTACGAGACCAGTCTTCCGTAACAAAAATGTTATCTGTACAAATAAATAAAATTCAAGTTTACATATTATGTAATGTCAAAATAACAGCTTTTTACTAAATGCATATGAAATTATGTACGATACTTATGAGAAAAAAAAGGATTCAAATGTTTGTCTGTCTGTTTGCTCCGGCTAATGTCCAAAACGGCTGAACCAATTTTGATGGGACTTTCACTGGCAGATAGCTGATATTATAAGGAGTAACATAGGCTACTTTAATTTCAGAAAAAGAATTAGGGTTCTCCGCGCAAAAACATTAAAACCCATGAAACATGACATAAATATACATTAACATAGACTCACCAACAGCCCCATTACATATCAAAAGCGGTCGTGGAGAGCATCTCGTCTTGGCCGCAGAGCCCAAAGCCGCGAGTATACACGCGCCGACTGAGGCCGCTAACGCTACCGCTAATTGTGCGGCTGTTCCACACCATGCCCACCGACGAGCTGGATGGGTACCCGCTTTTACTAGAATTTGGAAAAATCATAATATTAGATTACTATTATAAATGCAGTTTGTTTGTATGTATGTTTGTTACTCCTTCTTACTGAATCGGCTGGACGGATTCGGATGGAACTTAGTACATAGATAAATTATAACCTGGTGTAACATATAGGCCACTAAAGCTACTGCTAACTGTGCGGCTGTTCCACACCATGCCCACCGACGAGATGGGTGGATACCCGAATTTGGAATAGCATAATATTAATTTGACTTCAGTTTACATTTAGTTTACACCACCACTTTTAGTTTTAGTAAGTTTTTAAATGCGAAATTTTGTGTGTACATTTGTAACTCCATCATGATACACTGTTTTGTTTTTTGATTCTTTTGATTTTTCCTTTAAAGTATCTTTGAATTTCGTCGACTGCTCCTATCATTTCATCTACATATATATATATATATATATATATATATATATATATATATATATATATATATATATATATATATATATATATATATATATATATATATATATATATATATATATATAAAATCCAACTTACTGCTTAAATCATGGAGCCGCCATCCATATGCATAATTTAGTTCCTTATGCCCTTCGAATAGACCAAAACTGATCCGTCCCTCCGATTCCAGAGGATTGGATAGCCGCCTCGCCCTCGCATCAATCCAATGCGTAGTTCCCAAAGACGCCACTATCAAAGCTATACACAGACATGACCCGAAAAACGTAGCGAAGATCATCGATCGTTTAAACAAATTTAGCTTCATTTTGGTGTGGAACTAAAACCCAATCAGTTATGTCACAGTCACATTTCAAGCTGTATTTTACCACGTTTTCTACTAAATGTTCTTACGAGTCCATTGTAGCTTATCATAACAGTGTCTTCTTTCACACGCTAAAGAAAACCTGCAACAATACAGACATAGAAAATAGTTAATAAATGGTTATTTGTAGTCAATGTCAGTAAATTGACTTTTTCCTAATACTTGCTATTGAAGAGGTTCAAAAACAATGACAATATTTTTTTTAATAATTGTATAAAACGTATGCAGCTGAGCACGAGTTTTAATGGCATTCGATAACAATATCGATTAAAAAAGTAATTTGTTACCAATTCTTTTATGATTGATCGTTACTGTTGATAACAACACACTGGCTTTCGAAATAACTTTAAAAGTTTTAATTTAAGACAGGAATTAATGCTTTAAGCCCTTTTCATTAAAAAAATAACGAAAATCGATTCACAATAGGGAAAAGATATCGCGGTAACATTTAAGTACTTCCTTAATTTTTTTTTAAATTTGGTCAGAAATAAAAAAAAATGAATACCTCTCTTTAAAATGAAATGTTATTGTTTATAATTTCACTTCACAAAGTCAACAAAAGTTTGAGGGCCGCTGTGTTAGGCAAGATTTCTATATGTTATATAAAATATATTTTTATTCTTGCTGATTAGCAAAACGACATTGTGACAAAATTATTTCTCAAAACCGGTTTCTCAACGACGTGAATACCTACTACATGTGTACATCACATCAGTGTTACATACGATCTAGATAAGCACGTACGAAATCGATCAACGTGTACATTTGTACAACACTACAATACTATTACGAAATTGTAGATTAAAAGATCTAGGTATATGAGTATGATATAATAACTTTAAGTATTAATACACGTAACTTTGTATTTACGAGTATTTTCTGTTCTGCGAAAAACCGCAAGATTTTCGTAAGATATCTTATAATTCATTTTTAATGCACAAAGTTTGCTAAAAGTGTTTATCTATAATTGACTTTTAATTATATATAATACTAGCGATTCACCCTCGCTCCGCTCGGGTTCGTCACTAGAAACGTTTAAACGGTTAGTATAGATTTCTCAGAGATGAAATATTTTCTCGCAATAAAAAGTATCATATTTGTTGACCCGGATAATCAGCTATCATAATACCAAATTTCATCTAATTCTATCCAGTGGTTATTTCGTGATGCGTTCCCAGACGGACAGACGGACAAGTATTCTAAAAACTATAGATTTTATAATAATGTAATTCCAATCATAACTTATTTTTCGACAATTCGAACATAACCATTTAAGAAAACGCCAAATAAAAAATCGGACAAGTGCGATCCTCATTCGCACACCGAAGGTGCCGTAGCTAAAACTTTGAAAAAAAAAAACGTTTGTCATGTAACTCCTTGCAAATGTGCAAAATATATAGCATAAAAGATTACATCTTTTGATTGAGTTAACAGCTCCAAGAGATTGTAGACTTGATTATTTAATATGAAATTCGACTTCATACATCCACGCGTTCCTGAGAAAAATGGGTCTTGAGAAACAGGCAGACAGACAGACACACGGACAAAGAATTAAGGGTTCCTTGTTTCCTTTAGAGGTAGGCACGGAACCCTAAAAATGGCTAACGGGTAAAGCTGGGGCAAGTCAATAGTTTATTTTCAAATCGTTCAAATAATGTTGTCAAGTAGTTTTGATATAGCAAGTACGGTTATAGTAAAAGGAAACGACAAGATTTTCGAATCTCAATATAGGTGGATAGGTCTTATGCAAGTTTTTCTGATGTAAGTGGTATGGCTGCAGGTCTTTAAACTCATAGATACTTACATGTCATTAAGTTTGTTAAGTAGTTATTACTTCTGGTATTGCATATTTTTCATGTAAGTACTGTTTTTAATAACTCTAAAGCTATCTTGATCGCGGTTAATTTAAAAGATAATTTAGAGAAAAAATATGACATTCTATTTTTTAAATATATGTACTTACTGTATACATGGACAAGTGAAAATAATTTTGCATTCCAGTATTGTTTCATATATAAAATCGGACGTTTGTCCGATTTTATTATGTCCGGTTGTCCGAAAAAACGTTTTTGACAGATTTTATACCATGTCTGTTTAGACATGGTATAAAATCTGTCAAAAACGGTTTTTTTTTTTGTTATTGTATAAATCAATGTAGGTACTATATAAATTCCAAGATTAGAATTTTTATATGGCAATACAGTATAATTTGCTAAGCCACAAGACACAAGTAAACATCATATGCAACATGACACTGCCAAGGTCTTAAAAGCCGCTCGTAACATGTACATGAATTAATTTTATACATAAAATATAAAAAAAAAAAAACTTATAAGCATATAGTTATAAGCAAGTATTCGTAAAACAGACGCTGTAGCAACCACAAATGGAATTAAAAAAAAATGTTTCTTTACAGTTACTCAAACATAAGTTTGGTATTCATCGTCTCTGCTTCAGAATTTTGTTTAAAAGCTTTTTTAGATAAGACGTCATGCATAATCTCTAGAGATCTGAAGAAAAGTTCCTCCATCAAAAACATTAAACTAAATATTTGGCAACATCCATTGAATACTAATATGCGAAAAGATCAAGGATGTTTCTAGTATATAACTGTAGATATCTCGAAACTTACTTTTCTATTAACAATAGAGTAATATTGAACCAAATTCAAAAAAAAAATAGGGATGTACAATCGAATCCATTCGGTTGTTTGTATGTTGATATGTTATATAGATATCTTCAACCATTGAGAACGATTCGCATAATTGTCTTTTAATAAAAGATTACAACTTATAATTCAAGGGTGTTTTTATAGAATATATAAAAAAAAAAAAAAACTTTTGAACCTGTTTTATAAAAGATGGCAAAAATGAATAGATACCTATTCACATGATATACGTCTAGAGATAGAATGTATTCAAACTAGAAACGTAACCTAAGAAACCTCTAAAAAAACATTTTCAGATGATTTCAAAAACGGTGTCTCAAGAGACCTACCAATACCATGATATACAACCATTCAGTCACACTCCAAATCATTTATTAAGAATACTAGCGGCTCACCCTCGCTTCGCTCGGGTTCGCCTCTAGGAAAACACTAATGGAGATCTATTAGTTCCCACGGGGACCGTTCATGTTTCCCGGATGAAAAGTAACCTGTTGTTTGACCGGCAATATAAGGTATCAGAATGTAAAATTTTACTAAATTAGGTGGATAAGTTGTATAATTTATTATAGTTTTTTAACTATCCCACGGGAACTATTTAGTTTTCCGGGATAAAAAGTATCTAAGATGTTTCCCGAGGATATAAGGTACGACCATGCAAAATTTCATTTAAATCGGTCCAATAGATTCGGAGATTAGCCCGTACAAACAGACAAACAGACAGAGCAACAAAAAAATTGAAAAAAATCTGGATTTGTTCTATTTGTCTTCTTACATCCCCTGACTCGGTTTTTAGCATTTTTTTGCTATGTACAGACATTCGACCCCTACTGTTTTATTATAGTATAGATATGTGAAAAGAGAAAAAATATAACTTTAAATATTTTCAACCTAGCGACCTTTGCGGACGCCCACACTCGACCTTTGCTTCTTCTAAATTCTAAACGATCTAAACATGTTAATTATAAAAAAAAAAAACATTTTAAATTACAAAAAAATAAACTATAGATCCCACATTATAGTAATGATGATGTCATTAAATTCTAATACTTTGCGTGAATCAGTACTTCCATACTGATATTATAAATGTGAGTGTGTTTGTTTGTATTTCTTTCACGTCGAAACGGAGTGACGGATTAGCGTGAATTTTGGTGTGAAGATAGTTGGAGAGCTGGAGATTGACATAGGCTACTGTTTACCGCGGGAGATTATCTCATTTCCACGGAAAAACACGTTATAATACAACCCACAACAACTCATCAAACCTTTGAATAAACGTGTATACTATATAGTCTGTCTATTCCATACTAACCGTTAAAACGTACCTAACGACGAACCCGAGCGAAGCGAGGGTGAATCGCTATAGCCATGTTATAAAGAATAATTTTAGTACTTTTTCAATCCTTTATCTTCTGCTTTTGAATAAATGAATATAAAAGCTTTTGTAATGTAATCAATTGTAATTTTCTTTACAAATACACACAACCTCCTTCCCTTGCTGTGAAAAATCCAAAAAGCACAAATTCGCATTGATATCTTCCTAAACGATTTCAGCCACGGCGGCCGCCATCTTCCAGACTCCAGGCTGTACTGGGGACTTTCTCAACAGAAAGGCTCAAGTAAACTTGACCCGACCCGAGAATCGAAACCAGGATATTCAGCTGTACACGCTAGCCACTAGACCACCAAAGCAGTTAAATTTCAAATTCCTATTCAGTACATTATATTAAGAATTCTGATTAGATATAAATGATTCATTAAATGACAATTATTTAAATGGCAAATCATGAACTAGTTAGCGGTTATTAAGATGACAATTAAAACGTTGACTTCGAACCGAGGTCGTGTTTCGTGAATAATGTATAACTTGCATTTAATGTTATCACGCAGTCAATTTATACTAGTATAGATATTTTATAGGATTTTTACTAGATTTCTTAGTAATATTATGATATAGCGGTTAGTTAGTCCGTGGTCTTTTTTCTCGCAATCAAGTTTTTTCTTTTATTGTTACAGATGATAAAATTGAATTAGATTTCAGGCATATATTATACTAGCGACTCACCCTCGCTCTGCTCGAGTTCGTCGCTTTATAATAGCGTTTTAACGTTTAGTATAGATTTCTCAGAGATGAAATATTTTTGCGCAGTAAAAAGTATCCTATATGTTGACCCGGATAAGCAGCTATCATCATACCAAATTTCATCAAATCTCCCAGTGGTATTTCCGTGATGCGGTAACAGACAGACAAACAGACATACAGATAGACAAAAATTCTAAAAACTATGGATTCGGCCTCTATATCAATAATAATGTCTATTGCAATAATATTTTCCAAAAAATATACAATGTACAGATTTGGCTTAGTTAGAATTTTATTATACCTATGTAATATGTATAGGTGTAGAATATTATGTAGATATAGATAAAGGCAAATCAACAGTACTTACTGAGATTTTTTGTAACTTATTTTTTTTTTCTTGAAAACGACTAAACGGATTTTAATGGAACTCTTCTTGTATGGTAGCTACATGTAAATCAAAACATATCCAAATTAACTTGAGATTCAATATAATCTTCCAAAATATCATACTACGAATAAAACGAAAAGGGAAAAGTGTTAAATAGAAACTTTTCTATTGGACTTATATAAACTATGCAAATATAATGACTTCCACGTTTATACTGAGACTATCTTTTCCGATAAAAAACGTGTATTAACATGATATGTATGCAAATAATCGTTCATCCACATTGAATTGTAGAATGCTGGGAAAAATGCTGTAAAAGATTGCGTGTCTTAGATATCTGAGCAGAATGTGTGGAACAGGAAACATGACTTTTAAATCAAATATTTACCTATATAAGTATTGTAAATGCACAAATATATAAGTAATACTATTTTTTTTATTCTGTGTGTTTTATCAATTGATAAAACACACATATTAGTCTTTATTTTATATAATATAGTAAATTAAAAAGTTTAAAGACTCGCGGTACTTGATAGTCCAAAATTATGATAATTATATACGTGACTAACAATAAATACATACGTACATACATACATACGTCAAAATTTGAATTTAGTTATTGAATCCGACTTTATTTAAAAATACGGCCGAGACGGACAGTAGGATGACTAATTATATATATTTATGTACGTCTCAGCGTCTGTTTCACATGATCTCACCGATTTCGGTCATCGCTGCTAATTCTGCTGAAACTAGCCATTTAGATTTACACTCGTGTACCTATATATATTATAGTGCACATGTGTATACGGTAACAAAGGTGTTAATTCGATATGGTCGGAAAAAGGTAGGGCGCAGTTCTATCGGCTATTCGTGTTCTCTAAGACACGGCGATGTAAAAATAACTACATATTAAATAACTTCCCTACTACAGAGAACTGCTTGACCGCAAACTCCAAGAACTATTTATTATTAGCCTGGACCTGGACTCGAACCCAGGAACTCTAGATTTCTAGACTAGGAGCCGTACAAGCTAAATACTAGACCAACGTGGCAATTATCATACATATTTTTGGATGAACAATACAAACATTATTTTGACCCAAAAAAACACGAAGGCATTGCTAGTTGCATCAACAAATAAAGCCATATCCGGAATAAGCCGACCACCGACCAGTTTTTAGCATCACAAACCTACTATTAACATTCTTAAGGAGTGCGTGCGATTTCACCATAAAATCATGTCGGATGTTTTATCATTTAGTATGATACTCGTATATACTGTTTCTTGAGCTGTCTTGATTAATTACTGTAATAATCGCTATAACTGTTGAAAGTAACTTTTGTTGGAGATTGCCCGATAAATGGCATATAGTAAGAATTTATTTTCTTGAATTTGGCCTCAAAATTCTGTTGTTTTTATTTTATAACTAGAACGTTACTCGTAATGTTATTGCCGAGGCACAAATTAACGAACTAATTATATTTTGTAAATATGTAAACAAACATAAATAATAGTTTGATAAAAGGTTAGGTAGCTTATTTTAATTTTAATTAAAAACTGTTTTATCTTTGAATTTTAATTTTACTTATTCAAGTAATCATTTGCCATCTCTTTTGCATATACCTTGCTTTGTGAAATGCAAAATATAGAACCTCAGCTGTATTTATGTGAACTAATTAACCAATTTAAATAAAATCTATTTTATTATTCATATTCTCTATTTGTTTATTTTATTTTTATTTGGAATAGAAATAGTTCAATTTCATTTACGAAAAAAGTGGTTGCTCAAGTCAATTCATTCACGTAAAAACCAAGTTTCTGATATCATTCTAATAAACACTCGTATCTACTTCATATGCATTACATAAGAAAGAGTAAATTAACTTAAAAAAAAACAAAACTTTCTATATTGACCTTCAAACTTAGTATCCACACAATAACGTACAATGTACACAAACCTTGAACAAATTCATTCATCGATATGTAACGGCCAGTTCATGGCACGATGAGCACGACTGCACCAGTTGTCATGGATCAAATTAATATTCTGTTGGTGTGTGAAGGTCTTGTTGGACATATTACCTCTGTACTTAAAAAAATAAATTTATTTTGTCCCAGACATCTTTTCGGAGATTTGTCAAATAATTTGTACGTGTTACTTGATTACTTTAAGACATTGGTTTGGTAGTCTAGTGGTAACGCGCTCGCTTGGGAAACCGAGTGGAGCAGGTTCAAATCCCGATTTCACATTTTTGATATTCTCATGTGCGAATCATTTCCTACATGATTACCACTTGTTTTACGATGTTATTTTTTTTTACGATAAGCTATTCAAAGCTAGACCGATAGCTTATTTTCATCATTGATTTGCAAATTGTTTGATAATTTTGTATTAAATCAGAAAAAATCGTCCTTTCTGGGAACTTCTGTAATATTATAAAAGCGAAAGGCATCTAGGACGCAAGTATTTAATAAAGACGATAAAACAAAACTTAAGATACAGACTACTACTACTACCCTGATTGCTATTACCTGATAATCTTCGGAATAGATTTAGTCGGAAGTCATAGGATTTTTTGAAAACAAAAAGGTTTCTTGTTATTATATGCATCATTTGCACATATTTATTAGGTCTCTATACCACACTTTAATAGGAGTTGGCTAGTGCCAGCGAGATTGGCCGCCGCGGCAAAATCCGTCAGGAGTACAATAGAATGTCTGTACTTACTTACTACTTTATAGGTAAAAAATAACTAAACGGGGGTTTTCATTTACTATAGATACTTATTCAGATATTTTCGAAGTCGGTGCCATTTATTCATTAATCTCCTTTTTTGAGGTTGGTTAAATAGCTAATTTTATGTAAGGCAGTTATGTAGAAAAAGAAATTGATATCCAACATAACATTAAAGCACGTGAAAACGTAGAATAACAGCTATTGGGATACAATTAAAATTTTTAAACGTTTAACTTCAAGTTACAGACGGCTATAACCGTTAAGCTGCATCGTAAAATATTACAACTTGAGCGATTGAATCTAAAGAGTTCATCTTACCACACATAAGTATAATTTAAAATTTATCTAAACAGATTTTTTTCGGTGGTTTTCTCCTGTTTACAAAATATCTTCAAAATATATGAATTGTACAACGTTATTCTACCCATTCTATCTCTCTATTTTTCAACCTACTTGAGTTTTCGCCTACATCCTCAGTAACTTTTGACATTACATGTAGGTATGTATTTATGCATAACTAGCTTGATTCCCATTCCTTTTATAAACAGAGAGTTGTGACATACGGGATGAAATTTTTAGCTATTTTTGTTCTGTTACGCCAAAGAAATATAATTTCTTACGTGCGTTACGTGTACATAAGTCGATACGCACATACCTACGTGTTTTTTTTTATAAATTTCATATGAGATTGTCGTGTGTTCGCCAAATAATAAATTGGCTTTAATAAACCCTCGCTTCGCTTCCCCTAGACAAAAACAAATCGATCCCACGGGAACCGTACATTTTTCCGGGATAAAAGTAACCTATGCTATTCCAGACTGTAATCTATCTCTGTGCCAAATTACAGCCGATCCGTTCTGGCGTGAAAAAGTAACAAACATCCAAATTTATAATATTAGTATGAATATGAATTTATTGTAAATATTTTCTCGGTGTTCTATAATAGGTACATCAAGAACAACATAATATTAGTATCTTGCGTAATTTACAGCAGATGCATATAAAACTAAAGAAGCAACCTTAATAAAAACCCATAAACATAAATATTAACATCAAAACACACCATACCAGCCTCTCAGCTAACCTCAATATGTGAGTTACGTATGGAGTTAACAAACAGCGGTTCAAATTTAATCGTATCGATAATTTTAACTGTTATGTTAACTGTAGACGTAACTAGCCGTGGACAATGGGTGAGTAATGCGAACAAGATAACTGACCGTTAAGTAAAATATGGGCTGTATGTTAAACTGTATTACTAGATGTACCTAGGTAGATACTAATATTATAAATGTGAAAGTGTGTTTGTTTGTCCTTCTTTCACGTCGACACAGAGTCACGGATTGACGTTTTTTTTGTGTGGAGATGGTTGGAGGGCTGGAGAGTGACATAGGCTATTATTTACGGCGGAAGATTATCTCATTCCTACGGAAAACACGTTATAACACAGCAACTAATCATATTTGTATATAATCTATACTAATATTATAAAGAGGTAAAGTTTGTGAGTTTGTGACGTTGTCCCTACAACGTCACAAACTCACAAACTTTACCTAAAATGTAATCTCTGGATTTATTGAACCGATTTAGAGGTAAGAAGATATTTTGATACCCTGGGAAGGACATAGGATACTTTTTATCCCGGAAATCATCCCTTACGGGGTGAAAATAGGGATGAAAGTTTGTATGGGGAATCAAACTTGGGACGAACCCGAGCGAAGCGAGGGTGAGTCGCTAGTATATAATTTAGTCTGTCTATTCCATACTAACAGTTAAAACGTACCTACATAATACATGGTAGTCATCATGAATTTCCATTTAACAACTAGGGATAAGTAGGTACTTACCTATAAAATTCTCTACTATTAATACTAGTTTATCATTTTTTTTACCAATATTTCAGCACTGTTACAAGCGCTTTACATCATCGTTGAAATGAAATGAAATGTTTATTTAAAGCGTCGATCAAAAAAGTACTAGATACACAATCCCATTCAAAAGTTTTTTTTAAAACTGTCACCGTTTGTGTTTAGGTAATTGATCCAGTTGAAATAAATAGACATCAATGAAAATTGAATCTTAAAAGCGATGGTTAAAGTTGTTTTCACAAGAAAAAATAATTAAAAGCGCGCTCAAATGTTTAAATGAGTGCTCATTCAGTGAGAACATTTCATGTCGCTGATTGTTAACAATTTTTATACGTAGACAGGAAAACAATAGCTAAGAATACTGCAAAAGAAAAATTGACAATAACTAAACTTGGTTCGACCCTTGACTCGAACCCAGGACCGCCAGATTTGCAGCTGAACCATGTACATGCTAGCCACTAGATCACCGAGGCAGTTAATAAATATTAATTACCAAACATCACGTGCAATCATTAAATTCAGCTTCACACACTCAATGTCATGCTCGAGCTTATTAGAATATTTAACACATTATCCACCTCATTATCATATCGGTACATTTATATTCCACGTATAAATGTGCCAATGGCAAAATGTGACTGTTTTTATGTCACTTCAAAACTCCTCAATAAAAATAAATCTACACTTAAGTATAAACAGGAAAAATTTGGATGTTTGTAACGAACAAACTCAAAAACTAATGGAACGATTTTGATGAAATTTGGCAAGAAGATAGTTTGAGACTCGGGAAGGACATAGGATATTTTTAATTCCGGAAATCATCTCTTAAGGGGGTGAAAATGTGGATGAGTTTGTATGGGGAATCAACCGAGGGACGATCCCGAGCGAAGTGAGAGTGAGTCGCTAGTTTAAAATAATACTGTTAATACTTAGATAGTTCCCACATCATTCTATTTATACTAGTGTTGTTCCAGTGGTCGAAAGTCGACCATAATCATTATTGAAAATTTGAGGAAAACATGTACATATGAACCGAATTTACTTATCTTTATAAAAAAATGTTGTACAATTTAAAAAAAAAATGGTTAACAAACAGAGGAAGAAAAAGACTGAACAGTTTTGTATTTTCCATTTTTATATAGATAATACGAAAATAAATCGAATAAACCCTAGGAAAGTAATATGGATTTGCAAAACAGGTTTTCCAACACACGTAAAAAATATATTTTAATTATTTATTTAATAGATATGTCATAAGTACCTACATTTATTTCAACAAAATACACAAAAACAATACACAATGTAGTGTAGATAATAATAAAACTCAGCGCCTTCATACTGGTGGAAAGCAAAAGACCAAATTAAAATCCACAATGTTCACTCTCACTATACACAGGAAAGTGCGTGAACAAAAATAATCATTTACCCCGAATGCGAAAAAGTCCTACACAACATTTTTTTTTATAATAAATATTTTAAACATTCTTAGATTCATAAAATATGTACTAACAAAACGTGTTTGTATGTACTTATGTACGCACGTAAGAAGTTATACTTCTTTGGCGTATCAGAACAAAAATGGCTAAAGATTTCATCCCGTATGTCACAGAAATGCTGCTAACTTCATCATGTCGCTTTTTGGCTGTCGGTCTGCGCGCGTATCGTAAAAATTTTACTCTCATATTTTTTACCAAACGTGCCAAAAGAAGTATAACTTCAAAAACAGATTTTTGAATGAAAGACATATTTTATAAAATATAATAATTTATGTATATAGGCTATATAAATTTAAATTGTATTTACAATCATAATTAATATTTACATGTTGGCATGCCTTTACTCTTTAGTCACTAACCGGTTAGCTTATCTGCATGTCGATATGGACTTTTGCAATAACACAGTTATACTAAACTAGGATCTAATTTTGAATTAAAATATCAATCAGTTCTTATACTTCTAGATACATAGTTTTTTTTTTGGACGACACGTTTGGCTCAGTTTGTTGTGACTCTACTTGCTATGCCAGCGGTCGTGGGTTCAAGTCCCGCTGGAGGCATTCATTTGTGTGATGAACACGAACGTTTGTACTCCAGTCATGGGTGTTTATATTTATAATATGTATGCACATATTTAAAGTTATATATGTGTAGTGTATCAACTATCTGGTATCCATAACACAAACTCGCTCACCATGTGAAAGTTAGTTTGTTTATTTATCACTTAATGCCTCATCTAATCACATACAGGTAGGTGACACGTTACATAAAGTTGATTTCATAAACAACAAGTTTTTACACATATCCAGCGAAGAAAAATACACATACATACATACATACATACATTTACCCTCTGCAGGAGTTATCGACGACCAATACATAAATTAGATTTTTAGCCATTGTACTAACCATGTCAATTAAAATCTAGCAACAAATTCATAAACTTTAAAAATTTCCCTTGAAATATTAAAAACCACCTCTACATATATATAGCACTGCTATTCGAAAGTGAATTACCATACTATATTTCTATTTTAAATATGCATAAGCCCCATTGTTCGTCTGTATAAAGAATTTATATCAATTGTGGTCGGCGAAATTTAGCCGCTTTCGATTTTAGAGTGGCGATCAAAATTGTTTGAAACGCGACGCGACGGTAAAATTACAGTGTTTTCTCTCGTAATTCGTGCCGATGATGCTAAGGTTAAAGCTACAATGAGATAATATGCCTCGTAAAGCAAATAGACGAAGCCGTCATGTTTTAAATTGCTGTAGAATAGTTTATAAAATAAATATGTTGGGACATTAACACACAACACCATCTAGTTCCATGGTAAGCTACGAGGCTTGTGTTATGGCTACTAGATAGCTGATACACTACATATATAACTTTAAATACATACATATTATAAATATAAACACCCATGACTGGAGTACAAACATACGTGCTCATCACACAAATGAATGTCCCCAGCGGGACTCGAACCGTGACCGCACAGCAAGCAGGGCCTCTACATACTGAGCCAAACATGTCGTCAAAATTTATAGTTGGCTTAAAAGTCTTATTCTACTTAATTTTTATTATATGCGTATAGCACATTGTATAGGTTTGATAATACCTAAGTAATTATATTTATATGGTAAAAAATAACGAACTAACATTTAACATATTGTTACATATTTATTTTTTAAATTGTACTTCTGGTTTATTTTACAATTTCTCTTTCCTGCCAAATTATTTTATAATTTTGTGGGTAGACACCTTCTGTAAAAACTATATCATATGGAACGTACAAACTTTAGAGTAGTCTCAAAAACACTTTCTTTTTTTTTTAAATTTATTAGCTATTGACGAGCTTTAGTATTATCAATAAATAAAATTAAAAAAAAATAGTGTTTTTTTATATCTGTAGATAAGTAATTCTATTCATACAATATTATAATAATATGTTACCCTCAAATTTTTAATAATGATTATGGTGGAATATCGACCGCTGGGCAAACACTAAACACCTCCAGGTAAATCTCTAAAAAATTAATTAAATTTTTAACAAATCTATTGTTAACTGGCACGCCGGCGTGTCCGCGGTCGTGGAGGGATTAATATAAAATAACTAAGTTAAACTATAAGGTCATTTATTTTTTGTTTTTATTTAAAGGTTAATTAAATCTCCTTCATTAATGTAGAGATGGACCTTGAATAATAAATATCTCGACTATTTTTTTGAAGCGAAACAGTAGACGAAACCTATAACAATATTTAGTATGAAACCGACCAAAGGTGTAATACCTTTGGTCGGTTGATTGACAATTAAAAATATATTTCAAGAAAATTATATACGAGTATGAATAATTAACTAATATGATAAAGCCATGACATCATTAAATAATGAAAATTAATTTTAAAATATACTAATGTTGATCATTAAAAGAATAAATACTAAATACTAGACCTAAATGAGTTTTTACTATGCATGCTAATATTATAAATGTTAGTGTTTGTTCGTTTGTTTGTTTGTCCTTCTTTGACCTCAAAACAGAGTGAAGGATTGGCGTGATTTTTTGTGTGGAGATAGTTTGAGGGCTGGAGAGTGACATAGGCTACTTGTTACCGCGGGACATCTTATTTCCATGGGAAAACAAATTATAATACAACCCACAGCAACTCATTATACCTATGTAACATATTATGTAAACGGATATATATATATAGTCTATTTATTGCATACTAACTGTTAAAACGTACCTCATAGTATAATATTTCATAATTTTGTTATGAAACTAGTTCACATGACCAGCACTTACATCTATATCTCACTTAATCATTTCAAATATTATTTAAAAATTATATGTTAAAGGATGTAGGAAGCAGTAGGTATTAGTTAAGACGTAGTAATATGACACTTTCAACGAGCGTGAATAAACTTGTTTGACACACTTAGTTCTGTGTAGTTGTCATTTGAGGTTTATCTAATATGTCTAAGGTCATAAAGCTTAGTTTAGAAAGACAATTGTATGATTTTCATGGCATAAATTTTCAATAATCTATACATATAATAAAATTCTAACTAAGTCGAATCTGTACATTAAATATTTTTTGGAAAATCTTATTGAAATAGACATTATTATCGATACAGAGGCCGAATCTATAGTTTATAGAACTTTTGGGTGTCTGTCTGTCTGTTTGTCTGTCTGTACGCATCACGGAAAAACCACTAAATTGATTTTGATGAAATTTGATATGATGGTAGCTGGTTATCCGGGTCAACATATAGGATACTTTTTATTGCGGGAAAATATCTCATTTCTGAGAAAAATTACAAAAAGTGCAAAGTAAGAGTATACTAATATGTAAAAGAAAAAAAATTGGTTTTCGGTTATTTTAACGCGGGCGGAGCCTCGGGCAATGCTAGTCTACAGAAAGACAAAACAGTTCAGTACCTTTTTGTTAACCGATTTTTTTAAAGAATCTATTGACGAGCTTTAGTGTTAGCAAAAAAAAAAAGATATATATATATATATATATATATATATATATATATATATATATATATATATACATATATATATATATATATATATATACATATATATATATATATATATATATATATATATATATATATATATATATATAGATTTGTTTTCCTCAAATATTCAATAACGAAATATGGTCGAATCGACCACTTTATGAACATTAGTACAAAAAATACATTATAATTTAGATTTTATCCTCTACGACAAATAATACAAAGAAAGTGAATCTAATGTTAGTAATTAATTAAACTTGAAAATTCATAATGCAAAACATTTAAAACAGACTTTGAACGATTGCGCTTGAAGACGAAATTGGTTTCGGCTAGCAATTATTATCGTTGATGTTTTAATTGGCAGCATTCAGAATTGTTTTGATGAAAATGGGATATCTCGATCTGTCAAATTGTGTGCATAATCGATAATTCGTTTAAGAACAACAAATTTCTTTTTAACATTATATATTTCTTAGCACTAGTCTTTATACATAAAACTAAACTGTGGCAACGCTATATGTATGAGAGTAAGTCACTAGTCTACAGATAAATAAAATTGAAGTGTCTGTTTGTAATGTCAAAATAACAGCTTTTTACTAAATGCATATGGATGTATACACGGTACATATACGAAAACAACATTTTTTTACAATTTTTGTCTGTCTGTCTGTTTGTTCCGGATAATCTCTGAAATGGCTGGACCGATTTTGACGGGACTTTCACTGGTAGATAGCTGATGTAATAAGGAGTAACTTAGGCTACTTTTATTTTAGAAAAAAATAGGGTCCCACGATATCCGATTCAAATATCCAGTTGTATACATACCCTAGGGACGAACCCAAGCGAAGCGAGGGTTAGTCGCTAGTATAATATAAAACTAGCACTGCATTCTATTGTGGACGTCACGAGTTCGGGTTCATTGCCGAACAGGGGATCATATAAAAGTTTATTCTAATCTAATATTATACTATAAATATCTCGTGTACGGACGGTGCTTGGGGTCGCACTCCTCCGAAACGGCTCGACCGATTTTAATGATATTTTTGTTGTATATTTAGTTTTTAATCACTCCCATATTAAAAAAAAAACTATTATTACTTATCAAGTAATATTTTAAATAGAAATAAAAATAAAATATATATAGGTATATAAACATTATTTGTATAAAGCAAACGACGATCTTTGCACCTATATGTTAATACGTTTTTCATTATGGGTCATTATATATAATTACCATTATATAAACATCCGTAACAAATATGAGGGAATTCAAACCGACGCGACGCCTAACAATAGTGGCTCGGAACAAAGGTGCGACGTAACGTAACTGTTACGAAATGTAATGAAAAATTTGTGTTTAGGGACAAATAAGAAAGATGGCCAAACGATCAAAATTAAGTAAATAGCTTAGTTTGGTAATATTTAAATATTGTGAAAATATCTCTTCGACCGTAATAGCACGGTAATGCTGTAATATTACCGTGGTAATAGCTTCTGGGTGAAATTAAGTAACTATGGCTTTAAATAAAATCTGCGTTATAATAATTAAAATCTGAGGAAAATCAATCAAAAATCATTGTGTTATTGTATAGAAAAACTGATATTGCTTAGAATTACTTTGTGAAGATGAATAAATATACCCTACTTATAAATATAAGTTACGAACTCGATTTTTGGTTATATCGACAGGTAACTTGAATTACTGTCGCACGAATCTATTGCATTTGTAATGTATTACTCGTAAAAATACACATAACTAACCTAATCTTACGTTATATTTGAATTTTGACTAGAAATTTATATGAATCTATACTAATATTATAAAGAGGTAAAGTTTGAGAATTGTGAGTTTGTAAGTTTGTGACGTTCTAGGGGGTAATCTCTGGATTAACTGAACCGATTTAGATTAAATTTAGTAAGAAGATAGTTTGAGACCCTGGAAAGGACATAGGGTACTTTTTATCCTGGAAATCATCCCTTAAGAGGGTCAAAATGGGGATGCAATTTTTTATGCGGAATAATAATCTATACTGATCGAATTTCATATGGAGAAACAACCTAAGGACGAACCCGAGCGAAGCGAGGGTGAGTCTCTAGTTATATATACTTTAAAGATTCCTATGCGCATGGGCGGCGGCAGAATTATTTCCAGGGAGGTGCACCTGCTTCTTCACATTAAACTACTAACTAATCTTTAAATGATTAACTTTATAAATTTTATTCATAGCTTATTTATCGTCTTTTCTATGAAGATATCTAAATCTAAACAGGTATTTAGTCATATAATTTTAATTCTATAGCTTTTTCTATATATTTTCTCTCCTGGCAGGGAGATGCAAGTGCGCCTTATTGCACCACGCTCCTGGCGCAATGCTTATGCCTGACAATAAATATTTTTAGCATACACAAAAAAAAAACACTTAAGAGAAACTTCCCTTTTTAACCGTTATAAAATGGTGTAGAGCAAAAAAAAACAAAGCTTGCTACAACTATTTATCCTCTCAAAAAAGCTATCATTTGAAAACTATAGTAGTACCTACTCATTGTAGCTACCTACTCTATAACTAAACGTTCTTACAATTAACACGCCATACATAGTTTTTCTTGATGGGAAAATATCATACTCCCATAGTAATGAGTACAATCGAGCAATTAAAGTGAGATGTTTACGTGTTTCATATTATTCATTCTAACAATTTCACTGTTCACTTTCTAACACTCTAGCCGTGACTCGATTATAATTCACTAATGGTACGACCAATAACAAAAAGGAATTAGAGATGACTAGACGAACATTCATGGTAAAATTTTCATTTAAGTAAACCTAAATATTTTTTACTGGAAAGATATATCCATACATATAATAAAATTGTAACTAAGCTGAATCTGTACATTAAATATTTTTTGGAAAATCTTATTGAAATAAATATTATTATCGATACAGATGCCGAATCTATAGTTTTAGAATTTTTGTCTGCCTGTCTGTCTATCTGTTACCGCATCACAGAAAAACCACTGAAGGGATTTTGATGAAATTTTGTATGGTAGTAGCTGATTATCCGGATCAACATATAGGATACTTTTTATGTAAAAATGTGTGAAAATGTTTCATTTCTTAGAAGAAATACAAAAACTGCAATGTAAGAGTAATATGTAATATGTAAAACCTAAGAATTTGGTTTTTGGTCATCTGATCGCGTGCAGAGCCGCAGGCAATGCTAGTATACATATAATTAACTTTAAAATATCATACGGAAGTAATTGTTCTATCCTTAATAAAGAAATTATGATTCGCGTTTAATATGAGCACTCTTGAAATATAACATATTCAATAAAAAAAATCATAAAAATCAATTCTCAATTATTTGCGAAGATATCGTGTAACATACACAAAATAATATATATATATATATATATATATATATATATATATATATATATATATATATATATACTTATAAGTATATGGAAATGTCAATAAAATCTCTTAGATTAAAAATCAGGTATGAATGTTAAATACTATTATAGCTATTTGCATTTGCAAAAACAATACGTTCATATTTACGAATATAAAAACCACCGAATCGTAAACAATATAAAGATATGAGTATATAATACTAGTATATGTACATAATAATAATTTCTTAGTTGTTCCATAATTAACGGAACGCTTTGACACCCTATTACAAAGTCTACGCCGTATGTTTGTCCATCTGTTCTACCTCGAATTGAAAGGGCCGTATCTTCTGAACCGTAAAAGACATCCGGTTTTTATTGTAGAAAATTCGTTATTCGTTAAAAATATCGACCTAATCTACTAAAAAATGTAAAAAGTTTGAGTTAACTTTAAATTAAAGCGATAAAAACAAAAAAAATAAATAAAACTGGACAAGTACGAGTTGAATACGCAATAGCTCTTATTTTATTAGACAATATGGGTCTCAGTATACTGCAAACCGACATTCGCAATGGGTGACATGTTACGGCAAACAGATTGACCATAAATTACACGTCTATCCTCATAACTTTTTTCACTTTCCTTCCCTAAAACACTGAGTAGAGTTCCACAAGGCTTAAAAACAATAACATAGTTTTCATACATTTTTGCACCATGGCTCTTAAATCTCTGTTAAAGATAGGTTATATTAGGAAGGTCCCAAATAAATATCATGACCCAAACTATAATGTATAATTTTAGTTACTAGTAGTTAGTCATTTGTATTTCTTTATAAATTGATATAGTAAAGTACTTATTATGATTTATGATATTATATTATTATTATATTATTATGCTTTAGATACAGCATCAAAAGATGTTATTGATTGCAGTTTGTGTGATTATAATTTTTGTGTCTTAAAAAGCTAGTTGAAGATGATAATATTTATTTTTCATTTTCTACTGTTTTTTTTTCATCATGTTAATCAAACCAGTATAATTTTCTTTTAGCTTAAATTAAAAGATAATGTCTCAAGGACTTCAGGGCTTAAATTCATTAGTCAGGGTTCAATATAAAATAAGCTGAATCTAATGCTATCAACTTACTTGGTATTTAATTAGAAATAATTAACAATGATATCTTAATTATCATGCAGTTTATTTTGAATAATTGCATCATTGTATGTTTATGCAAAACTATTGTGTATCTACATCTCAGCATTAGCTTACTAATAAATAATCAGTCAAACATAAAAACAAAAACAATTTTATGCATGTTTCTGCAGTATGTTAATTATTTAAGAAGCCAAATATGCAAATTCACTTTGTTCCATTTATTATGCTAAAAAATCCTTCAATGTTATTATTTTGGTTAGATAAGTATGTACATCTTACTACTATAATATAAATTCTAAATAAATAATTAATATACTTGATTTGTTAAGTACATCTCGACTTGTTTGGTAGATTTGTTTGTTGGTTTAATTTATTTGTTTTATTTAATTTCTTTAGATCACAGAATTGTTGTTTTTGTATTATAACTATTTCACGCATATTTTAGCATGCTGTAGTCACCTTAAAATATAATGCATTTAGCAATAAGAACTTTGTAACATAGCATAATTTTTTACTGTAATAATGTAATTACCACTGGTGAATCTTAATAAATAAATAAAAAATAAATGCGGACATTTGGATGGATGTTTGTTACTCAATAATGCCAGAACGACTAAACGTATCTGGATTAAATTTGATACGGATGTGTATTGTATTTAATATCGTAAATGATAATTTTAGAGAATTATATTTGTCTACTACTAGTATTTTTATGTATAATTTTAATGATGTGATTGCCTTTTTTTGGCATTTATTTTTATTTTTCTACAGCATTTTGTGATTTTTTTTAAATTTCACATCCAAATGTTTTTTTTAACGAAGAAAAATTAATAAAGAAACATCTCCTCCACAATATTTTTATTTTTTCTCATGTATGAAGCAAACTTTATGACTGTTATCTTCTTAATTGCTACTGAAGTATGTTGTGAGAAGCAAAAATGATGGAGCAATGAAGACATTGTATTTGTTCAAGAAGTTTTTCGAAATAGAACATTTCACAATTACAGACAATATTATAATAAAAATGATTATAATAAAATTAATGAACACATAATAATTGGTATTTCCCTAAATTAATCATATAAATCAAACATTTCCAGACTTTTTTTAATGTTAATGGTTAGTCAAATGTTAGAAAGAATTTAAGAATTTAGGAATATAATTTTAATACTTTATAATTATTATTTAGGCATTTTCATTGTAATGATTATCAGCCGTAAAATGAGGCTATATACTTAAATACCTAAAAGTTTAAGGGAAATCAAAGTTTTTAAGTTTTCAAACTATAATAATATTTGGTAAATACATAGGAATACAGTATAAAATGATAAAAATGTATATAAAATGAAAGTGGATATCCTTTTCGCTTACCTGTTAATTAAGCTCCAATGTTTCACGGCCTTGTTTTCAAACCAGGATATAAGCTTTTAATTTTCAACCACAACACTAACTCACTCGTAACTTAATAGATAAAGGACTAATTTTCCTATAGTAACTACATATAATTTCTTTAAAATACTTTTAACATAGTTTCACAGAAGTATTAAACACCTTACGTTTACATTTAACAATACAAAATATAACTTTCGTGGCGCACGCGATCACAGAATACAAATGACACACAAGTCAACAGCTGCCAACTTGACACTGACAAGTGACAACACCTTTAATGGCATCCCTACTTCAAAATAAAGACAACAGATTAAATTAAATTTACAACATTTAGTAAATCTTTAGGTAAGGTAATTTATGATGTTTTTGTTATTTTTTATGGTTTATCAAAATACCTCACAATGAATTTTTTGTAGTTTAACTATGTTTTTAAAAGTCTTTAACTAGCTGTTATGTACTTCAAAAATTATAGTACTTGCGTTTAAGATTGGCAATTTTTAATTTATTACATAAAATAAGAAGTTTTTACTATTTATATTTTGAACGGTAGATTTGTAAAGGAAACAAAATAATTAAAAAGGAAAATAAAAAAAATACACTTACGCCATTTTTTTAACTTTAACATTATATTTTAATGAGAAATAAAATCAACAAATTATTACAATAAATCAGGGCCGGTTTTCCATAAAATAGCCTTATTGATTTAACACAAAAAAATTTCAGGTTACCTAAATGAGGCTCTGATAATAATAGTCTTATATATTTTTTATTTTTTTTTTAATACATACTTAGGTGCATCACTATATTTGATTTAATATAATAAAAATAATAATCACTAAAATCATGAAAATTTAAAGACATCTTAATATATTATATTGGAAGCCCTATATAAATATCAAATAGTAGGTACCAGAAGTTTATAATAATTACTTATTCTTTGGTGGCCTAGCACCAAATATACTAGAACCAACACGGACAGTTGTAGCTCCTAGTTCAATCTGAAAGAAATTTCGAATTTAATATAATATGTTATTTCTATAATGTAATTTTATATTTAATATAAATTTATAATTTTTTTTTTTTAGTATAAAAATGATTGCAGAATGAATGAATAAAAGAGATGAAAGAAATGAAATAATGAATGATTGGAGAGTTAAGCATACAAAAAAATTCAATACAAAGATGTGATTTTAAAATATTATTAAATTAAATAAAGTAATACATACAGCATGTTCAAAATCTGTTGACATCCCCATAGACAACTCCACTTCATTAATATCCAATTTTAACTTTTCACAGACTTCCTGTCTGCATTTGGCAAGGGTTATAAAATCTGGGTTTGGACCCAAAGATGTATCATAATCATATTGACCAATAGTCATAAGACCTTTGAAATTTAAATTTGAACAATTCTTTATGACATGTTCAACTAGATTTGTTGCATTTTCAGGTTCAATACCATTTTTAGCTGAAAATGTTAATATTTGATAACAACTACTGTGTATAATATTACATAATTTTATTGAACTAGTTCAAAATTTCAATTTTATATAATGTAAAGTGTATATAAAGAAATAGTTTATGTAATGTCTTTGTCAGTTTCATATGAGTGTAAGTTGCATAATAAATAGTATGCAACATTCACAAAGAATTTACTATTAAATATTATACTACCTTCTTCTGCACTAGTGTTAACTTGGACCATAATATTTAATCTTTCTTCTTCTTTCCTGAATTTGAGCCATTGTTTATTCAAATTGTCAGCCAATTTCTGGGAATCAACTGTTTCTACTATATACAAGCCTGGTGATCCCAATAATTTATTTATTTTATTTGTTTGGCAATGGCCTATAAAATGCCACTTTATTTCTTTACATTTTTCTAGAATATTAGGATTACTTGCTTTTTCAGCAAGTTCATTAACATAGTTTTCACCAAAATCTCGCTGTCCTGCTTCATAAGCTTCTATGATAAGAGGAACTGGTTTAATTTTCGACACAGCCACTAATTTTGGAGCAATTTGTGGAAGATCCTGAAAATGAGTTTATTTATGTCTTACACTACACTAATACATGTGAATAGATTTCATTAAACGACAATATTGAAACATATTATCACAATATATAAATTATGATATGAATTTCTCTTTAACTTAAGCAAGATTATAAGTTTTAAAGAAAAAATAAATATTTTAAATGCTATAATTACGAATGACTTTTATTTGCTTTTAATACCTACAAAACATTTGACTTTAAATACTAACTTTGCTTCTTCTAGCCACCGCAGCCTCTATTTTTGACAAAACTGACTTCAGACCATACATTATATCCACTTGGTCGGCTTTTTCATTAGACATTATTTATTATTTAACTTAATAGTGAGTGTGAAATATTGCGATTTGCGAGTGATATCTGACGTTTGTTATCAATCGAATAATCATTGGTCAAATGTCAATTAACAAGTTAATTAAAAGCACAGGTTACATATTTATTTGATAAACCGTGTCATTACTTAAATCATGGAAGACAAATAAAAATTAAAATCTATGATTACGACAATTACGAACGAGACGGCGAGGACGATATTTAGTGCGATTGACTAATAATAATAATTTTTAACATATAAAAACAAGAGCTTAATGCACTACTCACTAGTTCTAGCGCTTAATTATCCTTAATCACGACTCTTTAAATAGTTGTGTTCTATCAAGTAACACTTACTCCATCGTTTTTATTGAATTAACGGATGGACAAAAATATTTTTTGTTTAATATTATAATAGTTATATATTAACTTTTGTTTTTCTTAAACATAGGAGGATGGAAACATTATAAGTATTAATTTTAGAAGCAGGCATCACAGATTGAAACGTCAACAAAAGTGATTGATTTTCCCATTTGTTTTGTTGCGTTTTTCCACTACGGAAATTCTAATTTTCCAACTACGAATATCTCGATTATGTTTAAGTTACTTATTTTATTTTTTGGCTGATAATTAAATAGCCATGAACGTATTAGAGAAGGCGGAGAAGGCATTGGAGTATTTACGAAATAGTGAAGGGATTGCCAAGTAAGTGTTTAGTATGCGGCGTTGTTAATAAATTCAGATCTAAGTATATAAATCGACTTATTTTTTTCTTACCTGTATTTAAATCTCATATTTTCCTTAAATAATAATTATTATATCCATATATATGCAAAGAAAAGTGTTACTGTCCTTAAAGTAACAGACAGTACTTTTACAGTATTTTTGCTGTCAATGTTTACAATTTTTTAAAATTAAACTATGTACTTCAAACTACTTTTCTATTTTAGTATGTAACTTGAAAATATGTATGTATGGTGTATGATATAATTAAATGTTATTACAATTTTTAGAGGCCATGAGTTACAAGCAGCT
The DNA here is from genome assembly GCA_951806755.1 of Brenthis hecate. Lineage (NCBI taxonomy): Eukaryota > Metazoa > Arthropoda > Insecta > Lepidoptera > Nymphalidae > Brenthis > Brenthis hecate. Next base: position 1,864,737 of record OX638260.1, on the reverse strand, counting down.
GCAGGTACATTAGGAAGATGCCTTGGAGCATTAGGCAGTCGGCAAAACTGCGCCCGTCATTATGCTAATTTATTAAATTCAGCTATACCTACTTTGTTAACTTTGGCTAGTAATGAGAGTGTAAGTTTCTTTGTATGATAAATAACAATTTAAAAATCTTACTACTTGTTAGATTTTAATAATTAGTATTTCTTAGAATGTGTTTAATAAGAAGTGATAATGGTACATATTTATAAATAGTTTTAACTTATGAAAAATTTGTTGTTGTTTATCTAATATTAATTGTCTCAGTAATTAACAGAAGTTTCCTTTTTTATATTTATATGAACTTAAAACATTATTGCTAAAAGAACATGTTTTTTAAATTAAAAATGTATGTATGTAGCTCAGTACATTTAGATTTTATTTTACAGGCAGAAGTGCGTTTACTAGGTGATGAGGCATTAAATAGAGCTGTAGCTGGTGGGTTTGCCTTTCATTCATATAAAACTAATATTGTATTGCAAAATCAAATAGACCCTAGCAAAAATGCAAGGTAAGTTGTTTATTTTTTCTTAAATATTGTTCTTAATTGTTGTAATCTTTTGTTATATGTTTATCTGGATGGCTTTGCTTATTTAGTCTAGGACTCTAGTGGTCCCAGGTTAAAATACTGGCCATGCCATTATTGAATTACCTAAATTAACACATGTTGTCTTAGTGACAAAGCTATTCAATATTTGGATAACGTTTTTATATTACCTTTTATATTAGAATTCATATTTGAAATTGTGTTTAGGTGGATCAGAGCAGCTCTCTCCCGTATATGTCTTGGTGATTGCTGGCTTCGCCCAGGCGTGGGTAAAATTCGATCCCAAGCTCAAACATTATTTCCAAAATTAAGTCAAATAGTGCGTCAGACAAATGAAATACAGTTAATAGTTGAGGCGTTAGAGAATAACCTGCCCAGGATATTGACCGCACTAGCTGAATATACTACGGATGAAGAAATTTCTGGTAAATATTGAGAATATTTCATCTTTGTTTGCTTAATTTGCGTAAATTTTATTGAATTTAGTTTAATTAAGTGATTTGGAACAAACCGTTTTATAAAAGAAATAAGTTATTAGGTTAAATTAATTTATCGCACTGACACAATAACATATATCTATACATAGTATAAAACAAAGTTGTGGTCTCTGTCTGTTTCTCCGTGCTTACTTCTTTTGAATGTAATGGATTCTGATACCGTTTTCACTATTTATGTGGAAGTTGTATGTATATAATTTGTAACTTTCTTATACAAAACGACTTAAGATAGAGAGACAACAAAATAATGAAAATTGCAAGTCTTAAAAAGCCTACAGATAACGATAGCATTTGTCTATTGGTACATTCAAAATAACTATTTTCTATACATATAATATCATTTTTTGGAAAATCTTATTGAAATAAACATTATTATTGATACAGTGGCCGAACCTATCGTTTTTAGAATTTTTGTCTATCTGTCTGTTACCGCATCACAGAAAAACCACTGGAGGGATTTTCATGAAATTTGGTATGGTGATAGCTGGTTATTCGGGTGAACATATAGAGTACTTTTTACCGCGGGAAATTATCTCATTTTTGAGAAAAAATACAAAAACTGCTATGTAAGAGTACACTAATCTGTAAAATCTAAGAATTTGGTTTTTGGTCATCTGAACGCGGGAGGAGCTGCGGCCAATGCTTGCTATCTATATATAAGACTTACCTAAGGGATGCAAACCAGCGAAGCTAGGATATGTCACTAGTGTTAAATATATTTTGCATTAATTTTCATTTCAGATCTATCTAAGGCACTGCTATTGCATGTGGAAAGTATCAAGCCAGCGGTTCGTCGTGGAATATCTAATTGTGTTGCACATTTATGTTCCCACCGGGAACCTTTGCTGACTAACATATTGGGTAAAGTGTATGGTGAGTTTCTTACCTTGAACTTAAATGAAAAATAATTCGATCTCTAGTATGTTATATTATTGCAATTTTAATATATTATTCTTATTTAATATTGCGCATTAAGTTGCTACAACTATTTTATAAATACTGTGATTAGGTCTCACTTGTGGTCACCTAGGTCATATGGATTCTAGATCAAATTTATTTTCAAATTCATTTTAATTAAGTGATATGTAAATAAATAGACTTAGAAAATAATAATAATAAAAACCCAATATTTTTATTTTGCAGAAAAGTTATGGCCGTTGACAGCTGATGATACAGTGGTGATAGGATGGTTTTGTGTCATCAAAGCCATATTCCAGATAAACGATATTACGAAGTTTAAAGAGAATGATGTTTTTGGTATACAGGATTATTTGGAGGTGAGCTCTACAAAAAAACATATAATAATGTGGTAACATATAATAAATTTTGTATTACTTACAAAAGGAACTTTAACATGGCTTGTGTAAAAATACCTTTGTAGATATACATGAATATTTCATATTTTAAATATTAATTTAACCGGAGTTTTTGATCATATTTACAAAACCACGACAAAACCCTAAAAGATAGTTCCATTTAAAATCATGAAAGGTATATATACCATAACACTTTCTTAGATTTACGCGAGTATTTGACATTTTAAATGAAACTTATCTTTACGGATTTAATCGTGGATTCATTTTGAATTTTGGTACGCGAAGATTTGTATGCTTTACAGCAATCACGTTCACGGGGGACAAATAATTGGTTAAATTCCGCGTTGGAAAGCTCACAAACAGTAAACATTTAGTGTCATTTGACATTTCTAGAGACCTCATTAGTAACGCCACTAGCGGCCTAGTTCAAGCGCGGTAGCTCTCATTGACTAGTATTAAGAAAACAATGAACAGTACATCAATTAACAAGTGTCAACCCAATTCCAGCTATACCAATTGTGCATCCACTACACCGAGCACAGCACAGAGCATAACGCACAGAACGCCGTGCTCGAGTGCTTGTGCGTGGTGCTGGGCGGCGCGCGCGGTGCGTGGCGCGCGGCGCTGCTGGCGCGCCGCCCTGCGCGCCTGGTGCTCGAGAGACGCGCGCACAGGCGGAATATGAGTGAGCTTGTTTGTTTGTTCATTCGTTCCTTCATTCGTTCATTAGTTTTTTCATTCATTTATATGTTCATTCATCCATTCATTTATTTAGTTATGTACAGATAAGTTTTTTTTGGGACATTAACACACAGCGCCATCTATTTCCATGCTAAGCTATGAGGGTTGTGTTATGGATACCAGATAGTTGATACTCTTCACATAATATATAACTTTTAAGTACATACATATTATAAATATAAATACCCGTGATTGGAGTACAAACATTTGGGCCCATCACACAAATGAATGCTCCCATCGGGACTCGAACGTGCGACCACTGGCAGAGCAAGTAGGACCACTACAAACTGAGCCAAACATGTCGTTAAACATTACAGGTACAGATAATTCTACATGGTCTACATGTTCATTATAAATTATTTTTAATAAATTTTAAAATTTTATGACAATTCGTTTTATATGCCTGTTACCAATATCTAACGTGTTTTCTACTGGAATAAAATCGACCAGAATTCAACATTTACACAAGATATATTGTAGTGCAGTGTTCATTGTGAAATTTCTAGTTCTATTTCTTACTATGTGTACTTTGTGTATGCCATGTTGTTGGCACGGAGAACCTTGTGTTAAAAAGGCTAACTACTTAATGCATAATTATTCCACACTGTTTCTTTTTTCATTCTCCAAGTCTCTATGTGTGAATACTCCATATGGAGTAGACCACAGCACAAAAACCTAGTAATAAAAAGTCTTGAAAAAATCGGTCAAGTGCGAGTCGCACTCGCACAACAAGGTTTCCGTACCATCGAACAAGATATTACACTTTGTACTATCGATTATTTTTTAATTTGCATAGGGGTCATTTTGAAATTAGCCATTTTAGTTTTTTATTATTTTTTCTTATAGCGGCAGTAGAAATATACACTATGAAAATTTCAATTCTACCTATTACTGTTCACAATCACAAGATATAGCCCATTGACAGTGGAGGCTTAGTAATTGGGTTCCTTTGGAACCCTTCGGATACAGAACCCTAAAAAGAGACATTAATTACAGGTTACTCCAGTGCAATATCAGCTCGTACAATAGCGAGTGTGCAGTTGGACTCAAAGGATACGGAGATATGCTTCACTGGTGCCTTACAGTTGGGCAGCTTGTTGCAGCTAAACTCGCTTAGTGGCAGCACTGACGAGCTGGCTATACAGGTATGGGTTTTATTAGTCTATATCTGTTTACTGGTTGTTATGAGGAAGTGCGAGTATGGGCGTGAGTGTGTATGTGTAAGTGTGAGTGCGTGCGAGTCTGATTGAGCGAGTATGCGAATGAGTGTGGGTGTGTGTATATTTGTGTGCGCCCGTGCGAATGTATATAAGATTTAAATTTTAGCGTAAAATGGAGCGTGTAGCAAAAAAGATTGCGATTGGTTGTTTTTTGGGTGCGGATGGCGTCTACAGAATATGGCGGATATGTTCGAAATGTGTAATCGGTTCAGCGTAAAAAAATAAATTTCTTATTAGTGAATCTAGCCTATTATTTCTATCCCACATGTAGGCGTGCGTGCTCGCTGCTTGTGTGGGCGTGTGCGTATACGTGTGTGTGTGAGGGTGTGCGTGCGCGTGCGTGTTTGTGCGCTGCGTGCATGTGCTATACATTGTGTGTAAATCCTTTATTCTCCTCAAACAGACCCCAGACTCGCCACAAAGCGAGCCGGACATACAGCTGACGGATACGGAGCAGTTGTCCAGGGAGCTGACGGAGAAGCTGCAGGACTATGAGGATGATGGCGATGATGATGTGGTGGTCAGTCGTGATGGAGGGTTGAAGGTGTGCTTTATGTATACATATCGTAGCAAAATATAACCTTAGCTTTTGCCCGTGGTTTCGCTCGTGTTGCTTATATATACTTTGTTTATTATTTTATGATTCGGACTTTTAGTTACAGACTATATATAAAATAAATACTGCTTTATATAATAATCTCAAACTAAGGAATTACATGTAGGCAGAGCATTATAGAAATATACATGAAGCCAAATAACAATGTTTCTTTCAAGCGGAAGAGAAGTAATGCTTAAAAACAAACAAACACACAAAACAGTATAATAATTATCATATATATAAAATTTATTCTTTAAAGAAAATCAGCGTTCTGTATGGCATAATCAAGAATAGTAACGTAAACAGCAAATCATGGTACTATTTTTGATTTTGACATTTATCTTGGCGTTTAGGCGGACTCCATCTATATAATTCTTTAGGCTAATATAGTAGTATAATAAAGACATGAACGAATAAACCACTGGACGAGACATAAAATACAAATGTATGAAAACTCGTTCAACCAAAAGACGCATAACGCACACAAAGATTTTATTACATTATTATACACACAGGTACACAATACAATATTTCTAGTGCTTGAACGTAATCGATAAAATACATATATCGATGAACCAATTAATGACATTTAAGACATTGGTTAGCATAGTCATCATATTTTACATCTTTTAATTTAAAATATCTGTATTTATTATAATAAATTAAAATAAATGAATTAAAGAGGCAATAATAATGTGTCAAATAATAATTATTTTTTAATTTGATTTATATAAATACGATGGCATTGATGGCAGCATTCTGTTGGTCTATAATAATGTTAATGAACAAATGAATATCGGGTGTATATTCCATTAATATATAATAAAAATTATTTTTTAAAGATTAAAAAAATATTAAGCTAATTTAATTAAATAAAGTGATTTTGTTGATTCTGTTATTGAATTATTTTAATTGACAATTGATTGTCTCGGGTAGCTTATAAAAATGTGACACTGTCCTAATATTGCTCAGTTCTTAATAAACATTTGTGAAATTAGGAAAAAGAAAAAGTGATTGCAAATTAAAGTGAGTGTTGGATCGTGAAATTAAAATAGATCGTGAAAGTAAAGTGTTTTATTACAAATCGCCAACCCAGAAGTTTAGTGCTAAAACATTATTGTTTGATTTTGTGTAATTTATGTGTTGAAATAAAATGATCTTTATTATTATTACAATGGTATAATATTCCAATGTATATAAATGTGGTATAAAATAAAATAAAAAATTAAGTACACATACTAATTATAATTTTTGCATTTATATTTTTATGTGACTTAGAAAATATTTTTATAAATTTATTGTCATCAGATTGTAGGATACTGTGATAAAAGTTTTTTATGTTATTGTACTGTACAAATAACACAATTCGTTCAGTTATTTCGTCAAATATCGATATATTTTTCGACATTGTCAAGCACTAGTCGATGTCAAATGGACTCACTCGACAGTTTAGTCATTTGTTTTGAATGGTATAATCCAGGGATTTTATGATGGTTGTCAGATGTCAACAATACATAGAAATATCGACTATATTTAACATAGTTGGATAATATGACATTTTATTTTACAATTTTATTAAATTGTGTGATAAATAACAATAAATGTAATAAAATAATGTATTTACAAGTGAAAAGAAACAGTGCTGCTTCCGCCGCTATAGTTTTTACACCATTTAACAGAACATTTAGTCATTTTTGGCAGATTGTTTGTTGACAAGTAAATGCTTGAGACTGACGCAAAAAACAAACGACAAAGGCTGAAATTTCCTGGCTACTAATAAGACAGATAAAGGTACGTCCGCTTATATGTCTGGTCCAGTGACTTATTCGTTCATGAATAAAGATTATTAAGTTGATAAGTCGTTTAAAAATATTTTTAATAATTTTTTTAGTTTATTATAATAATACCTTTTTTGTTGCCAATGAAAGTGAAAGATTAAAGTTTGTGTTATACACTTTTTTATAGGTCAATATCGGATCTTCGACAGACGAGGATGTGAGGTTGAAATACTGCGGTCGATTGCTGATATCTAAGTTTCTTCTTACGGGCAATAAAGGAGGAGTTATATCTGATAGGTAATGATTTTTATATAAAAAATTGAGCCCTTTTAACGTCCCACTGCTGGGTGTGGGCTAACTTCAATGCAAGGGCCATAGTCCACTACGCTGGTCAAGTGCGTGGCGTACCTACTGCTTAGGTCTCGAAAACTTGCTAGGTTATCTCAAACATGCAGGTATCCTCACGATGTTTTCCTTCACCGTAAGACAAGTGGTAATCATGTTGAAAATGATTCACACAATTAAATATCAGATGTGCGAGACCCTCGAATCGAATCTGCTTCACTCGGTTCCCCAAGCGAGCTAATTACCACTGGGCTACCGGTAACCCTTTTTAAGTTGCAATTTTCTATTATTATTCCTGACAGTTATTAATGAGGGCTGTATTTCAATGAATTTTAAGTTTTTTATTTTATTTTTTTTATTTTCTATTCTATTAATAATTCATTGTTATTTTTTCTCCATTCTACGTGACATTGGCGAAGTAATCAGTGCTCAACTGGCACGCTTTGAAGCCATTAATTAGAAAATTGAATTGAATTATTCTTTTTTAGGTCAGTTCGAGTGTCAGTAAAATCGTCGGCACTATCATGTCTGTCAGTTATTCTGCAGATATATCCCCAACTTATTACATTTTACTTAGATAAAGATGCTGATTTGAAATTTATAAACTGTTCAGGTAAGTGACTTGCGGTATAAATTATTTATTAACTGATCAGGTATATATCATTTTGACGTATTTTTTGTTTGGATTTTGGTTTAAAATGCAAAAGTTAGGATTCAAGGTTATGTGGATTTTCTGAATAGTAAGTATGATTGTATACACAAATATAGTCATTTAAGAATATTTAATATTTTTATTTTAAATTAACACTTCCAGGTAAATTTCTAACAAATTAATTAAAATTCTAAGAAATCTATTGTTAACTGACACGCCGGCGTGTCCGCGGTCGTGGTGGGATTAACAATGCATTGTAGCGACTTGCATTAACTAGTTTAATAGTTAGTTGAAAATTAAAATAATAGACACTGTAATTGGCCTGAAATCCGTAAAACTATAATTGTATTGAATAAAAAAAAATAGCTAATCAGATAGTTCTATACACAATTTTAAATTTTAAAGTTAAGAGATGGTACTTCCAATATATTATGGTAAATATTACTTTCTTTTGTTGCTGTAGGATTAAGATGTATTTTTTTTTACAAATTGATGTACTTTTAATATACTTTGCTTTTGACTTTTGCTTATATTTAAAATTTAACATTAACGCGAACTAGTATGTGATTGTATTCAAGTCAAACCTCAGTGGTTTTTGTAATGCTACATTATGTTAAATGTTTATAGTTTAGGCTGTAAATCTATACTAATATTATAAAGAGGCAGAGTTTGTTTGAACGCGCTAATCTTAGGAACTACTAATCCGATTTGAAAAATCTTTTTGCATTAGATAGCCCGTTTATTGAGCAAGGTTGTATATTATCCCGGAAAAATGTACGTTTCCCGTGGGATAGATTTGCTTTTGTCTAAGTACGAACCCGAAGCGAAGCCAAAGTGAGTTGTGTTAAATAAAAAAAAAACATATCATATTTAACATAAATAGTAAATACATATATCTCATAAGACAATGAAATATGTTTTATATAATATTTATTTTCATTACTAGGTACATCAGAAGGTACAGACTCTAACCCAGAACACGTCAACGAATTCATATTAGAGCGCAACGTTTGTTACCAAGACTCCATAACAGAATCCCTAAGTCAAGAACTTCTAAACCGTAGTACGGACAGCCAATCCCAACAATACAAAAAAGATAGTAAATCACTAGAAAAATCCATGGAAAGTGAACTAAAAAGCTCTAAAGACGTCCAAAGCGCTATATTGGACAGTAAAATCGGCAAAGATTTAGTTGGAAGCGGTTTTAGTGCGGATAGCACTAACCCCAATATGACAAATAGCAATTTTACATCTAACTCGAATATGACAGGCAGTATCGATCACATATCGACTGGTTATCCGATGTCGAGTAGCGGCGATATATTATCGTCTAGTATCGATTTAGACATGAAGTTCGATCATTTTGGCGAATCGACAAACATGGAAATCGATGTCGAGAAGAAGCGCGAATTGAAACGTATGGAGGAAGTCGATAATGATGTAGTTATCGATAATAATGTTGATAGTAATGTCGATTCCGAATTCGAGTTTCAGCATATGTCCGAAGTATTTTTGTTGTTCGAATGCCACAATGATCCGCAAATACGTGGTTTGGTTAGAGTTTGTGTGGGGAATTACTTAGTGGCTGCTCTGGATATGGCTCATGGCGATTATAATAGATGGAGGAACTATAGCTTGTTACCGAAGGAAGTCAGCGATTGTATCACTGTTGAAAAGTTGATGGATATTATATTGAAAGTGAGTTTTTTGTCATATTTTTTTTTTGGAGCCCTCTTAATGTTTATTGGAATTAATATTCAAAAAATAAGTTAATTGATATTTTGAGAGAGATGTAGTACAGGATTTCTTGATTTGTATCGTGTAGAATTGATTTATATTAAATATTATTTGTCTAGGGACTATCAGACCACATCCATTCAACAGTGAATCACACACTATCCTCATTAAGTGGGATAGCAAGATCTCTCTGCGCTAGCCTCCACTGGACCATCATCAGCGAAGTTCTCAATTCTCTCATCAGTGTGCAATATAACACTTACTGGTTGTGTAGAGTCAATCTAGCTAAGTTATACGAAGCTATGCCTTATCAGAGGTGAGTGTTGGGTGGGAATGTGGGAGAGAAGATACTCCTAAACATTTTACGTAAAAAGTAATGAACCGATTTAAACTACAATTTGTTTTTCCACGGGAAACACAATAACTCGTTCTGTCGAGGCGTCCTTAGAAATTTATATGTGTAACGCTAGCTATACCTCTTAATAGATATATCAAACAATGTACGTAAAAATTATAGGTGTTAAAAAGGCCTACAGGTACACTTGCAATAACTATTTTTTTTTTCTATTTAAAACGTACCTATGGATCATACCCGAGTGAAGCAAAATGGCTATTTATATGTATATAAATAGTTAATTCTTAGTATCGGTGTATCTGTAATTATGCAATACTAGCGAGTAGCGACTCATCCTTCGTTCGCTCGGATTCCCTAGGTACGTTGTAACGGTTGGTGTGGAATAGATAGTCTATATATTATATACATACATAAGTACGATGATTTGTTATGGGTTGTATTATAACGTGTTTTCCCGTGGGAATGAGGTAATCTCCCGCGGTAAAACCAGCTTATGTCACTTTCCTGTCCTACAAATATCTCCGTACAAAATATCACGCCAATTCGTCACTTTCTTTCGACGTATAAGAAGGAAAGAAAACAAAAACACACATTTATACATACCTACCTATAATAAAATTGTAACTTATTTGAATCTGTACATGAAGTATTTTTTTAAAAAATCTTATTGAAATAGTAATTATTATCGATATAGAGGACGAATATAATAGTTTTGTCTATCTGTCTGTCTGTCTGTCTGTGATGCGATATCACGGAAAACCCCCTGAAGGGGTTTTGATGATTTTTGGTATGATGATAGCTGATTATCCGGGTCAACATATAGGATACTTTTTACCGCGGGAAAATATCTCATCTCTCAGAAATCAATGCGAAATGTTAAGTTTATAATACTAATAGTATAGATACAAAGATTAAATAAAATGTATATTTTCAGACTGTTCACTCTACATCCTGAATATTATTCTAGAGCTAAACTTATAATGGATGCTTTATTCCATTTACTATCTGACCAGGATCAGAAAGTACGGTCAGCAGCCGCGCACGCCATTGCAAGGTAAGTGCTTAAGATATTTACCCGACTGCCGTGAAGCCCTAAGCAGGGTTATGTGTTTGACTTGTTTGTATGTTTGTCCTATCTTATGTTCCTTCGTAATCTCTAACTTTCTTAACCGATTTTTAAGATTCATACGTCGTTAGATTCGTCTTGATAACGCCAGTGTCATAAGCTATAATACTTTTTTTTAAATGTTTAGAATTAAATCAACAAATATTGTAAGGTACTTTGGGGCCGTTTTTGAATTTTTGAAATCATTTTTGTAAAATTGTGGATAGGCACTCTCTGTAACAAGTATATAATGCCTTTGACAGATCTTCAACCTTAGTCTCTCTCCCGTGACCGTGATTGCTATAAAGCATTTGAAACGTCGGGAACCGAAAATCAAAATAATTCGAAAAGATAGTTTTATTTTAAAATCCCCCCATAAATTTTGTCGTTTTTACGTCATTTCTATAATACTTATGTTTTAACTCAGCCGACTTTAACTATTTATAGAATTCAAAGCAACTAAAAAAACTAATTTTAAAGTTAATTAACAATTAATATGTCAATTATAATCATCATCTCAAATTATTGGTTAATGGTGTCAACTGCCACACAATTTATAATATGTTACATATATTTTTTAATAAATTTGTATAGTTATTGTCTTCGTTTGACAGTTCCAACTTTATCATCTTTCACATATCTTATTATTACTAGGAGTTAGGTAAATAAAAATAAAACATTCGTGAGGACTGCTGACAGAAGTGAAAACTTAAAACTATGAACAAACAGTTGTTATATTTGGATATTCAAATTAATTGTTTGATCTTAAATTAAAATTTGTAAATTTCAACTCTTTACATTTATCTGGTTTTGACAACTATCGGCACTCTGAGTGTTAGCGTTAACACGTCACGTGACCATGTCGATGACGACTTACATTAATTTACTCCCCATCCAAACCTGCCTATAGAAGTTTTCACTTCAAAAATATTTATTTCAGGATTGTACCAAAAATCTATCCACCTCGCAAATGCACACCAATAACTATGATGGCTCAAATATCTAAAGAACATAGTAAAATATTTAGTTTTGACACACAAACCTTGTCTTTGGAGTTAGTAAGAGATATATACTTCTACAGCGATATACCTGTGCAGTTGAAATGTGGTGAAATGATGGAAAACAGTGATAGCCTCATGGCTATTGTTGGTGATGTTGTTGGACGGTTAATGGCGTCTAATTGTAAAAGCTATTCGGTAAGTATGTATGTGTTTTTTTTTATGCAGGGTAGTTAGTGATCAATAAGGTTTTTTTTTAATTTAGTTTTGGAATCTGAACTTATAAATATTTTATTGAAACATATAGTTGTTTCTAATTTTGTTTTTTTAAATATTTTTACTTCAATATAGTTCAATTGAATATTAGGTTTGCTGTTAGGATTTGCATTTTAAGCTTTAAAGTCTATGTTCGTAATCTACAAATGCCCTTGTACACATTATAATTAATCAGTTAAAACTTAATAATATAATACTTTGTTAGATTTACGAGAATATTTGACATTTTAAATAAAACTATCTTTTCGGATTTTTTGGGGATTTAATTAATTAAAAAGCGTCGGGAACCAAAAATCTAAATAAATTCGCGAAAAAATCCGCAAAACCGTTTTACTTAATAATATAATAGAAAAAAAAAGAAGTTTAACCCCAAAAAAACCATCATTAATATTCTTCCAGCAAGGCCTCATAGAAACTCTGCAACAAATATGCCTTTTATGGTCGCCATGGAAACACACAGAGGCGTATACAGAGCAGGGTATTCTTGGTTATTGTTTGGATACATTGGATTATTGCAATGAAAACGTACCAGTTAGGAGCATGTTGCTTGATATATGCCGTTTGGTTTATCCAGGTATTGGAAATAATGATTTTTACTATGTTACTATATAGAATTCTTATTCTTAGTTATTTTTTGATACTATTTATCTATTTATTCAATGATATAACTATTTAAAATAATAAAAAATCGTCCAAGTGCGAGTCGGACTCGTGCACGAAGGGTTCCGTACCATTATCTATAAAAACGGCAAAAAATCATGTCTGTTGCATGGGAGCCTCCTTAAATGTTTATTTTATTCTGTTTTTTTTAGTATTTATATTGTATAGCGGCAGCAGAAATACATCATCTGTAAAAATTTCTAATGTCTAACTATCACGGTTCATGAGATACAGCCTTGTGACAGACGGACAGACAGACAGACCGACGGACGGACAGCGGAGTCTTAGTAATAAGGTCCTGTTTTACCCTTTGAGTACAGAACCCTCAAAATGTTTAAAATTAACAAATATTGTAAGCTACATGTTACTATGGTGCTATTTTTGTATTTTTGAAATCATTTTTTACATTTGTGGGTAGGTACTCTCTGTAGCAAGTATATGACCTGATGACTTCTTAAACCTTAGTCAAGCAAAGCATTTGAAACGTCGCGTCGGTATCAAAAATTAGGTCTTTAATTCATTAAGGTTTTGTTTAAATTGGCTGAAATATTTGATGATTGTTGAAGATGTCGGAAAAAATCACGCCGAATGGTAGGTCTATTGGCATGAACCAATAAAGTTATATGAAAACAATGTATTACGAAATTATTCCTATTAAACAGATCTACTAAACTGTAGCAACGCTATATGTTCGTACCCAGCGACGAACCCAAACGAATCTAGGGTAAGTCACTAGTTTAAGTATGTATTATAACTTATGTTGTATATATATACTAGCGACTCACCCTCGCTTTGCTCGGGTTCGTCTCTAGGTTTTAAATTAAAATGGATATAGTATGTTATCCTTAAGAGATAGACATAATTCGTTGGCTTACTATCACAAGGTTCTATGTTAATTTTAATGAAGTTTAGTAATTTTTACATAGAACTTCGTCATTTTGTTATCGTAAAAAAACAACATAGAACTATGTAAAATTTAAAATTTTGTAGTTAAAGTGCCGCTATCTAGTGGTTTGTTTTTGCAAAACTGTAGCCAATGACAATGAATAAAACCTTGTAACATTAGTAACTAAATAAGTACTAAAATTGTAACATAGAACCTTGTAATAGTGAGCCAACGATTATGGCATCGCGGGCTTTTCTATAGACCTATATAAGATTCACAATTCTACCATACATTATTTTGTTTTATCTCAAAGTGCAGCCTTTTCGTTGAAAGCTCCCAGACGACTTATTTTATTACGACACCTCCAACAAATATGGTTATAATTTAGCCAATGTATACAAAAACTTAACAAATTATATACTAAAACTTTCCTCCAGAACTACTTTATCCATTGGTGAAAACAGCATGAAAATCGATGCAGTAGTTTTTGAGTTTATCGCGAATAGACAGAGAGACAGACGCGGCGGAGGATTTTGTTTTATAATATGTAGTGATGTTGTATTTTAGTTGAAATCCACAACATAATGCGTCATAAAACATCAAATAGAGATATATTCGAACGAGACACACAAGACATAAAAGAGAAATGGCAACACTTAGAGAACGAGAAAGTTGCCAATTTGGCTGAGAAATTCTTACAAGTGACTCTGAAGATGCTCAATGTATTAGTACATTTGATAGAGGAAGTTAATCCTAATGTGCATTTGAATAAGAGTGGTATCGCTTTGCCGGGTAGTCCTGTACGAAGGAAGACCCAGGGTGAGTTTATTTATTCCATTTATATATTAAGAAAACAGTTATGAATCGCTGTATGTACATATGTTATTTTATGTATGTTAAAAAAATAATAGGTTAAATTTGTATGTTTGTAAGATTAAATGTAGGGGGATAATCTCTGAAACTACTGATCCGATTTTTTTGTTACTAATAGGAAGCTATATTATCGCTAAGTGCTAAAGACTAGTTTTTAAATAGGTTAAAGTGTTTAGTATTAGAAATCATTATAGCTTTAATTGATCTTGAAAGGTAACTGGATGTAAATCGCTAATCCATATCCATAATAATAATATAAATGTGAAAGATTGTTTATTTGTTTGTCCTTCTTTCACGTCGAAACACAGTGACGAATTTGCGTGATTTTTTGTGTGTAGATAATTGGAGGGCTGGAGATTGAAATACGCTTTTGACGTGTGAGGTTATCTAATTCCCACGGAAAACACGTTATATTACAGCCTGCAACAATTCATCCAATGTATACGCTTCGCTCGGGTTCGCTTCTAGAGAAACAAAAACAAATCTATCCCTCGGGAACCGTACATTTTATACCGAACCGGGATAAAGGTACCCTATGTGTTATTCCAGACTATAATCTATCTCTGTGCCAAATTTCATCCAGATTCGTTTAGCCGTTCTGGTGTGAAAGAGTAACAAACTTCCATACATACTCACAAACTTTCACTGTAGTATAGTATGGAAATAACATATAATCTATCTATTCAGAACGTAAAACTTATCTAGGGACGAATTTGAGCGAAGCGAGGGTGAGCCGCTTGTGTTATATAATTGTGACCTCTTAACTGTGAATGTAAAGTAAATGTTATGTTATTTAGAATCAATCCCGCGTAAGAACAGCATCCCAACGGAATCAGAAGATAAAACTTTAAGAAAACGACCCCCCGTACCGGCAACTAGTTTGAAGGCCAATTTTGCGGGACACTTTTTCAATGAACCGTTCTACATGAAATTGTATGAAAATTTACGAGCCACATACTCTAATCATAAGGTAAGATTTTTTGCAAATTGTATTGACCTTAGTTTGTTCTTACCAGCCTTTATTTTTACGCAACCATCCGTCGAGAAAAAAGAAAAATTTGTTCAAATAAATTACAATAGATTATATATTAACTTATGTATTAGTTATACATACATACATATGTGAAAAATTACGTCGAAACTGTGTGCCAAAAAAAAAAACCAAAAGCATACAGTTTAAAACGTATAATATGGTGCTATTTATAAAAGAAATGATTTTTTTGTTGTTGTAAGTTTTTTTTTATTTCAGGTAAACCTAGACCCAAAAACAAGTATTTTCCACGAATACCTACAAACAACTTTAAATTGTCTTGCGATACAATTAGAATTGTCCACTGAAAGGGAATTTGGTGCTGTCACAGAAGAAATACTATTCTATCTAAAAGTCATTATGCCTCTATGTCCAGACTTAACAGTCTATAACATAACACAATTACTGAAATGTCTTTTCGGCACAAACATGATAAACCAGTACGCGGACTTTTTAAGTATCGCAGATAAAAAAATTATATACGAAAAACCCAATTTCTTCCAAGACATTATGATGGTGAATATGGGAAAAGTGACAGATGATGATAAAAGCAGTATAAGTTCGACGTCCAGTCAGAAATTGTCGTTGGACACCAAAAATCCCAGGATGATGGATGAGAGGCATCTGCTGATCATGATGGAGAACTTCTCCAAGAATCGTACAGATAGGAAATGGAGTACGAATAAAAAGGAGTTAGAGAGGTATATAAGGCTGTTTGAGCCCGTCGTTATTCAGTCTTTGAAGGTGAGTTTGTTTTTGGATACTTTTGATTGCTTTGAATAAAGACTCCCCCATAATAGTTTTCCTCAAATGTCTTCCATGTGCAGACAGCGATCAGTTACACTTACACATATATATATATATATATATATATATATATATATATATATATATATATATATATATATATATATATATATAAATTGAAGAACAAGCAAACAGAAACAAGATTGCTTATTTAATATTATAAAACATATTTGAGAATAAAAAACCTGTACTCAATAAGTCCACCTGTTCCAGAGCTACACGATGCAGAACGACATCCCGCTGCAGTGCACGGTGCTGCGGCTGCTGTGCCAGCTGCTGGCGCTGCGCGTCAACTACTGCATGCTGGACAGCGACCAGGTCTTCATCGGCTTCCTCATGCGCCAGCTCGAGCTGGTCGAGCAGCATGAGATACCGTGAGTGGATATGGCTCTTGGATCATTGGTGTTTTAAATAAAATATTCGTGGGTAGGCATTGTTTATAACAACCATATAATTACCTTTGAGACGTTTAAAACCTTAGTCTCTCCCGTGACCATGATTGCCGTAAATCATTCGAAACGTCGGGAACCAAAAATCAATATAGCCTATATGTTATTCTTATGTATAAATTATATAACTATAGTTTCATCAAAATCTGTTTCGTAGTTTTTGCGTGATACAGTAACAAACAGACATCCATACGTCCTCACAAACTTTCGCGCTTATAATATTAATCCCTCCACGACCGCGGACACGCCGATTTTACAGTTAACAATAGATTTCTTAGAAATTTAATTAATTTCTTAGAAATGTACTTGGAGGTGTTAATAGAGATAATAATGTACTCCAGACCTGTTTTGTTACAGTTTAACACTTAAATTGTATTATTTGCATGACGGTATTTACCCGACTATGACAAAGCTAAAAGGGCATCGATCAAAAAAGTACTAGATACACAAGCCCATGCAAAACTTCTCTTAAAACTGTCACCAATTGTGTTTAGGTAATTATTCTACTTGAAATAAATATACAACGTAAATTGAACCTTAAATGGAATACTTAAAGTTGTTTTACAAAAAAAAAAAGGGCGCTCAAATGTTGAAATGTGCGCTCATTCGGTGAGAACATTTTTCTGTCGCTGATTGTTTATCTAGTACTATTTTGGTCGATACAAAAGGGTTATTATTTAATAATGTATATATGTATATGTATCTTCTAAACTATTCATCATATATCGAAATTAAACTTATTATATTATTAAATTAATATACAAATCTATTGAATTTAATATTTTATCTTTTAGGAATTGCTGCGACCTCGTGAATAGTATATTACAATTCCTAGTTCAACTATCGTCCTCCAAACACCACACGAAGCAAATCATTGAAATACCAAAAGTAAGTATTTTATTTCGTTTGTATCGGAAAATATATGATGAGTATGACTATGTTTAATGCCCGACACAAAAAGAAAAATTATATGTATGTATATTACATATGTATAGTCGATTATTATATTTGAATTGCATCATTGTTGATCTTATAGAAAAAAGGGTTTCTGGAAGAAATCTCTTAAAGAGATAAGTTATCCTTTGTCGACACTCTATTACTTTATTTTGTACTAGCGACTCACCCTTGCTTTGCTCGGGTTCGTCTTTAGCTTGCTTCCCAATACAAACTTTCATCTTCATTTTCACCCTCTTAAGGGTTGATTTCTGGGAAAAAAACTATCCTGTGTCCTTCCCAAGGTCTCAAACTATCTTCTTACCAAATTTCATCTAAATCGGTTCAGTAGTTTCGGAGCCTATTCAGTACAAACAAACAAACAATCAAATCATTCCTCTTTATAATATTAGTATAGATAACATATATTTACTATATATGTATATCGATTGTATCATAATCGAAGGTGCTGGTTCATATTATTTTTCTTGTTTATTTTTGTCTTTTTTCCCCAGTTAATACAGCTGTGTGACGGTCTGATGGCGTCCGGGGCGCAGGACGAGTGTATAGCGGGGCTGGAGCCGGTCGCGGTGAGGGTGTTCAGTAATATGGGTGGTACGTGTTACACTTTACGTTACTATAATAAATGAGAAAGTTTGTGTGTGTATGTTTGTGTGTGTGTGTGTGTATAAACATACAGTACAGTAATAAACATTACTCGTTAGGCTGGACGAAGTTTAATGAAATTAAGTATATAGACAGATTTTGACCTGGAGTAATAAATAGGTTACTGGAAGTATTATAAATTGTCAATAGGTGGCGCTGTCTGTGTATTATAAATACTAAAGGAATTCAAGTACGCACTCGAGCAAACATGGGAAGGTGCTAGTATATATATATATATATATATATATATATATATATATATATATATATATATATATATATATATATATATATATATTATATTATATTGTTTGAAATTATTCAAGTTTTCAAGTAATTTTGCTATGAATATGTTAAAAATAATGTATACATACACAACAAATAAAGTGAAAATTTATATTTTTATTAATTAAATATTCGTTTTTTTACTTTTATATGAATTCTGGTTTTATACTTAAAAAAAGAATATAACTTTTATTTGATGATCGGAATAATTCGCCCTAAGCTTAGTATGAATGTAAGTTTAATATAGAATATTAATACGTCTTTTTATTTATCTAGGTGGTACTGTGTTAGGCAGAGCCCAGCAGCAAGAAGCTCAGGCGACTAGAGAAGTTTTGTTCTATATGTTACAGAAAACGATGCATCAGCCGAAAGTGAGTGAATTTTGTATTAAAATCAATTCTGCTATTGCAATACCATGTTTTTATGTATAATATTTTTTATCAAAAAAATTTAATGACATTTTATTCTACAACTAGTGACTCACCCTCGCTCCGCTCCGCTTCGTCTCTACTTACATTTCAACGTTTACTATAGAATTCTCAGATATGAGATATTTTCATGCAGTAAAAAGTATCCTATATGTTGACCCCGATTAGCTTATCATCATACCAAATTTCATCCTAGTCAAAAAAACAGGCAGACAAAAATTCTTATAACTATAGATTTGGCCTCTGAAAAATAATTATACCTATTTCAATAAGATTTTCCTAAAAATATTTATTGTACAGATTCGACTGAGAATTTTATTATATATATACCTAGAAAATAAATTGTCCTAGCACTAAGACAGCTATTGTTATTTCAAACTTAATTAAATTAAATCTATCTCTTTCTCTCTTACACCAGGTACTAGAACTAGTATCGTGCGTTCTCTCTCTCTCACAAGAGCATCCAGAGAGCTACTACCGTTGGTCCGAACTCGCAAGCGACACGCTTCTGAATCTACTAAGTGAGAGAAGTATAGAATGCGACACGATACTCGCAGTGAAGTCGCTCGAGAAACTTCTACACTCTTTGTATCGAGATGTGTTGTTGGAACAAACAAGAGTAGAGGTATTGTTGAAGATACTGTTCAAAGCTCCGCCTGATCAGGTGAGTTGTCTTATATGAATTTGAAAGTGAAATAAAATGGATGATTAGATTTATGGGAATATTTTGTTTTTTTTTGTTTTCGTTCTTTTTTATATTTTACAGTAAGATCACGAGAGAGATTGCTATTTTTTTTAAATTGTAATTTGTAATATACTTCGGTACTTTTGTGCATGGAAAGATTTTCCTATATGACAATTAGCTCATTGTTTTTTTGCAAGATAATGTTAAACTTATTGTTTATTTTTTATATTAACCATATGTATTACAAAAGGTTTATTTTTAAATTTATATATGATTTTATTATAAATTAAATATTTTATTTTTAATTTCAGCAAACAACACCAAGGAAATTGAAGTTACGATATCTAACAATAGTAATGGTGTTGTTACGTAAAGTCCTTATTCTAATACCCGAGACGGAAATACTTCTCTCAATAAACTATCTAAAATCCACATGTATATCGCCTCAGTCGATATTTTTCAACGTAAAACCTAACGTAGATCCCCTAAATGTTCAGAATGTGAACGAAAATTGCGCAAATTTATCACCAGATGTGATTCTAGTCAGGTTTCTGTTCAAGACTTTGACGTATGCGATAATGGAATTAGATGATTTTCAAGCGACAATAGACGTTAATGACGATGACGATAAGGATCAGAATAGATTGTTGTACGCTGTTTGTGTGAATATTATAATTCAAGCCAAGTTTATGTTACATTTGACAAGTGAGTATTTTTAAAGCAATTATTTCTTTTTCTTACTAGTAACATCTCTTTTCGCTTATATATACTAAATATAGGTAGCTCCACCTGTTGGCAAATTTTATTACTAACAGTAGCCTACGTGTTAATTAAGGTCATGGGCTATCTGTGTACCAAAATTCATCAGAATTCGTCTTTATATTTCACGTTAATGAGAGATATTTATTTCAGTATATCCGAACCATTTCTTTTGAAGGCTATTATCATCTTTAAGTATGAGATAAATACATATGAAGTTAACTTAAAGAAGTAGTCTCAATAGTTTTTTTAGGATATGAGCTTATATTTTATCCGAATTTCTAGAACGAATACATAGACTTAGATACATTCCCATTCAAAATACTACTTACCCTCGCTTCGATTTTTAATTGTCCCACGGGGACAGTACATTTTTCCGGGATAAAAAGTAACCTATGTGCTATTCCAGACTACAATGTATCTCTGTCATCTGTGTCAAATTTTACTCAGATCCGTTCAGCCGTTTTTACGTGAAAGAGTAACATCTTCACAAACTTTCACATTTATAATATTAGTAGTGTAGTAGTATAAGTATAATTTTATTTTAAAATCATTTCAGATGGCTGTCTCTTCCCTCTAACAGCCAAAACAGCACAAACAATACTCCACAACGAGCAGAGTGGCCTCAACACAGGTCTATACAGTCCGGAAGAGAACATACCGTTGGATAACCTCAACTTGATATGTTTGAAATCGGCTAATAGAATACCACTGTTGACTGTCCATTGGTCGCATTTGTTGATTAGGTGAGTTTAATGGGTTTTAATATTTATGTGTGTCAAATATTGATGTAAAAAAAACTCAAGATGCACAATTACCGTCTCTAAAGTGTCCTCAAAAAAGCGCACAATTCGAAATTGTGCGCTTTTCTCAAATATATATTGTTTATTGGTTTTCGGTTGGTAAAAATAACGCATGTTGTTTTGTTTAAAAAGGTACTTCATGTGGTGGGTGTAAATGTTTGAATTCAAAAGCAAAGTAAAAATCGTCTACTTTAAGTATTCGAAAACTAATTATATTACATTAAACTCAATATTTAACTTAACTTTTTTTTTTAAATTCAATCTAAAAGTGAATATATTTGTGGAACTAAAGCTTAAATAAGTTTAACTATGTAACATATTATTATGATGTAAACCATACCATGGCGCTTGTAACAGAGTTTTATACATCAATCAAAAAAGTACTAGAAACACAATCTCATGCTAAACTTCTATTATGACTATCACCAGTTGTGTTTTATTCTAGTTAAATAAATATACAACAATGTAAATTGAACCTTAAATACATTGCGTTAAGGCTCTTTAAAAAAATAATTGAAAGGATAAATTTTCTTTAAAAGGAAAAATTGTGAGGACATTTTTTGTCGCTTTTGTGTATGTAGTACTTTTTGGTCGATGGTTTTAGATCATAATAATATTATCAGTGACCATGAAAGTTTAAAGACTTATATTTACCATATATTCCAGACTAAACTTCCTCTCGCACAAGTACTGGCAGAAGCTTATAGGCTTCGCACGCAATCTCCCTCTGAGTGCAGACAGCGGGGACACCACGCTACTACGAGTGGATGTGCTACAAACTGCCTGTGTTATGGCTTATTGCGAATATTTTGTAAGTTTTTAACTGAGTTTTATAGTAATACTAAATAATATTCTATTTTCCATTTCTTACAGATTATTACTGTATAATTTTGTGGGTTCATACTGTCACAACTGTATAATGAAATACCTTTGAGTCGTCTAAAATCTTAGTTTCTCCTAGTAATATTAGTCTTAAAGGTCATTATTATATACTTGTTACAGCCAGCACCTACCCACAAAATTATAAAATGATTTCAAAAATACAAAAATGTACACCAAAGTATCTTACAATATTTGTTAATTTAATTTTTTTGAAAAACATCAATAACATAATGTATGTAAAGCATTTGAACTTCGGAAACCAAAAATCACAATAAATTCGCAAAAAAATAATCGAAAATATAGTTTTATCTATACTAATCTTTAATTTTTTTGTTTGTTTCTTTACATCGAGTAAGCTCCGAAACTACAAAACCGATTTAGATGAAATGTGCTAAAAAGATAGCTTAAGACCCTGGGAAGGACATGGCATAGTTTTTATCGCGGAAATCATCCCTTAAAGGGGTTAAAATGGGGATGAAAGTTTATAGAGGAAGCAACCTAAATATTTTTACTTGTATCACTTATTTATATACAGGGCTGGGCTTAACCCCAGCGCCGCCACTGGGTATAGTAAACAATGCCGCCCTATTATTGAAATTTTGAATAAAATGGGTAAAGTTTTGGTAGATTAATTTTTTGTAAATATTATTTTTTTGAAAAATGCAAAAAAATAATTTATAATTGATTTCAATTTATCGAAAAATGTACTAGTTATTTTTTTTGATTCATCATATTTTGGAAAATAAAGAATGCGTTTTCGTTAACGTGAAGAGAATTTTTTTCCGTCCTCCGAATTTTGCCGCCCCTAAAAATTAGCCGCCCCGGGCACTAGCCCCGAGTACCCCTGGTGTGAATCCAGCGCTGTCTATATACACACAGGTGGACAACGGTATCTCGGAGGCCGTGCACCTGACGTGGCTGCTCGTGAACCGCGTGCACGTGCTGGTGGCGCAGTGCGGCGAGGCGGGCGTGCGCGCGCTGGCGGCCCGCGTGCAGCGCGCGCCCGCCGCCTCCGCGCTGCTGCTGCAGGCCGTCGCCGCCCGCTGCCAGAGCTGCCTGAAGGTGCGTGACGTCACGTGACGAATTATGTGTGTTTTTTTGACGACTAGTTTGGCTCAGTTTGTAGTGTTTCCCAGTACACATTGCTGTGCTATTGAAGTACATGGTCTTATCGCTTTAAATTTAAATTCGCTAAAAGTCGCTTTTTTCACTTTGATTGGATTTTAAAGAATTTTGAAAATGACAAAATAAATATTCCCATTCAAAAGCCGAGTTTTTTTTTCTATAAAAACTAAAAGATATATTTTCCTAATTAAAAAAAAAGAGTTTTTCAAGCCAAAAAAAATTATAAAAAAAAATAATAAAAAAAACAACTTTTCAGAATTTCAAAAATGCATAACTTCGAAACGGGTGAATAGTAAGAGCTAAATTTTCAGGATTTTTTTTCTCAAAGTATGGAACCTCTGCACCGAATTTGAAAAAAAATAGTTTATATATTATATTACAAATACTTACTTAGGTATGTAAATAGGTACAATTATTTGCTTCAATCATTTCTTTTGTTATTTCAGGATGAATTCGCTCTAAACACATACAAAATACTCTCATTGTGTCATGAGAGTCAGTCCGGTGCTTTGGTGTTTTTCATATGTCGTGTTATAGGGAAATTAGAGCCCGCCATTGCGACTAGGTAATGTATACTATAAGTTAATTACTAACCGACTTTAAATAACGTATAAAATTTTAAAGGATTTAAAGAATAAAATATAAGTATTTATTTTTGCCGTAAGGAATAAAATAAAAATAAAACTTAAAAAAACTAAACTTAAAGAATGAAATATGAATAGTTTATTTTTTGTCTGCAGTCTGATATAATTTGGGATGTCTTTAAACTTTATGCTTAAATGTTTTAGGGTACTGTACCTTAAAAGGAAAAATACAAGTTATACAATCACGTGTGTGTTTGTTTGTATGTATTTTTCTCTGACTCTAATGAAAAAATAAAGTTAAAAAGCGCATATACAGAGTAATATATCACTATATTGAATATGTTTATATTCATTTTGAGGGTCACGTCATCAAGTGTCAAATTAAAAAAAAAATACAAATGCTGAAGCTCTTTATACATATATAGAGGAAAAACAACGAAAACTAACTTGATAATACTTTTAAAATTTCTTAACTTACTCTCTTTCTCTCTCTCCTATAAGTCTGCTTTGCATTCGACGAATTTCATTTAAAATTATATATCAATGTTTATGTTATAAATAATATTATATACTTTGTATTATATAGATTCTCAAAATTAGCGATAGACCGATGTAGATTATTAAAAGAAATGTCACCAGAAGCCATTAACTCGCAACTATCCAAAGAAGACGTGCAAGTTGCGTTGGAGTTATTACAAAGGGACAAGGTTCATATACGGTAAGATTGTATTTTTATTTATTTATTTATTCTGTTTATTCGTTTATTAATTTATTTATTCGTTTATTTATTTATTTGTTTAATTTATTTATTAAATTATCAACAAAAATTACAATAGTTAAAAAATAAATTATCTGTTATATATCTTAATATGATAATTGCACTTTTAATTGCAGGGCAGGTAATAGCTGTTAATTATTATTTACGTTTTTTTGATCATGTGGTATAACTATTACATATAAATTAACACGATACAATAAAGTCGATCATCTCACAATTACAACTAATATAAATTACGATAAAGTTAAAATTACAAAATCATGTAAATGTTGTATATAAAGCACTTTGTATATAAAAACAATAAAAATAATAGTAATCATAACAATAAAACTTAATAGATAGACAAACGTCCAAAAAAAAATCTTTTTTTAACGCCAGGAACTTTCGCAGCCGTAGATAGGATAACCCACCAGTTTCATCACAATCGGATCAATGGTTTAGGAGCGCATAGAGGACAAACATACGAACATTCATTTTTATTTAAATAGATTAGTCGATTTTTATCCTTGTAATATTATTCTTCTAACAACTCACCTTCGCTCTGCTAGGATTCGTCCCTAGATATCTTTTAACCTTTAGTATAGATTTCTAAGAGATGAGACATTTTCCTGTAGTAAAAAGTATCCTAATGTTGACACGGATAACCAGCTATCATCATATCAAATTTCATCAAAATCTGTCTAGTCGTTTTCTCGCGATGCGTTCCCAGACAGAGTAACAAAAAAAAATAAAAGCCATAGATTCGACCTCTATATCGATAATAATGACTATTTCAATAAAATTTTCAAAAAATATTTAATGTACAGATTCGACTCAGAATTTTGTTATATGTATAGATATACAGTTATTATAGCTTATTTTATTTTTAGATATTCAAAGCTGGTGATGGAATTGAATGCGTTAGCGTCTTCAGTGTTTGATTTGTCGCCTTTAGATCTATCTCAGGATAGATCGATCAATTCACATTATATAATAACTACCAACGTTGACAGCCACTGGTTGCTCAATCAAATAAAGAGCAGGTACGTGAGTTTTTAATAGATTTTTTATATAATATGTAATATTATGTAATAAATAATAAGTATGTAAATATTTCCAACATGATTAGCACTTGTCTTAACGGTGAAGGAAAACATCGTGAGGAAATCTGAATGTCTTAGAGAACCTAGCAGCTTACATAAAACTATCTTTTTGGATTTTTTCGCAGATTTATTTTTGATTTTTGGTATCCATCTATTTTTGGGTGGGAATCAAAAATAAATCAGTGAAAAAATCCGAAAAGATAATTTTATTTGAAATGTCAAATATTCTCGTAAAACTCTCGTAAGGCTCTCGTACTTCTCCACCGTGGTAGATTATACCCTGCTTCCCTTTTTAAGGAGGCCCGTGCCCAGCAGTGGGACGTTAAAATTAATGAATAATAATTATTATGAATTATTGTAAAAGAAGGAATCCTACTAATGAAAAACCCATATGTGAATTGACTATAAAAACTGACTTTTTTGCAATTTTTTTTCGTACAGATGCTGTCAAACAGATTGTAACATACCAAAGATATCGAAACACAAAGATTTAGCTCAATCTCTATCTAATTTGTCAATAGAGGATATCACTACAATTATGTCTTGTCCAGAGTTCGACAGGAAAATACTGAGTGCATGTTTTAAGATATCCTGCGATGATTTCACTAGAGCCTTTCTAAATAGTATATCCGAAATAGAATTGAGAGAGAGTGAGTTAGAGTTGCTAAGAGAACAAAGGGAGATGGAGAGAGCTAGAGAAGAAACGTCGGTTGATAGTAATAAATTGAACGTTACAAATTTACACGTTTTCAAGAAAAGTGATAACAAAGAGTCGAAATCCCAATTTTTCATTCCAATAATGGATAACGATGTTCAAGAGAAATTTGGGAATTTACATATTTCGGAGGAGGATACGGAAATTGTGGTGCCGGATATGCCGAAATTGTATCAAGTGTCGATATCGACTTTGGACAAATCGATAACGGATGTTCTAAGACTGTTTCCCAAACAAAATAGACCGTTGAGTCAATCGGAAAACTTTAATTTGAATTCTGAACAAACAGTGGACAGATATACGAAGAGATGTCACCAAGTGTTCCAAGACAAATTGTTTTACCAAGAATTTATGACAATTCAAACGATATTATCTGGTTTCCTCACTAATGTGGAACGAATTGTATCGTTAATCGACGACACAGATTGCGATTTAATCGAGAAATGTATAGAAAATATAATACCTAATACGCTAGCTCGTAATATAGCTGTATTCTCCGTGGTTTCACTGCAATATTTGTCGTTTATAATTAAAAATAAGAAAATTGTTGAAAGTCCCATAGCGGCTGACGTTTCCTTTCGTGTCACAAATGTCTCCACAGATAATATATGTGTGGATCACGTGATATTAGTGACCCTAGACAATGTGGCGAAAGCCCTGGATTTTAAGGAAATCTGGTCGGAATTAAATGTTGAGAGTAATTTTAATAGAACTCAATCGGCCATTAGCTGTTTGTATGCGATCGTGAAGTATTTAGTCAAGGTGAGTTTAGTGAAAAATGTTAGTGTTAGTAATAATATTAGTAATAAAAGTATAATGTACTCACTTCCCCATACACTCTATCATCCCCATTTTCATCCCCTTAAGGGGTGATTTCCGGGATAAAAACTATATTATATCCTTCCCAGGGTCTCAAACTATCTTCTTACCAAATTTCATCTTAATTGGTCCACAAGTTTCGAAGCCTATTAAGTACAAACAATGTTTCCCCTTTATAATATTAGTATAGATTAACTTATTTCACAAAATCCACAGCTAAATCATTTCATAAATAATGAAAAAAGATGATATCTTAATTTAGATTTTTTTAATATTAAAGCCTACAATTGAATTAAAATATCTATTATATAAACATTTTTCAGGATACAAAACCCCTAATACTGAAAACGTTTATGAAACTACAAGAGCCAGGTCCGACCCCAGATATAATAATTACTGGTAATAAGCTAGCAACACTTGTGGCATTTTGGGAAGAAAACTTCTACATGAAGGGTAACACTTACATACTGGGGAAACGATACATGCGAGCCATTGAAGGTCTGCTCATCAGTTTGTCTAAGTAAGTAATTTAATCGATTTTTCATGATTTTTCCAATATATTTATTGAGCTTTGAGTATTTTTTTTATGCTAATACATAATATATTTTTTTAATTTTTAATTAAAAAAAAATGGCTTTGGATTTTTTTTTGTTACTAAAAATATATTACAGTGGCTGCAAAAATTACAAAATATTTTTTTTAATTGTTTTAATAAAAAAAATATGTGTTTGGGAATGAGTATGATGTGAGGAGGTTTATTTCTATAAATATGTTTAATTAGGCAAAGACAAATAACAAGGTTTGATGCCCGATTTATACACAAATTATTTTGAAACTAAATACGAGCATAATTTTGAAATGTTTTTATTTATTTATTTTGTGAAAAAAACTAATAATATTATAAGCTTAAACTTCACCATCCATTTTAATTTATATAATATAGTTACTTGCCCTAGATACGTTTTAAGGGTTAATATAGATTTCTCAGAGATGAGATATTTTCCCGCACTAAAAAGTATCTTATACGTTGACCCGAATAACCAGCTATCATCATACCAAATTTCATCTAAATATGCCCAGTGGTTTTCTCGAGATGCGTTCCAAGACAGATGGACAAAAATTCTAAAAACTATAGATTAGGCCTCTGTATCTATAATAATTAGTATTTCGATAAGATTTTCCAAATAATACTTAATGTACAGATTTCACTCAGAATTTTATTATATGTATAGAGTTTTTTTTTTAATTTAACAGATTAGAGTTAGTGACAAATATAGCACTAATACCGCCCATTGCGTGGTCCTGTGTCGAAGTCAGGACGAAGAAGGAGGAACTAGAAAAGATAGACTTACCGCTGCAAGCTCTGCAAGATTTGGACGTTTTAGAGGCGTTTTTGTTTAGGTGAGTATGACGTGACGTGATTGTGTTGACGTTAATATGACGAGACATTTTTTATTTTTATATTTTTACTTTCGCTTTAACGTTTAGTAAAGATTTCTCAAAGATGAGATGGTTACAGGAAGACAGACAAACATACAAAAATTGTAAAAAGTATAGATTCCGCCTCTGTATATAGTAATGACTATTTCAATAAGATTCTCCAAAAAAATATTTAATGTACAGATTCGACTCAGCATTTTATTATATGTATAGATAACAATAACATTTAAAGCAACTTAATTTCGAAACAGTTAGCCTTTGTGAGAAAAACTATCTTTTCGGTTATTCCGTATTTTCCTTTTAAATTTTGGTTACCAACGTTTTGAATGTTTTCAACAATCATGATCAAGGAAGAGTGTGATAGTTGTAAAGCATTTGAAATGTAAACTAAAAATCATAATAAATCCGTTAAAAGCTGTTTTATTTAAAGTGTTACATATTCACACGTAAATAGTAAAATTATGCTGTTTCGTAGAAATGCTATTTCCCAACAATATAAAAATGCCATATCCAAATATGGTAAAAATGCTATTTCAACCACTACTCCATTTAAAAGGTCAAATATTGTAAACAAGTGCGTAAATTATGAAGTGAAAAATATTTTAAATAAAACTATAAATAAATGAATAATAAATAGATATTGAATATATGTATAATATTTATTTAACTATAAATAAATAATGTGCAATCTATATGGCAAGATTATATAAACTAATGAACGAAGTCAATAACATTCACTATGATCGCTTGAAGAAACAATAATAAATTGTGAAAAGTTGCGTAAAACAATAACAGTTATCGACGAACCAAAAGTGAACCTAACATCCTCTGATATATTAGCTCATGTATGTCACAACGGCAGAGTGAACATGACGGGGTGGTCCAACAAGAAGCAGTACGAGGAGGTGTGGGTGGGGCTGCTGGCGGCGCTGCAGGGCAACGGCGCGCACTGGGCCGTGGCCGGCATCACGCAGCTGCTGGCGCGCGCCGCCGGCGCCCGCCACGTGCCGCGCGCCGCCGCGCCGCACACGAGGGGGTATGTACTTGGACGTGGGGGGAAACCTCGGTCCATTTCCGCTCAAATTTCCGGGTAGTTATAATTTCACTAGTGAAATTATATTTTAACGGTTTTTACAATTTCCCTGCGACATATCCACTGTTGAACGAAGGTCTCTCCAATACCAATAGCGTATTATATAATATCATTCACTTATTACATACATAAAATGTACGTGTGGTGCGATATAGTACTAAGTATGTAACCAGTGTACAATTCAGCACTTTTGAACCTCCCATTGCTCCGTACGAAGATCCCTTAAAGATTATGAGGGAGATCAAACCTAATCCAGCATACAGGCCAAGTGTGAGTGTCGGCGAACTTCACATGTTTTACAAAAATGAAAATTCTCTCAGACGGACGTGTAGATTTCCTCATGATATTTTCCTTCACTGTAGCTGGTAATTACGTTTAAAATTATGTGTACATGAAAATATCTAAAATATGAGACTCGGGATTTGAACCCACATCACTTTTGGTTGACTTTGGTTTTATAAGCGAACTCGTTGCCACTGTTGTACGTAACAACACTTTTTAAAATTTCATTCATCCAACTATTGCATTTTGATTGCAATAACAAGCAAAAAATTTTTTTGTATGTTAATGTAATGCAAACCTTATTACAATGCTTATATTTTTAGAATGCATCGACTTCGAAACATTCTGGTGGGAACACCGGCATACAATGACATATTCGAAGACGTGAATCTGGAACGAGTACCTTTAATTAAAGACGGCCATTGCGGATTCCATTTCGGCCAGTTTAGTACTGAATATTTAAAATATGCTTCAGGTGAGTTTGAACTATATCGTTATCTATGCAAATAAATAAAATTAAAGTGTCTGTTTGTAATGTCAAAATAACAGCTTTTTACTACATGCAAATATACGGTATTTGTAAAAAAAGTCAATTTTTGAAATTTATGTCTGTCTGTCTGATTGTTCCGGTTAATCCCCGAATCGACTGGACTGATTTTGACGGGACTTTCACTGCCAGATAAATGATGCTATAAGGAGTGATGTAGCAATAACTACTTTTATTTTAGAAAAAGAATTAGGGTCTCGCGCAAAAAAATTAAAACCCATGAAATTGTGAACAAAAGGACGCGTACACAATGACGCAACCGAGCGAAGCGAGGTTAAATCGCTAGTTTAAAATAGAGTTGCCAATTGTTTTGTATTGATTGATCTTGGTAGTCTTATTATTTACTGTTAGCGTTTTAACCTCGCTTCGTTCGGGTGCATCTCGGTACGAGATCAATACAGACAGCACAACTTTTACAAAATTTTATTAGTAATAAAATTTGGCAAAACTTAGGCTACTTTTATTTTAGATAAAGAATTAGAGATCCGCGCAAAAAATCTATGTTGTATGTAAAATAGGTAGATTATATGTTATCTTATGTCTACTCTATCTGTAGGTATATTAAATTACATTCAAATACTAAATTTCATTGGCATATCGACGTTGGTCTCTGATAACGAAACTTAAACTATATTTTAAATATTACATATAATACTAAAGAATATTTAAAAAAAAAGATTTTACAAATAACATTATGTTAAATACTATTAATTATTTGTTTATAGATATGATTGATGAAGCCTCGTACAGAGTGCGCAAGGAAGTGAAACGCAAGAGGAAGAATAAAGAAATAGATGTGAATAGCTGCTTGCAGTTGTTAATGGACGTCACTACTGACATGTTGGATCCTAAGGTTTTATTTTGTTTTATTTTTAGTAAATAAAAAAGGAATTAAATTTCAAAAATTTAGGGCAGTTGGACTCTTTAAAATAAATTGACAATTCAAAATTGCTTTGACTACTAAAAGATCTTTTCCCATGAGTTCCAACCATTCTGGTCCTGGGCAGATTGTTTGATTGAATGAATGAATGATTCATGGATTGATTATGTGAATGAATGAATGATCAATTGATATAATTCGCAGGCGTCCACGG
The DNA here is from genome assembly GCA_951806755.1 of Brenthis hecate. Classification (NCBI taxonomy): domain Eukaryota; kingdom Metazoa; phylum Arthropoda; class Insecta; order Lepidoptera; family Nymphalidae; genus Brenthis; species Brenthis hecate. The sequence goes on along the minus strand of OX638260.1, from coordinate 1,832,843 downwards.
GCATAGCGGGCCGCGTGGCGCTCATCAAGCTGCTGAGCTATATAAATTTCTTAATGTCAATTTAATAGAAATTTATGATTAATATAAATTTCTATTAAATTGACAATTCATAAGTGCTTGTATAAGTTCACTTGAATAAAAAATATCATTTCACTGCTGTACTAAGGCCTACTCTAATGAGCGCCAATAGTCCGTTAATCAAACTGCACAAGACCGTTCTAGTGGATTGATTGATTGATTGATTGATTGATCGATCGATATAAATTACCAGGCGTCCACGGGCATAGCGGCCCGCGTGGCGCTCATCAAGCTGCTGAGCTACTCGTCGTGCGCGATGTCCTCGCGCGCGCAGTGGGGCGCGCTGGGCGCCGCGCTGGCCGCGCCGCAGAGCCCGCTGGCGGCCGCGGCCGCGCTGCAGGCGCTGGTGGCGAGCCTGCCCGTGCTCAGCTATGCGAAGGTGCGTGTGCTTGTATTCAGGACTCTTCACTACGTATTATAAAAAAGGTCCTCCGCCGCCCATACCCAATATTTTAGAGGGATTTCAAATAAACTGCGGTCTTATTATTTTGATATACCGACTTTACTAAAACTCGTATTTTCTCATAAGTTAATTTTTGTGATTGCATCTATTTCGTATGACTACGTCCGACGGTCCTTCGAGCCGGAGTTACAATAGTACAATAATCGTCGTGCGCAGGAGCTGTCGACTATCCAGGAGCGCCTGGAGCGGTCGCTGTCGGGGCGCGGCGCGGCGGTGCGCGTGGCGGCGCTGCGCGGCTGGCTGCTGCTGCTGGCGCGCCGCGGCCCCGACCCCGCGCCGCTGCGCGCGCGCCTGCGCGACCTGCCCGCCGCCGCCGCGCCCGCGCTCGGGTACATGCACAGGCAGACACACTTACATCACATCACATACTAGCGGCTCATGCCTCTCGCCTCTAGACAAACAAATATAAATTTACCCCACGGGAACTCTTTAACTTTCCGGAATGAAAAGTATATAAAAGGTTGACCGGGGGTATAAAGTACCACCATGCAAAATTTCATTTAAATCGGTCCTACACTTTCGGAGGTTAGCCCGTACAAACAGACAGAGAAACAAAAAAATCGAAAAACCTGGATTTATTCTATTTCTCAGGGAGATGCCCCTGATTTGGTTTTAGCATTTTTTCTATATTCAGACATCCGACCTAGGACAATGTAAGACACACACACACACACACACACACACACACACACACACACCACACACACACACACACACACACACACACCACACACACACCACACGCACACACGCACACACGCGCACACGCGCACACGCGCACACGGCGCACACGCGCACACGCGCACGCGCGCACGCGCACACGCGCACACGCACACACGCACACGCGCACACGCGCACACGCGCACACGCGCACACGCGCACACGCGCAAACGCGCACACGCGCACGCGCACACGCGCACACGCACACACGCACACGCGCGCACACGCGCACACGCGCACACACGCACACACACCTGAGAATGTATGTGCGTGTGTGCATGTGCGTCTAGAATTTTCTATAGTAGAGCAATGAGTGTTTGATTTTTATGAACACTTCAAGTAGCTGTACTGAGGGTCCTGGTCATGGTGGAGAGTATTAGATACTGTTTGTCTAGATTGTTTTGTTGTAGAGTGGCCAGAGTTTGACCTTGGATGACTTTTTTGCGAGTTGTATTTCGAAGGACCTGGGTATTGCGGGGAGCCTCAGGTACAGTCTACATGTAAAGTCCTTGTACTGAAACGGTCAATGTAAAAGCGTCTGGAATCTTCTATACTGGGCGCTTATTGCTGCACAACTGTTCTAAATTAGTCATTGATAAAATAAATAAAGAAACTTGTTATATATAGCGAAACTTTCCAAAACTAGAAAACTGGCTATTATTAGTCTTAATTTAACACCATTACTTGAAAATAAAACTGTTATCTTCCATCAGGATATCTTTACATGAGACGAGTTTATACTGGGCGATACTGTTCGCGTTAGTCGAGCTCGGCCACGCTGACCTTATGCACGTTCCTGTGGACTTCATATTGGCTAATCCAAGACATTATTGCGCTGATTTGGTTGTGAAGGTAAGGACATATGAAATAAGTACTATTAATACTATTCCCATTAACTGAATGAGTACATTTTATTTATATTTAACTCATTGATATATAAAGATATTTTCTAACAAATATCTGTTCAAAAAGTGGCGCCAACTTGTGACGTTAAGTCAAACCAACGAATAAAATTCAAAAATCGAAAGTTCTAATTGTCTAAACAAATTCGAACTTACGCACACCACATAAAGTAGTTTTTTAAATGAAACAACGTGCGTTTTAATTTTTTCATCCGAAGAGCAATGAACAAAAGAAATTTATAAAAAACGCAATTTAATTTCAAATTGTGCGTTTCTTTGAGGACACTTGAGACGCTAATTGTGTACTATAAGTTTTTACAGAGAGAAAATACTTTTCAACACGAATTATTCATTTTAATACTGAATCACAATTTTTACATCATAACAACTCACTTGAGAAAAATATGAAAAACTGTTATTCAATGGATTATGGCATATTATAAATACTGATCTGTATTGACGTTGACGGTGCGCAAATGAGTTACCTTACATATTATGTAACAAAATTTAACAGTGTTCAAATATAAAATTAACCATTTCCCTGTCCAATGAGTCATATATGAACATTTCGATTGTTTAACTATTGTGTCTATTTTACGGACAGTTAATCTGTTAATATCAAAAGTATCGTGAAAGTGCCTTAATCGTAAATACACGAGTGGATTCGCAGATAAAAGCTAATAAAATAGCTATAATAAAGAAGTAAATAAGTATTGAAAGAATATTGTTTTGTCAGTCACAGCGAATACTTTATAACATGGAAGAAAAAAAACAATTGTTATGTTTTATTGAATCTTCCGTAAATAATGAATTTTAAGTGTATGTATATTTTATCTATTTTTTTTTTTTTTACTTAGGGAATAACATCAATTCTCCGTCAACAAGTGCTTCCTAAGGATATGAAAAACAACATAGTCGAGAAATTATTGGACAATATGAAGAAGTATTCGGAAGATCATGCTGTACAGATTTTGATGGTGCATTTGTTTTCGGGTATGTTAAGTTTTTTGTATTATTTTTTCAAATTATTTTAGTTTCTGACAGCTATATGCTATGTGTAAATGTGTTGAATAAATAAAATAAATAAAAACGATTATGACTAAAATAAAAAAAATTCGCAGCTGACAGCAAACTAATAAGTCCAAAACTTGAATCAGACGTTTCAAATATGGATCCTGACGTCCTAATGAATTCTATGGAACGTATCACTTTACTATACAAAGTTCTGAAGCTATGTAAGAAGAAAACGAACAAACACATAATAACCTCAGCAATAAAGTATTTCCTAAGAGAAACATTACCTCCCGCTGCCACGTTGAGTAGAGTGGTGATAGAGTATCTGGAGATATGTAAAGAGAGTGAGAAGAAAGAGATCAAACTGTTGTGCGATAGAGATAAGTGGGTTGAGAATTCGGTGTTAAGCGCTGATATTGTTTTTGAGGTAAGTTTTATTTTTATTTTTCAAGTGAAACTTCTTTAGAATCATTGTGATTTGAAACTCGATGAAACGGAAATACGACACTAGAAAGAGACAAACACATAAATATATAGGATTATTTATTTATTGTATTGGAATATATAGGATTAAGCCGGCGAGAGAATGAGATAGAATACATTACACAGGAAATAAAAAAATATACTGAATAATATGTAATGTAATATAATATGTTAAATAAAATGCAAAATAAACTTTTAAATTTGGAAAAGATATTATTAAAAAAACCTTATCTTATCCTACTTCTGATACCTACTCTATATTCATCTCATTCTCTCGTAGGTTACTTTTCTCAAGTTTCACTTCCACCTTGTGTGAATTAGACACAAATGTTTTTTTTAGTTGCTTAGCAACCTATGTATTATTCCAGGTCATAGTCTATCTGTGTACAAAAATTTCATCCAAATCCGTCCAGCCGTTTTACCGCGAAATAATAACAAACATACTCACACAAATATAATATATATGTCACCGTAAAATTGTAAACCGCTAGAGCACAATCTATCTAACGAGATTGTAAAGTGTTAATTCGACAGTTCATAATCTCGCTAAATAGATATCGCGGATATGTGAAATTTTAAATAAAACTATCTTTATGGATTTTTTCCGCGGATTTATTTTGATTTTTGGTTCTCGACGTTTCGAATGCTTATAGCAATAATGGTCACGGGAGAGACTGTTTCCGGAAAATTAGAAAGGAAAAATCCGAAAAGATATTTTTACTTTCTAATACTTTATTCTGTAATTCTTTATTAGGTTTACGCGAATATTTGAAACTTTAAATAAATATCTTTTAAAAATAATTTTATTTAAAATATTTCATTCTTATTTTCAAATGCATTCAATTGTGATTCTTCTGTAATATTATAAATTTCTTTTGCAGGTGTTTGAGACATCTGTATCTCAAGACCAGCTTACAGTTCTAAGCGGATGGATATTCGAAGCGCTATGCCATCTATTGAACGGCAAAGTTTCATCAAAACTGTTACCATATTGTCTTTTAACTTTGCTTGTATCGGCTAGTTCAAATCCTCATTTGCGCTCAATAAACGCTTTAACTAATCACATATTTAGACTAGGTTTCTATAAAACACCAGAAAATGTCCAAAATTGGGGTATTTTTGATGATTTGGCCAATAATTGGGGAACTAAAATGTCGTTCTCTGAAAGGCGTTTGTATGTATTGTGGCTCTTCATTCAAACTTCAGCGCGGAATCAGTTAGAGAGATTGAAGGAACTTCATGTGAAGGGAAACGAATGTTTGAATGATTTGAAGCAATTGCTTGGCAGCCATGTTAGTGATGTTTCTGGTTGTGATTATAGCACTTTGGAAATTTAAAATTAAATAATCGATTTAAAGGTTATCGATTTTAGCTGGTATGTAACTAAATTGATGTGCTAATGATAGTGGAAACTGCGTTTATTAAAGATTACCAAAGTAAAGTAGCGGTTGCTAAAGACACATAAAGGATTGGTGACCGTATTAATGAAATGAATTAAGCAACTGAAAATTTAAAAACCATTGATGTTGATTGATATCGATTTTAGATATAGTCATTATTCAAGTCATGTTAGAAATTAACTAATAAGCTGATAGAGTTACATCACTACCTCATACAAATTTGATGAAATGAATGTGTTAATTTGAAACTTGGAAGAAATATGCAATTCCGCCTCCCTTTTTTAATATCCCACAGCTGGGCTTTCCCTCTTGATGCGAGGGGATAAGGCCATAGTCCACCAAGCTGGCCAAGTGGCGTGTTGGCCGGACTTCACATGTTCTTTTTCGAAAACTTACTTAGGTTCTCTGAGAAGATATTGGGTTTGTCCGCTTCCTCACGAATATTGTTCTTCCTCCACCGTAGACAAGGTGGTAAATCATGTTGGAAATGATCTCCGCACTGTGAAAATATCAGAGGTGCGAGAACCCCGGGATTTGAACTCGCGCTTCAACTTCGGTTCCGTTCCCAAGGCGAGCGTTTGTCACGCAGCGGGGCTAAACACCGACCTTCACTTACGAAACGCTTGAGCTAAATATATTATAAAACAATATTTTTATAACTTTCAATAAATAATAATTATCAATAAATTTTAATTAGCGAATTATGTAAAAGATTGGAATTTAATATTTTGGTTTAAAAAAAATTAACCGACTTCAAAATGGAGGAGTTACCCAATTCGACTGTACTTTTTTTTTTTCTTTGAAATACAATATATTTTTTCTATATAAATATGAGAATTGAATTTAATTGGCTTATTATTAATATTAGAACATTTAGCTTTGTATGTAATTGAATTAATTGTGACGAGTTTTCCTTAATACGAATAAGATGTTTAAAATAAATAACGCGTTTATTGAAAGTTTCTTTCTTCTGAATCGAGATAGCTTAGTAACTTTGAACAAAAATAAAATAGCTCCTATACATGTATTTTATTATTTGACTGGATAAAATGATTTTTTTGTGATGTGTGTAAATGATTTTAATTTTAAAATCGATTTTTCATTTTCGTATCGATTTTAATGGTGAGTTTTTTTATTCATTCCATTTTGCTTTACGGAGAAGGTAATGTTCTAGACCTAAATTTTATTTATTCTTTTCAATTTAATAAAAATACTTCCATTAATAGACCTTATGCACTTTGTGAAATATCAATTTTTTTATGAATCTTACAATTAATAGCAAATACAATAACCTCGACATAGCACAGATTAAAAATGTAGCCTAGAATTAAAATCGAATATTTTTCAATATTTAATGTAATTGTAGTACAAATAAAATGTAATTAATGACAAGGCCTTCGCCGTTAAAGAGCTGTAGAAACGCTTGCAATAAATATCGGTATTTTGCATTGATTTTTAATTCCGATAATTTAGAACATACACCCAAATAAGTCCGGTAATTTTTATTTAATCGAGAGGAGCAAATGTTAAATATTTCCATTTTATATATATATATATATATATATATATATATATATATATATATATTATGATATGTGTATACTTTGTTTATTTTTTTAAATTAAAGTATTGTGTAAGTAAATGAAGTTATTGTTGCTCTTATATACGTTTGTTTTCGAGGCTTAGTCTAACTTAGTGATCTCCTAATTGTAGTAAGTAAATATATAAGCGTTTTATTTTTCATTTATTACAATACAAGTGTATTGCCCCGACTTCATATACATTTTAAATAAATATCTACCCACAATGTGTTTTCTATTATTTGATATTTTTCTTCTTTTTAAGCGATAGGTTTTTTTATGGGTTTTTGTATAGTTTTTTGTATGTATGTCACTTGCTATTTTTGAACGATTACAGATTTTAATGATAATTCTTTTAAATGTATACAGACAAAATAAAATTGAAGTGTCTGTTTGTAAGTTCAAAATAACAGCTTTTTTACTGAATGCAAAGCAATTATTTGTATAAAAAATATCAAAA